>CM030374.1:12795060-13380441 GCA_003604175.2 Clonorchis sinensis
GGCACAGCCTGATCTGCCTGTTTGTGGATCCCAGCTTCCATCCAGCCGAGTAGTGATGATAACCCCCTTGAGTGGTGACGAGATTTATGCAATCTAATTGTCAGGCTCGGTGAGCAGATTATCAGACGCCTGACCAACCACCAGGCTTCTAGCTTCGCGCCCCGCAAACAAATTTGTGCACATGGTCATTTTGTCCGCCCGGACCCTCTGGACGAACTGAGTGTTCCTGTCATATTGTTCGTTTTGATCCACACAGAACCGCACCAATTTCCTTAGAAGTCTCTGACTTTAGGGGATCCGCACGGTTGATAGAATGGCTCTGTTATCCGGCTGTAACCTTGTGTTGCCTATCAACTACCGTCTCTAAGTAAGAGATTGGAGCAATGAGCAGCGAGCATGTGAGCTTGGGACCTCACTACAGTAAATAGTATTTGCTCTGCTTGTCAGTGGTTTCACTGCGATTCTCCCGATATTCACCTGATGATATTAAACACAATTCGAATACTGACCGGACTGACTTGGTTTTCGCCACACTCTCATTGAACTCGATTAGTTAGTTGTGAGGAGACGATCTAGGCTGATTCAATGTTGCAGTTGCACGGATGAAACGTTGCCAGACGAGGAAGGTTTTGTTTGTTTCACTCCGAAGGACGGCCAAAATATCACTACACTAACGCCTTGTTATTCCGTCATTGTTAGCCGAACTAAATATATCATGCACCGCTCAGGCTGTACGTTTCCCCGTGTCCAGAATTCCGTGGTGATATTCTCAAACTGCTCGTACCTACCATCAACCACATTCAAGTTCGAATAACTACCAACCATGAGTTTCATCGTCGCATGTCACCCTGTTGTGTGGATAAAATGCAAGATTTGAGTTGCCGCCAGTATAGCAAACTCTTATTAGACGAGCACAGCTAGGCAGGACAGTGGACGATAAACTCACATGTGGTGGACAGCGGCATCTGTTCAAAAGAGAGTAAACTCCCACAAGTTCTGGCTTAAAGAGCCAGTCAACACCAGACCATTGGATCTGAACTGTGTCACTGAAAGCAATCAGGCGCTGGTAGCCGAATGATTTTGCGTCTAGCCGCTCATTGAGAGCTTGAGATGGCTTGCTGGTTGAGGCGTGGACATACCGAATCAAAACTTAATGGTCTGAACCCAACCGTGGCATTTCCACCGCTCCCGTCCACGCTTGGGCACCCTGACAGTATCTCCGCCTTTGTTTCTTCTTCGAGTTGCATGTCAGAGAGACACCGAAAGGTGTTATGGCCAAGTATTTGGGAGCCGGTGTCATCAAAGTGCCCGACTTGTTTGCTGGTTTCGAACATAAATGCAGCACCTTTCCAGTTTTTCGCAGCTTTTCAGGGTCACTTAATTCAAAATCTTTGATGTAAGAAGAATTCTGTTCGGCCTGGCGATTCTGTGCACGCCGGTTCTCAAATTGTAAAACCAATACAAGCGATGGGTCATATTTTCGCGTCCTTGATCAGATACTTCTGTTTAAATATATAACATTAAGGCATAACGTTGGTTGTTCATATTTATTACTGTAAATTCGGATGCTCCGTATATCCTTTACGTGCCTGCGCGGGGTTTGACAGTTGTAAGCATGCGCTGGGACTCTCCTATAGATTGTTTCCAGCGATCTGTTAGAACACGTTGAGTTACGCGCACAACCCAAAAACCAAATCGCTCAAATGGAAGTTTATCTACAAATGTGATACAATATTACAATGATAAAACTGTACAAACCTCAAATTGTGGGACTACTCCGGCTTTTATACGCCGCTTTAGAAACTGCCAATTCGTAACGGGAACGTAAATTCCACACCGAATCAAGACAACGTGTTTACAAGATGACGAAAATACGTGTGCACTTGGACAACACGTGCAAGGTCAAGGTCAAGGAGCGGTTTACGCTTGGGTTAAAAGCAGGTCAGGTGGCACAGGCGCAAACCGAAATAGCCAAGACGGAGAACCGCGTTGTACAAAATAAGAATTGAAGAAAAGAACCAGCACCTCCGTGAATGCTTCGGTAACATCTGTTAATGTGCTGTTAGTCCGTTCCACCAACCTACTGCCCCGTTGGTGATCGGTAATCAGTGCTCTAGAAACGGTGCACTTTCGGGTCTAGCTTCTCTGTCAGAATGCTTTTGGCAGGGCGCGCCCCGACGACAAAATCAGTATGTGTTTGAAACTGTCCTGTCATCCGTGCTAGCAATCCGAGGATTTTGACATCAAATCGCGAGATAGCCAAAAATAATAAACAACTAGTAATTGACCCTGGGGGTATCCGGCGAGGACCCAACGATGTCGGTAGCAACCACTTCGCTCCAATAACCAATAGCATTTGGTTGCATGGGTGCTCTGCCCGCATATTAGGGGTTTGTTAAACCTACCGAAATCATCTCACATAAATCCAGAATGTCACGTCGCTGATGTGAGCACCTAAATCCGTGTCTAACAGATTTGTTGTATCTAGTATGTCCCAGTTCGGTATATCCTACTGAAAACAAATAGTGTACTTTGATGGAGACACAGCATCTCTCACTGGGGGGTCTGTCTCGACGGAAATTGCAAAGCACCGTCGACTCTTCTCAAATGATTCCACCGGCCGCACTCCCGAAAACTCTGACCCACCTTTGTGCGGCACATTATGTGGACGAATGTCAATATGCTATTGAACACGAGGAACACAGTCGGTCTTCAATCCCCAGCACTCTTTTCATGGAAGTGAGCTCAAAATAACCCCTCAAACGAGCTGCTAGCTTGAATGAAGCTATATCAGCTATTTACACTGCAAACTTATATCGATCCTGAAGCAACCTGTAGAACGCCGGGGGGGACACAGCGTTCACAACACTTGTTTTCAACGCATCCCAATCAAAACGCAGCCAGTCGAACTTGTCAACCTGAAAACCAAATTGGAATGACATCAACTTAAATAACCTGGAATGCAAACCGTTTCCATCAAATACCAACTGCACCCCTGAAATCGACCAGAGGTCATTGCATGCATTTAATGGTGAGGATTTAAAACCACTAAATACTTTTTGGTTGGACAATGTCAACCTAGCATTTCAAGTGAATTCTATGCGGAAGGTTTTCCTACCTAAAGTCTTCATTAACTTATAAATGGAGGGGCATTTAACAATCCCACATTTCACGCCAAAATGTTGAGACATGCTTTTACTTTTATCTGGTTACGCAAATTAGCAAGAACGGAAATTGTGAGAATCAACGTCGCGTAGCAACGAGGACCGGGGGGGGGGCATAGATTTGAAACATACTTCCGCTTTTTCCTATATCTGACGATGAACGAACTCTCAAATCGTTTTGGACAGTTCAGAATTCTGCGTTCTGAGCCTTCTCCCATACAAACTGAATTTGAAAGTGACAAAAAATGAAATATGCCCCCCACCTCAATAAGTGCGAGATGCTAAGCAGCTACAAATATCGTTTTACGAAACGTAATGCCTTCAAACTACTCAGAAGAACTGTAGCGAAATGTAAAACACTGTCGGGGACATCAAGACCGCGAGGTCTGCAGCTAGTATATATATATATATATATATACTCACTATCCCTTACCTAAAGTATGCTTCGGCAGCAATGTTCTGATATGCCACAGTTTGACGAACAAGGACTTCCGAACTTTCAAAACATGCTACAGCGATTCCTGTCTCCTGTTGACCTTTTTTTTCAGATTTCCCTGGTAGCCCAAAGACGTTTTATTTTTCGGGGGTGAAGGATTTGGTTTTAAGGGCTTTACTCTTGATCACGAAGGTTTTAGCACTCCCTTCAGGTTGAGAATCAAATATCAAGTCTGTTCCTTGAATCTGGCACGCCAATTCGGTTTGTCTCATCTTTTCAACTTTTTTACAATGTGAATTTGTGGCACAGTTGAATAAGAAAATGGAGTTAGACGTCAGCTGTTATTATGTTAAAGTTGATTTAAAGGAAAAGATCCTGTGCGTCAACTGAATTTCCCCATAATATTTGACACTCTTCTGACTGGGATGTGTTCGGATAATCTAGACTCTTGCGCCTTATTCCAGCCGGAAATGAAAACCCAGTTGCACCGGGCTGGGGGATGACAAGCCAGTGACCCAGACAATGCATTTGTTGGGGATGAGTGGGTTTGCAGACAGTAAACCCAGCTAAACTGTCGGTGGTCTGGGGGGTCGAACAAAACAGACTACTAAAATTAGCAATTCAGACTGTGACATCGTGTTAACCCTAATTCTGGACGGTCTTCGAAACAGTCAACGGTTAAGGTCAGTAAACATGAATGGGACATGTTCCGGTGAGGCTGGTCTCGTGTTCTTCCCGTAGATTGCGTTTGAAACCAAATGATTTTTTGAAGAAAGAACAAACCAATCCACTTGTGTTCCTCAGTTCATCTTCAAAAGATGACTGCTTTCAAAGGTGTTTGTTGAGACAGCCTGTAGATCACTGTTATGACAGCCGGGTTATGAGTTAGTTGGTCTTGTCCAGTGCTGTATCACGTGAAGCATACCTCAGCAGTATTAGCAACCATGATCATTTGTTCGATTTGTCTGGGTCATCTAATACGTGAATTCACCGACTTGGGGAAGAAATTTCCCCAGCGAAAGAAGCAAATAATCGGCTTGATGGATGGCATTTTTCCTCAAACGTTTTTGTACCTCAACAGGACAAACAGTTTGCTAAGAGGCATAAAGGAGCTCATTGGATGAGTTTTAAATACTGACAGAATGCAAAAATGGGTTTCGAACTTTGGCATCATGAACTGAGGTTGATATTTTTCGTTTCAAGTGAGTAGCACTCAGTACTCGGAAGTGAAATATTGTTCACGATGTTAGAAATATTATCAAACATGTTCTGTAGTCTACGGGTACGAGAAAATCCTTCTGATTAACGGCAAAATCACTGTTTTGATCACTAACCAAACTCAAAACAGTCGAGAGGTATCAAATTGAATCAGCATCTCCATAAGCCTCCACAAAATTCGATTTATTAGGATTCTCAGATAAAAGTTTCATTACCGCTACTGCAACTTTAGAAGAAGGGACCGAAACCGTATTTTCCAATTTTTTTTTAATTTGCTTGGATTTTCTCATCATTTCCTCAAAACTGAGTAACCAGACAAACTCGCAGTGAGATTGACGTCTGTTCGAGGGGAAAGCAATGCAGCATTTAAAAAAACGGATTTACTGAGTAACCAGACAAAATCGCAGTGAGATTGACGTCTGTTCGAGGGGTGCTGACGCCAAACATCGCTTGACTGCTTGTGCGCAGCTATGGTTCTTCTATGTCTCACCTAAAATATCTTAGCGTACTGTTAAGTGAACACTTTATCTCGAGAATGCTCCGATAGTCAGAAACGTATCGAAACGCTGATGGCCCATGTCGGTTTAACGGTTGTCAATTTGTTCGCAGACTGGACTACAGATGTTTCATCACCAGTCATAAAGACATCATCATGATTGGTGCTCCCTGCGAGTCAAAGAGGAAGTAACAATCTAAATATGTCCGCATCTTTCGCTCATAAGTTTTTTTGTAGCCTTTTTATGGTGACTTTCTTCTGATAGATGCTTACATGATCCACGAAACGCAGTTTTACTTCTCACGTTGAAACAGAATCACAGCCATTTACATAAGGTTACTAACTTGACACGTAAACCCGCTTGAAATAAACTAGTAGACGCCCTAGTAACAATGTTCAGATACTCAGCATGGGGTCACCATTATTTCACGGCCGGACGATAACATATTGTCTTCAGCTTGGGATGAAACAGTGACGCTGTTCAAGCACGTTCGCCTGTTCATTCATGATAATTCAGGCTTGTCCAGCATGCGCTGATGGAGTACTCGCTAACATGCATGTCAGATGCCCGAAGTTCAAACCCCAGCGGCCAAGGATGTGTAGAGGTGATGAGGTCTAATCAGAGCGAAACTCGACTCCTTTGGAAAGGAATCCCCAGACTAATTATGTCAGGACATGAGAAGGGCTGTTAAACGAGTCCTGTGAACTTCAGTAGCACGGATAATCATTTCGAGAGCAAGAAATTAAATCACCGTCTCGCAAAACCAAATGGGTTTGTATTTATCGAAACCAGCCCAATTTGGAACGGACAGAAACTCGGGGACTGCGCCTACCTGATGAGCCCCAAGAAGGGCGAAACCGGTCGTGAGCTGTCGAAGAATTTTCAGCAACCTTATGAGTAGTGCATTACGTATATACATGTATCGCGATATCTCGAATATCGTAGCAACTGAAACATGAAGCGGCTTGGTGCAGCACATTCAGTTGCCTGGAAACGTCACAAACGAGAGATTCAGCTGGGTTTCAGGTGAGCCTTTCACAAAACCAAATTGGTTTGCAAATGAATGCATTTAACGAAAAGATCGAATGTAATTCATGTCGGTGGAGAGAGTGTGGTCGTGCTAGACAATGCGGAGAAACTGAGTGTGCATGTTTAGCTTCGGTCGAATGCGGACACGACCTGATTAGTTCGGTTTTAGGTGGTATTTCGCATGAATGCGTACCCTTGCTTGCCACCGTTAATGCGATCCCGTTAACTCAATGCAACAATGGAACAGCCCAAACCCTCGCCCTATATAAAACATTTCCATTGAGTTGTATTACGACTCCAAGCGCTCATTCCTCTCCACCTCCCAAACTTTTCTTATATAAGTCCTTTCGCGGGAGTAAATAATCATTATACAACCCCCTTCGGTCTCTCTCTGTGTTGGTTTACTTTCCGCTCGATATTAATCCCGGTGGCAAACGCTTTTCCTATAAATTGTTGACTGGATATCGGCTTACCCGGTGTCGCCGGATATAAGCGTCGAAGGTGCACCAGTTTCATAAACCACTTTTATAGGTACTTACAAAACATTCCGTTTCAACTTTGGATTGTAGAGTTCAGGATGGGGGTTAGCAAATGTTGAATTACTTGAAAAGCACTCAGCCCAAACAAACTCGTGGTAGGTAAACTGAGTTTCATATTCTGACGCTAGAAGCTCTGGAATTACAAACTACGCAAATAGATATCGTTTCTGCACTCGGAACTAAGCGTGTCATGAGCGGTTCTGGCCGCTTTGCGGAAACGTCATCAACAAGAGTGGACCAGCGAAATCCAATAACCTTTACAGCTGCGTCAAAGAAAACAATTTGGACTTCACCAGGAGTTTGGCAACCGTTGTATACTGCCTGTAGCTGGGAGAAAAATCTTCAAAGCTCGCGTAGATGGAAAGCCAAAAGACATTAAGTCGAATGATTGATTTGATTCCGATCATTCCAGGATGTGGAACTGTTTTAACAGATGTCGCAGAAGATTGTGTCGCCTGTCATCTTCGAAACATCTTTGCGAAGAAACAGCCTTTGTATCCACTGGCCATCCAGTTTGGCAGTATCGTACAACCTCCTGCAATGGAAGACCGGAGGAATTTCTGAAAAAAGTGCCTGAACGAGGATAGGAACATTCTGAATGGATGCGGAAAATATCTGTTGGACTTCGCCGTCAGTTGAAAATTATGCTGTCGTCGTCTGTTTGTCGTCCCGGTTGAAATTTTGTGGACACAGTGGTGTTTCAGTTTGGCAAAAAGCTGACAAGAATTGATAAGTAATGCTAAAACCGTAGACGGGAAGCATTCATTGCGATTGAACGGAGATATCTTTTGGAGGCCTAAAGATAGTCGACAACGGACTATGCTCCGTGTGCAAGACAAACCGCCAAATTTGCGAAATTTCGCGGTATTTTTCTCCACGCACAATGAGCATTGCCCTGCATGGCCTGCCTGAAGGCACTGACTGTTTGGTAAAATACAAGGAAATACAATCGGTTTGCGTTGTATCTCTTCACCTTCCCTGATGCTATCGGGTTACAGTCAGAAGACAAGAAGGCGGCCAGAAAAACTGTGTATTAATGCAAATACAACGTTCTATTTATATCATTCTCCCGTGACCACATTTGGTGGTCAATCTGATCTCAACCAACCAGTGTGCCTCCTGCACGCCCACACTGATTCTGGAGCGGTTTTTTCGTTGTCTCGGTTGGCCATAGATGGTCGTCTGTGCACTTGAGTTCACATGTCACCTTGGCCATCGGGTGGGCGTGAAATGCATGTGTCCCTATTTGACCTTTCTCCGGCACATGATGAAATCGGACGTGATTCAGACGTGTGGGCGTACTCGTACGGCACTATTTCACCGCATGGCTGTTCCGCTGCGCAGTAAGCTGATGCGCTGCCGTATTAGTTTGTCTCACAGGAACGATGTTTTGCTGATCAGCAGTTCATGACAATGTCCACAAACCGCCACCGAACATCTTCAACAAGTCCAGCTAACTTCCATCCAGGAAACACCGCTTTATTTTTGGTGCAGAGAAGTGTACGTTTACTGAAAGTCAGACAAACGCAACCGCAGTCTAAGGTCTGTAGTTTTACGCATTCATCTCTGCAGTTTGCCTCCCCATTTTAGTTTAATTTTAGCTGTTTGATCTGCCTTTTTGCCCGTAAAATTCTAAAGCGAAACACATTGTTTCAAACCCAGTTTGAAGAAACTCGCTTTACCAGAGTCGACTTCTCAGCTAGAAAGACTGCTCCCTTGGGTATAAAAGGACATCAGAATGGCTCCTTATTTCCGACTTCTTAAAGTACATTTTAATGGTTTTAGCAACGTTCTTCGTATTTTGTCGGCTGAAGCGCCGATGCGCGTATGTCTCATAAAGTTTTAATTGCAATATCAGGAAAATGGAGTTCTTTGGATACTCCGTTACTCTGTTCCGACGGTTCCACTCGAGTTTCTCGCGTCTTTTGCTAGGACCTTGTCACTTCACCAGTCATTTGGCTACCTATCACTATAAGTGGTTTAGTTTCTTTGATTTGGTTGATTCAGTGGGAATTTCTATTGTGTCATACTCAGATTTTCTGGATTTTAATCGGTTTACAAAACACCATACTGTTCAATGCACTTCTTACTTGTCTTGCAATTCAGTCTTCTGGTTGTTTGTTCGTATGTGGTACTCTGAAGATCCCAGTGGTCTTGGTCTTACCCGCTGTCTTTTTTGTTAATTCCTGATGACATCCTCTGTAGTTCTGTGTGCTTGGTGGTTTCAGAATTCCTTCGTTTTACGAATTGGTTATACTGAGTCTATCTCAGCGTGACTGTTGACATATTGCTCTGTTGAGTAATCTGCCTCCATGAATTCACTTTCGAAGTTTGCCTGGGTTCTTATACAGATTTTGCACCATTTGAATTTTGTTGGATGGCTGTGAGACTTGGCCTGTTCGATCAGCGAAAGTGAGTAACAATTGTCTGAGAACTATAGCTCGTGCGGGTTGGTATCGGCGAATCCGTAACGAGGCAAGTAGAAAGCGAGTGTTCGTTGTGAAGCCGGGACCGCCATCGAAGAATGTGTCCAGCAACAGAAGCTGGGTTGGTTAAGCCATGTATTGTGCATACCGAATCATTGTTTATCAAAGAGGGTGCTGTTTTCTGTGCCCAATTCGGAGTAGCGGGGGAAGATTGGAGGCCAACTGTGACTTGGCACACGGGTTTGAAAGGGACTACGAAAAGTCCGAATGCTGTGGATGCGACTCGCCTCCCATGGGGGGGGGGTACCGCGTGATCTCCACAGCGCCTGGTTGGAGACACTGCAAGATATGGATGCGGCTCGATATCAATGGCGTTTTTGTTGTCAGTTCCTATCCAGACTGTCTGAATGAGTGTCTGGAGGTGAAGGTATCTCAGAATGATTGCGGTAGGCTAGTAGGAACTTCCCACTCCGTCCATTTATATAATCTCCTTTAAGATATTTCTTTCAAATGAAGCATGGTTTTGAGGCAGCGACGCCCTAGTGTTGAACACTGATGTTATACTCTCGATGATGATGATGATGATGATGATGATGATGATGATGATGATGATGATGATGATGGGTTTCCCTTTTGGTCTTCGAGGATGAAGCCAAAAGAGTTTATAGTTCCACCTTGCGGCACGTAGTTGTATATTGCAGGCTGGTAAACGGACACTTCTGTTTTTAAGCAGTGCTAAAATCTGACGTCTCGGCTTCATTCTTTTCGTGGTTTAACCTCCTAGTCGATTATGATGGCAGCGCGGGTATGAAGCTTTTATAGTTCATTGGTTGGGGAACCTGGGAGTGAAACGAAGTGAAGAAATAACATTCGTTTCGACGAACTGAATGGGAGTATTTTTCAAATGTTCATCAAGGCAACCTGAATAATATCCGCTTGAAAGTACCGATGAAATACGCATTTTACGGTAGCAGAGTCCACAGCAGATTCCAGCATTTACATCACATGTTTTATTGAAATTTGAGAGATTATCTTGTCTGTCTGAAGGCCTGTGGAAGGCCGTAGCGACTTTTATTGATTAGTTTAAAACTTATCTTCTGTGTTAACTTTCAGTGAAAAAGTCGCCCACAGGTCAGAGATTCACTCCCAAAATCGAAGGCGGCCGGGGCGATATGATTGTAGATTATCGTTTCGATGAGCCAAGCTCGAACCTCACGTGAGTCTCTTCGAATTGCATACTGCCCCCTGTGCTGATAACTCATAAGCATGTTCTTCCAAACGAAAGATGTAAAAAGGCTCTTCTAACTAAGTATAATAGCAACCGGGTTATTGAACCACCTCGAATGTTGGATTCCCATGCCAAGTGAGTAAAAAAATACGAACCTTTGAAAAATTAAAACGGATCCAAGCTATTTTCCAAGCCATGGATTTTCTCCGTTTTTTCACATAATTTTATACTAACCTTGGTAATTTAACAAACGTAGTCAGAAGACATGAGGTGGTACATGCAAGCATTTCGTGAGGGCTCGTCAGTAAAAAATTACAAATGGCAATAAAGCCAACGTTTTTTTCATAAAAAGGCGTTGATCATACGGTTACAGAGGAATGGCTTGTATGCTAAGTCCTAGACAAGCTAAGGTATAAACCGTAGCTTGTCTGTTGGGCACGCAGTGAGAGCTTATGTCCAAAAAAACTTGATGTAACTCTTAGCTTGCAGCGTACTTAAAATGTATGCCATCTCCCTTTATCGATGGAATATTCTGTTAGCCACTGGAATGTGCAGGGTTTTCTTTATTGTTTTTGGTAATCTGGTCAAGGGTAAACAATACGGAATGAGTTTACTTATCGACTTTTACGTTCTGCTTAATAATTTCGTTGAGGCAGTATCAACTGCGGGTGGTTTTAGTGCGCTGAAATGATCGCGTGTCTATGTTTTTAGCTATACTGCATATCTTCTAGATTTCAGTCTCGTGTTTGCACGCTCAACTGCTCCCCCTTTTTCCCAGATGCACCGGTCTAATAGGTTCGTGACGTTGTCTGCAAAATATTTGTCTCCCACAACTGCGGAATCAACAGTCACGTGATGATACACCTGGAGGTTTTGGAACATCCTAGTTTCGGGATGTCATGAGATGCTTTATCTGAGAACGGTCAAGTAGACTGAGAAAAAATCAGAGGATTTTGTCGTTACGTAATTATTTTTGACTGTCGACCTTGGTTCAAAGGTGATATTTTTGAAACTTTGTAACCACAGTCGTCATTATCATCATCATCATCATCATCATCATCATCATCATCAGCAGCAGCAGCAGCAGCAGCATTCTGCGCTTCGGATATGAAGCCAAATCGAAAGGTGAATTTACTATGAACTACTGTCAAGCTGCTTACGTTACACCTGGTAATCCAAAAGGCGCATCCGGTTAACAACCCGACAGCCGGATAGGGTGCGAAATTTTATCCAGCCACCCACTTTTCTTGAGTTTCTCACCTTCAGCTGGACTCAGGGTATTCGCGCTTTCTAAAGATATCACTCAACATTGTTGATCAATCAATGAGTTTGTGTCCAGTTTCAATTTAACCCTAGGGAGGTTGTGTCGTCTGCGAAAACCGTGCAAAACATCGCCCATTCTGATTCAGACTGCTCGCAAAATTAGACATAAATCAGGAATTTATCTTTCCTTATTTTTTACCCAAAGACGCCGTCGACTACTTTCTGCAGATTATTTTGTCTCAGGATTCCTCCCCCATTTTCCCCCTGCTCTAAAGAGCCTATTACGGGTGTAAAAACCCTTCCTTTACGCCCTATGCGGTTATAAACACCCTCACTCTAGTATGCATGTATACGTTTGATTATATTTACAATAGGAATCAAAGAACCACCATGCCTAACGATTGTCCCTGCAAGTTAGTCTGTACACAAAAAATAGAGCGTCTGATCACCAAATGTTTTGATTAGGTAATAGACGGAAATCGACCAATGTGACTGAATGGAACGTACTCAAAGCAGTCTCCGTTTGTCCTAATGCCGTGTCAACGGCAACAAACGAAAACCACTTGGACCTTGCTGGTTTCCTTTTGATCCTGGGCTACATATGGACCTTCGTTAATCAGGATTCCTCTTCGTTGTTTTATGTGACGGATATGAGGGGCTTCTAGACACAAATTCAAGTCAAAACAAATTCGGAGCCTTGTCTGATTATGAGCAGTGCTCAGCAAATTGCGCGTTGGCCTACCAGAGACATTTTAAGATAACCCTGTTTCCGTTTGATCTTACCCAGAATATTTGATCAGGAACTCGGTCAAAAGCATTCTGGATGAAAGATATCTAGCCCTGCTAGTTTTTCGACATTCCCATAAAAACTACTCATCCAGTCTTAAAGACATCGAAGTTCTGGGGCCACCACTGTTTATACAATCTAGATGAGTATATTTTGTGCTCCTGCTGAGAGTATCAAACATCCGCATGTACTAGCATTGATTGAAAACATTGAAATCACCGTCAACAGTATCATCGGCTGACTGTGAGCCTTGATCAGGCAGGGTACAGTTCAAGGTCAGTTATCGTTTGCAGTGGTGAAGCTGTTCTAATGGGGGGTTTCGCGCCCATTCGGTATGTGATCCACTTGCTTTACAAGTCCCGTACATACCAAAACGAAGCTTATTGCCGAATTCCTTACCAGCTAACCATGGTGATATATTTTTAAAATTTGAGAACTTAAAATTGAGAAAACGGGTGACTTCAATAGCCATTTGCGTTTTTTCACGTAAAGTCAGAGGAGGCTTTTTTCTCGCACCAATAATCGGAATAAATGAGTTCTGTTCGAGTTGTTCGAACATTCAACTTGGAGATTGCGAAAAAAAGACAAGGGACATTGATTAGAATTAATGGATGAATCCGGAGCAACTGGCAAATTAAATCTGTCTGTCAAGGTGGAAACAGGCTGTGTCACTGCGTGCTTACGAAACATTAGAGAAAATATGTCACCATCTGCTGAAGTTGGTTGAACCCATCAGAGACGTTCGCTGTGGTGGTCACACGGTCAACTAACTTTGCCATTCGCCATTTTTATAGACAACTCATGTAAATTACCTTATACTGTAATGTGTTCTCCCGAGGGAGCATTTAGCTTGAGGTAATGTACGAACTCCGGTCTCCGTCTGTACCTAATTACAAGAGTAGGTTTCTCTTTTGAGACGATTGTCCATATTCGACACACCCGTGAAACTATGACCAGCGTCTCTCTTGCACTGAACAACTGTGTTGATTTTTCGTTGATGTTACTCTCAACACTGCCGAGCTGAGGCACTCTTTAGAGCCTAATCCAGTGTGACAGTTCTTAGGTGCATCGGTGCCTCGTGATGTTAGTGAACCGTGTGTTCGTACGTATCTGCTTCATCTTGAATGTTGATGGTCTTCTCCGAGCACGTGAGTAGGCTGGATGGATGGGAGTCTTGTTCATTGGTCCGGTTGACAGTTCTCTTCATCTGGAATGGCTACTCTCAGGTTCAGCTATACCTAAAGTGTGCGACCTACTTGTGTTTGTCCCAAACGTTGTTGTCCATCCTTGGCGGAACATATCTGGATACTGTTTGTTGGCTGATATTGTCAGTGCGGAAGCCACGTAAAACTGCATGGTATGACTGTCCCAGGATGCAGAAAAGACCAAACGGAAATAGGCCAAGATGTTCGTGATGCACTACTCATAAGGTTGCTAAAAATTCTTCGACAGCCCACGACCGGTTTCGCCCTTCCGCTTCGGGCTCATCAGGTAGGCGCAATCCCCGAGTTTCCGTCAACCTTATGTTCTACTTGAAACCAAATTGCACGAAATTAGCGAAATACACTCATTTGCAAGCAAATTTGGTTTTGCCAGGGAATCACCTGGAACCCAGCTGAATCTCTCGTTTGTGATGTGTCCAGGCAACTGAATGTGCTGCACCAGGCCGTCTACGGAAAGACGGATCAAAAAGTCTTTCCCTTGTGTGATGCCTGATCAAGCAAAGGTCGCATCTTTTGAGGTATGGCTTTTTCTGTGAAGTATCGCTCCATAGGAGAATCATGGCGTATTTCATAGCCTAAAGTTGTCACCTTGTCGTGGTTTTCGGGCTTCTGTGCTGCAGTGATCATGCGGGTTGTACTGGTTGGAACTCAGTACCCAAAAGTTCATCCATGCCAGCAAGGCAAATGGGGATCAACCTGACAAACAACAGCAAGTCTCCGTACAGCAAGAAACCATATTACGGGGCGGTCTGTAGTTAAAGCCTTACTGTCCTCTGTAAAACGGTTTGAGGGGAGTAAGGTGTTTACTTCAGCCGACCAGTATGTCCATATTTATGGAAGCAGTGATTCTGCATTCCTGCGAAGAAGGACTTCCCTAAAACCGCACACTTGGGTTTCCCAGCGGCTGACCGTGACTGCCGGCATACTGTTTAATAAGGCTGAAGTATCTTTAAAACCAACTAACCCGGTACTGCTCAACAGGTACCAGCTGTGCGCTGCCGGAACTTCCTTTCTAAAGTGCTGTTAAAGCACATTTTGGTGTCATCATGCTTGAGCAGCCTGGTGGCTGCCAACAGACCTCTGCTAGTTTACCCGCAGATTTAGTCCTTCAAGTTGACATAGGACTCACAGACTAAAAAGAAGCAGGTCATCCAGCTCCAGGAAAACCGTTTTGACTGTGCGCATGCGTCCATGTGCGTCCATGCCTAACCACTGTCATATGCCTACCAACCTCATCGAAATGATGGGCACCAATAGGATGCTGAGCATAGGAGTGGATTCGCGTGATTAGTGTTCACCACCAGTAAGCGCGTACGGAGAGGTTATGAGGTTGTTCCAGGCGGTTTTCAGTTTGTAGACTGTTACAAACAAATTTCCGGTACTCTTACTTGTAGGCATGCAACATTGCTCTACTAAAGCTCAAAGCTAAACAGTTGGATCACTGAACCCAAAAAGTTGTACACAATAACCACTTATGTAGCCTATTTAAGGAAGTAACACGTAAAATTTATAAATTCTGGGTCGACCCACTCAACCCCGCACTGATGATGTCACCTCGATTGGTGATGAAACGTTTGCAATCCAACTGCCAAGCTCGGCGAACAGACCAACAATCAATCAGCGCACCCGAGCTACCTATATTCCACAACAGTTATAACTTCTGTCTGAGCCTTACCGACAACAAAAATTTTAATCACAGAGTGACTGTTCATTTGATGCTTTTAGAGACGAGGGCTAAATTGTCACCTCACTAGCTCCTTCTAGTGTTGCACTGTGTTGTTAGACAGCAGTGGGGCAGTTTAAAATTGCCTCTATTGTCGGGAATGTGGTTCTTTCTAACAGAGACCATCACTCAAACCTGGGTCATTTAGGCCGTCCCAAATGACCGGGTTTTGTTTATCATCCAGGATACCTGATTATCAAAGCCCCTCAAAGGGACCCGGAATGAATACGAAGCGAACACGGTAAAAGTTGATCGTCTGTGTGCACGGAATGCATCTTATTTTTCAGTGTAGCCTATCTGTTCACGGTCATATAGTGGGGGCTGTTAGCTGGGTTGTACTGAGAACGGATTCTTTGACGGTCATGAAGAAACTGGGTCAACTCAAAACGGAGGCGGTCACTGGTTGCAGTAAGACCGAAGACGCGGCAAAAGCGTTCCATACGATGCAATAATCCATAGAGTTTTCCGAAAAGCACAGTGGTCATTTACATTGACGGGGGCTCATAAAAAGGGGTTGTATGTTTTCGAAGGGGCTTGAGTATGTTCTGCTTACTAATCCTGGAAGGATTTTGTCATACCAAGCAGTCTACAGTTCTTAATAACGTGATTTAACTTGTGCCGGATTAAGTTTAATATGGACTATGTACCAAACAGACTTGAGTCATGTTGGCCTGCCAAACATTTCCATCTGAAGCCATTTCGAAGAAAGGAGCCCCATCGTTACAGCGTTGCCGAGCGTATAAACCATATTCGCCTATCCTCCAAACATTGGAATGAGCTTACCTACAGGCCTTAACCAGCTCCGCTGCTGCGCTGAGGCGACGGAGCTCGATTACCTCCATCAAACTGCGTCCCGTACTCTCGGGATGTTCTTCGTGCGCACCGGCAATGTAAAAGTCATTTAACCATATGAATTGCATTCATTCCTGGCCGTTTCATTTCGAAATCGACTGCATAGGATGGAAACGGCTTTTGCATGAGGTAACACAACGGGTTCCATGTTGGTTTGATAGCCGGCTGCGAAATGACGATTGAACGACTCAACGAGAAGACATACAATAGGCTGAAAACTGAACGGTCGATTGAACAGTGCTGTAATTTGACGTACAGGCGTGGCCATGTTGGTCAGGAGCCTATTGTCAGTAAGGAGATAAAACAGACAAAAAAATCCAAGTTCGAATGCACGTATGAAATTTCACTTACATTCAAATGACGCACATTTCACGTGCTTTTGTGAAGCAGTGTACCTGACGGCTGACGCGGTTTCGTGACACGATTATACTCAAAACGAAACTGATCGGCCACGGAGAAAGGACCAACTGAATCGGGCGAAAGCGGCAGGATGTCAGCACCTAACGGTGAGGTCAAAAGTTGACCTTCAAAGCTTTAAGAAATCGCGGCTGTCAGGCTCAGTTTTGCGCACAAGGTACAGCGGTATACACATGATATAATTGATTTGTCTATACTCGCTGCCGTTACTTCTTCTGGGTCGATCACTTCTCCCTTGCGATTGCTACAAGAAGAAAAAAACAAGAGAAATACGGCTTAGTAACCATCGAAAATTGCCCGATGAGGGAGAAATAACTCACTAATCGTCAGGCAAATTGAGTGAGGCATTAGGTTTGGACTGCACACTCACACCACACAATCAGTTTACTCACTATGGGTTAGTTTATAACAGCCATAAACTTTACTGAGGGTCGGCACACATGTATTCTTGGGTCAGCAGGCTGAAACCACTCCCCAGAGAAATACACTCATTTGCAAATCAATTTGTTTTTTTTCGAGAGACTCACCCGGAACCCAGCTGAATCTCCCGTTTGTGATGTTTTCAGGCAACTGAATGTGCTGCACCAGGCCACCTCATGTTCCAGTTGCTACGATATTCGAGATATCGCGATACATATATATACGTAATGCACTACTCATAAAGTTGCTGAAAATTCTTCGACAGCCCACGACCGGTTTCGCCCTTCCGCTTCGGGCTCATCAGGTAGGCCGTCAACAATTGTGTTCTTGAATATAATGCTGGAATACGTCTTTTTCCAGCTTCGCCAAAATACTGGCGAATCAACTCAGCTTGGTTCGTTAACAGTGCTTGCACCATTCGATGATTTTAAATGACGGGCGGAGGATCTATATCGCCTTATCCTGAAAAGAAAGCTGCATGTGGAATGCATTTGTCAGCCTTTGCTAAGTACTTGTTGCTACATGCCCAAAGGATTACGCTCCAACTTAGTTCAAGGTGAAATACACTCATTTGCATATCAATTTGGTTTTTCGAGAGACTCACCCGGAACTCAGCTGAATCTCTCGTTTGTGATGTTTCCCAGCTGGGTTCCAGGTGAATCTCTCGCAAAACCAAATTTGTTTGCACTTCGGTAACTTCGTGCAATTTGGTTTCAAGTAGAACATAAGGTTGATGGAAACTCGGGGACTGTGCCTACCTGATGAGCCCGAAGCGGAAGTGCGAAACCAGTCGTGGGCTGTCGAAGAATTTTTAGCAACCTTATGAGTAGTGCACTCCCCAGAGGTTTGTTTCAAAACTCCTCTCCGACCAGCCGTAATAAATTCACCGTTTTGAAGCGCCCTTTTTTTACGTCCCCATAGGCTATCTAATCGTCAGGTTAGAAAAACATGCATTCGTTAATTGCCCAATCAAAAAGCACTTTGTATCAGCCTCTGATCTCATCTAACCCATTTATTTGTTTATCAGATAACCTATTTGTTAAGTATAATTCACTTGTACAGTTCTTCTCAAACCAACGACAAAAGCCTATATCTGTTTCGTGATAGGTCAATTAGTATGGCCTACATCCTATCTTATCGAGTAATCTAGCATCGCTGAACATGTTCTCGCCTCTTAACACAAACCATCCTTTAGACATTTTGCATTCGATTACGAGTTGGCACACAGAGCTTAAAGACTCTGCTGTTAATCACGCCACGCTTGTCTCGGAATTATAAAAACCTTTGGTTAAACGGGGTAGCTGTCACATTCATAGTTTACTGCCCATCCGTTCCGGGTCGACTGAAACCGACTGAATCCGCAAGGTCACGTGGATTATCTAATTAATGGAAGTGTTTTCTGCCGATTTTCCAGGGGACCTTATATCACTTCATTTCGGCCATCCATGAAACCACGACGTGATCTTGATGGTTGTGTTGTACACTACTAGCTACGGGTAATCACTGTTTACCAATGAAACACTCGTTGATTGAATAGAGGAACTAAATTCGAGATACCATGAACAACCAGATTCAGACAAATGAAAACAAAGGTCCTAACTGGATCGGATTTGTTTGGTTTTATGAACAGTCTGTGAGAGAGAAAAAAGGCACAAGTTAGACCTAGCATCCAAGTTCGTGTTGTTGTTGTGGATTTACAGACATCTCGTATTTAGGTCGTGATACATTTGACTTCCTTCCCAAACTCCGGCAGCCAAGGGAACTCAGCAGACCTCACAGATTCTAACCTATTACTTCAGACCTTAGGGAGGAAACAAACATGAGGACAATGTGATTTTACACTTGAAAGCCTGACCGAAACAACCGGGTCACATTAGCGAACGTACATATGCTTTTCTCGGCTAACAAGCGTGGTCCGATGAACTTCCAGCACCCTGCACGAGGGTTGCACGGGGATTAGATGTCCAAAATGTGTCGTTACTTGTGTTTTCTGTAGGCCTTTGGAAATCTCCTTCTAGTCGAGAGGTTCCATTCCTGTGTCATCAAGACAGCAACATCAGTGTTGACACTGATGCTTCACTGCCGTACAACCATAACGTTCTCTAATTTCATATATATATATATATATATATATATTTAAAGCCCTAGAGTGAAAAGAAGAGAAAAAGAGTGGATGAGGGAGGGGACCTAGTGCTGGCCTATGTCAAGCATTCTGAGGTGCCTACACCTCCAACCGCTCAATCAGACAATCTGGAAAGAAACTGACAGCATGAACGCCACTGACATCGATTAGCCGCCATTTCTTGCAACGTCTCCAGCCAAGCACAGGTCACGGGGACCCCATCCTGGAAGGCGTACAACACCAACAACACCCAAACTCTTCGTGATCTCTTTCACGCCTTTCTGCCAAGTCATGCGCTGTCCACCTCGCGGTTTGCGCCAGTCTGAAGGAGGCACGAAGAACAACACTCGCCTCGGTAGACGGTGTTTCGGCATGCGTAGCACATGACCGAGCCATCGTAGTCGGTGGTGCTGGATGATTTCCCCAATTGATGTACCTGCAGCACAACCAAATACCCGTTTTCTAATCACCTCGTGACTAACACGCTGACGCCATCCAAAACCAGCCACGCTTCTGAGGCATCGGTGGTCGAAAACCTGGAGACGCCTCACATCATCTGTCCGTAGAGGCCATGTCTCGCACCCATACAACAATACAGCCCTTACTGTAGCCTGGTACACACGACCCTTAAGATCTAGTGAGATGCCTTTTTGACGCCACAAGTGACGCAAATTAGCAAACGTGATTCGAGCCTTTGAGATTCTTGCACTGACTTCATCAGACACACTTCCGTCAGAGCTAATACAACTACCGAGGTATGTGAAGTTTTCCACAATCTCCAGTGATTCTCCTTGAATTTTAAGGGATATGTCCGGAGACTGCACGTTCTGAAGCATGACTTTGCACTTTGAAGGTGCAAGGCGCATGCCAAAAGATGGTATGATGGTGGTCAGTCTATTCAACAGGGCTTGTGCTTCACTTTCGTCTTCAAAGATGAGGGCGATGTCATCTGCGTACTCCAGATCGACAAGGCTCTCACCAGCAACGATTTGAACACCGGGGTTTTGAAGACCTTCCAGCGTTCGCCTCATTATTTCATCAATGACGAAGTTGAACAAGAATGGAGAGAGTGGACATCCTTGTCTGACACCACTTTTTGTAGGGAAGCTTTTGGAGAGCTCGCCATACACTCTCACCCGCCCAGAAGTATGTGAATATAGGGATCGGATTATGTTTACAAACTTGGCATGCCCTGTTGAGCAAGTATATTTAACGGCACTGACCGATCGACAGAATCAAACGCACCCTTGAAGTCAAGGAACACCAAGATTTTGGGTCGTCTGTACATGTGGTGTTGCTCTAACACCTGACGGAGTGTGAAGATGTGGTCAGTGCAGCCTCTACCCGGTCGAAGTCCCGCTTTATTCTCACGAGTCAAGGTTTCGTGTGCCATCGTAAGACGAAGAATCAATGACGCCAGAAGCCTTGTCACAACAGGAGTCAAACTAACACCTCTGTGGTTGCTACATTCACTGCGAGTACCCTTTTTGAAAATGGGCACTACTATCGATTCACCCCAGTTGTCTGGGACGGTCTCTTTCTCCTAGATAGACCCAAATAGTCTAGACAGGCACTGGCTGAGGAGCCCACCGCCATCCTTGAAAAGAGCAGGTGGAAGGTAGTCCGGACCACTTGAAAATTCACGCTGTTATCTTATCTATGGTCTTTTGAGGATACCGGGCCAAGAAGGTGACGGGTGCTGTTAGAAAACAAGTTTTCACGAAGGATGCAGGATTTCTGGTGTGTGTGTGTGTGTTATGCGAATTTCCTGTCACCGTATGATTCAGTCGGTCTATTCAACCCACATTTTTAAATTGTATTGCACTAATCCGTTAGTTCTTAAGTCCAGGGCCATTTTTTGAAGGAGTACCATCGGAATACTACCTGGTGCGGACCACCCAGGTAGCACCCAAGTAGCAGCCGCTAGTGCAGAGTGTATGGTATTCACTCGCCGTCCACCGGGTGCCATATTATGACTCGCCGGCTTTTGTTACTCACCAGACTATCGAAATGTTTGATTCGCTCGACCATCCTCGACAGTCCTCATCTGTTGAGATGGTGTACGGAACAACTTCTGGATGCAGCTAGGAGAAAGTATCTACTCGATTTCCACGTTTAGTCAGCGATCCTCCACATAGACTGTCTCGTCTACTAACAATGCCTTCCGTTTGATCCGGCCTAATCACACTCGTCACTCCTCTGAGTACTTTTAGCGGCGGATCCCTGTGTGTCAGTCTCCCCCAGTGATCCAGCGGTCTCCCTTTCCATGATTCACTTCGAAGCTCTCGCCCATTGTATTCACGGCCATAGATTGACCCTTCTAATTCTCGTTTTTCTATCGGTTCTACTTCGATGTTCGATCCACACCAAATCACCAGCCCTTATTCTACCCACCCCAGGCACTATTGGATGCATCGTGTTATTTCGACGACGCTGTTCTCCAAAGCAGAAAATGAAGGTCTGTCAACAAACCCAAATGGAGGAGTGTTGTGGCAGACACGAAAAGTTCTTATATGCGGTAGAATTGGTCTCAGCCCATCTGATAGGACAGGGGAAGACCCATTAATTCAGTGTTTTTTAGTTATCTTAGCGATAGCAACTTTTGGCCCATTATGAAAGTCGCATGAGAGGGTTGCTATGGCACTGACTGACACCAGTCTTGTTAACAAAATAAATAAAAAAATTCAAATCGCCAAACAACTTCTCTAAAAACGCCATTGGTGATGCTACTACTCACTTTGTACTAGTAGGTATAAAATAAGTACCACCCGGCTATCTGGATCACCTGGGTGTCTGTGGATAGATGTGCGAAACCTGGGTTCATTAGTGGTACAGGATACCAAACGATCGATCATCTATAGGGGGGAATGTTGGTAGCTCAGGTAGCGCAGATGACCGTTCGTTTGTTTGCTTAGCTGGGCAATTTGATTGCAAGAGATGGCTCAGTGGTTAGAGCGCGAGTTTACTGACCGGAAGGTCCTTGGTTCGAACCCGACCTTTACCTGTTTACTTCCTCTGTCTAGACTCGAGCCACCCGGTAGTATTCCAGCCCTCGTACTTCCTTCTGGTAGCATGGCATCCAGGCACCGAAAGGGTGCTATAGCTGAACGGTTTTTCCACCTTCATGATCAGTGTGTTGTTAGGGCACGTGGTGGTACGTAGCGATGGGTTGGTGGTTGGCACAGCGAACAAATCATACTCATGTTCTGCTTGAACCCAATTTTGGCGGAAACGGGGGGAGTGCGCCTACCCCAAGAAGACGAGTGGAGGAGTTTTTAGCAACCTTGTGAGTAGTGTGTTACGTCTAAACAACAATGTATTGCCATATCCTAAGCACGAGGCAGTGTGGTGCGGCACAGCCGATTGAAATAGTCCATCCCAAACGACAGCCTCAACTTGATCCAGTTGAATCATCTGTCAAACCGAATTCATCTGTAAATCGGATTATTTGTCGAGTTTGTCCATTCTTTGTGTTTTTTCCTCTAAGAGAAAAACACAGAACATATTAGAGATTATGAGTTGCCCGGTTGACGAAACCGAGAATATTGTGAAGAAACACTTAACCAATACCACCGATAACTTGGAACCATTCGTTTTAGACAATTGCAGGTAATGACTTCCCGAATTCGGAGCGCTCCTCTATTGTTACTCTGCCGTTATGCTGTCCGAATGGACAAACAGTAAATAAACAAATCCAGTTCTTTGTATAATATGAACTTCATTTAGTCTTCGGGATTACATTCAGCAAAATCCTGTCAAACTGGACCACACCCATGCGCCGCGGTCAATCGATCTCGCGTAGATTTCGATCGATCATTTTACTGCATCGCAGGCCGAGTAGTATTTGATCAAATATCACGTGCATGTCAATCGAACTACTTCACATGATGTGCAGTAGCTGACAATGGAGTTTATTTGCGCTTTTTTTTCTTTCAACGCCGATTAGTTCAATTGCACATACACAGCATAAATATCGTTCGCTGGGCAGGTGTCAAAGTTTGCCAAGAGTGTTTGACGTTGTTTTTGCACACTATTTCAGCTAGTTGAGTGTTTGAATACCTTGCGATGAAATAATAGAACGACTCAGAGATTACATCTTATTCCAAATCAGTTGGATGGACTGAATTATTTTCCGGATAGAAATGGAAGTAACTATCGGGGACTTTGCACAGTATCTGCAGGGATGTTACATGAAGAAGCTGGCTTGAAAACAACAGAAGAACCACTCCACGGCACTATTTCTTCGATACGGGTTTTAGAGTTTTCCCCGAGCGTCTCGGTTCAAAACCTTGAAGAATCATTGCTACGCTATTCATGAATAAGACCTTATTGTCTGCTTCCTCGTTCTTTGCTCAGAGGACCGCCAACTAAGATTCTGTTTCAGAAACGTTTGCAACTTTGTGCGCTCAGTAAACCCCACGGACTGTCAAACCGGTTCATATTGGAACTGCGAGTTTGTTTGCCCAAGTGCTTTAGGCGACAAAATAGAAGCTTGCCCTTGACGAATAAGGTCGTATGATTCACAGTGGGGTCTTGTTCTAACCTTATATCCCTCTGTCTCGCAACGACAATGAATGACATTGTCTGAATGTCGGATCGCCGGTCAGCAAGCGCATTTGGGACCGTGAGGCCGAACGCGGTGTCGCTTGGGGGCATTTAACATCACTTTAGGCCCAATGCACCATGCAGAGGCCACATCACAGTTCCGTGGAAATGGGCACCGGCATTACTTGCTCAGTTAGTATCGATGTGCCAGGATCATTCGTTAGTTTATTTAGGCTTCGGAGTAATACCGTTCGTCCTTCAATACAGCGCTAAGCATGGTTCCCGGGAGCCCCCAATAAGGCGCCGTCATGGTTCGGTCGTCCATTAGTCCTACATTTAATGATGTCGTCGACTTTATGGTTACAGCGTATATATATATATTGTTAGGCGAGGTCCCCGGCCTATATACATACACCAAACACAATTAATACGTAATACCTTTTGTTTATTGAAAAGGGTTCACACCGTTGAATCTATTCTATTCTGATATTTTTTAATCTGTTCATGTTATTGGTTCCATATTAGTTGTTCTGTCCAACTGGCAAGCAGTCCCTTTTTCATTTTGTTATCGCTTTGTTTGTAAGAAAAAACGACTTGGAAGATTAGTTCGTTAACAGCCTGTGCTACTTTGTTGGGTTTTTTTTACTTCTGTATAATATACTACTTGGATTTAAGTGCCTCATTAAACAACACCCGATGGCGTCATGACCATGTAACGTAATTGTAATTGTAATCCATAAGTCTTAAATGTACAACGATCTTGGTTACCTGGATAGCTGATTCTGATGATTCGTTTAGCAGCGCCTGATTTGTTTTTAGTGTAAGAGTGCTACCCTGGATGCGCAACGTGTTGCACTGATAAAAACCTATTTGCTGGCAAAATAGACCCAGGGATTTGGTACACATCTGGTACGCCTATGCCTGTGGCACGAACAAGCACATATGTGGTCCGCCAGCATTCGGAACGATTCTATCTCTGATCCGATACATCTGGTCCCAGGGATCTTCGTGGGGATTTTTTCGCAAAAAATGGTGCTGTCTTCTTTGCCTAGTCCCACTTCTGTGCGATTTTAGTTGAGGCGTTGCTCAGTACTGTTAGTTTTCACACTATTTTTCACGCGCGCTTTGTGTACCAAGTTATAAAACAGGTTGCTAATAGGCACGACAATAAATGATTGGTGGAATAGTACATCTTCAGTAGGAGAAAGATTCATCAAACAGAAAATTGATTGGACCTCTTCACACCGTTTTGAGATGTAGTTCCTGATAAGGTCAATTTGCGGCTGGCATTTTTTCCGTTTCTTTTCTGTTCCACTCAATCTTCCGCTTACTGGAATGTCGTTGGGTGCTTGTCACATGAGTAACACTCTCACTCATTTACCGATTCATAACCTGGGTTAAGCCTGGTGTTGGTATCTTAGCACCCAGTTCTTAGCATCTTTGATGGTGCTGCGTCGCTCGGACTCATTGCTACATCTTCGTTAGCGTATGACCAAAGACCAAAGAATCTGTCGTTTGAAAACCGAATAGACAAAACGATATAAACATCAATCAATAATAAGAGTATGAATGTGATCATCCAATCGTAGGTCAGTATAAGAACTTGAGTAACGCTGGCGTTGTGGATGATAGTTTATCCGAGAGAAACCTGAAAAGAAAGCGGAATTTTCAGGTAAGACGCAGGTTAACTTTGATTTCGTGTCTAGGGAATTCCCAAGACGTCATTTTGCATCCTCAGGGAATGAGAAGTGCCAATAGCGCCAACTCCCCGATCGTATCGACAGGTGAGCCTGAGCTATGAGTTGTTCACGAAGTCTGCCGTGGATGATGCAGAATGAGGATTGATTTGTTCTCCATTGGGCTTAATACCCGCTCTCGATATGGACAACGAAACAGTCGTTTTTGGTCAAATGCGAACCTTTGTTATTTTTTGTGGATAGGGAAGTGCTTGTCCCGGAATAAGCAACAACTACAACGAAGGTCGTCGGGTCGAAAACTCTGCTGAATAATTCCTTGGTTAATCCATCTGGCTACGGCCCCAAGAAGATTAAGTGACCACGAATTGAGTACGCGACTCTGAAAGAAGTCCTCTGTTTGAATTTGAGGATAAGGCTGCCTGGCTACTGTTCCCCGACCGGCCTCGTTGTAGACAAACCAACGCGAGAAGTCTCTTTGGTTTGACTTGAATGCACATGGATCACCAGATCGGCAGAACGCCATGTTTTACGGAATCCTCCTTAAAGGGAAGCTACACAGACCATCTCTGTCGCTCGGGTTACCTCGAACGCCTAGGGTTTTTCGTCACTGAATTAAAGTCGCACAACAATTTACAAAAGCATATACATCACCATTACAATCTCTCATTTTCCCTAAAAAAAACACCCTGACCATCACTGAGCCAACTTTCTTTCAGGTCAGTAGTTTCGATAGCTGGTTCGCAAGTTTGATTTGAAGTACACTTCTTTCAATGAAGAGCAAATGTAACTAGATATTGAGCACTTTTCAAACTGTAGCCACCCGGGACCATTTAACAACCTGCGTGATCCCCTCGTTTGTCCATGGTGATTCCTGTCCGATGCTTACATAAATTATCAAACCTCAGTAAACGTGCTTGTGACGTGACAATAGGAAAGTTTGTCACGTAAGTTCACGTGAACCTGAACTTGGTTTTCTAGCACACTAATAGAATTTATGCAAAATTCTGGATAAAACATTGAAAACTTTCATAGAAAGAACAACACCTGGACAAAATAGACACCTTAATCCGGGTATGCATTGCTAACTGTTACGAAGTCACATCTTACGTTCGTTTCTACGGTTAACTAATTCGTATAACAAACTACGACGGTCAGCGACGAAAAATCCGTGCACGGACCGTCACTGCTTTGACAGTAAAACGTTGAAATCAAAGTTTCACTAAGTTTTAGCCCGAAAACATTTCAGTTCATTTCCAATTCAAATAGGCCGACGTTTCCTGAAAACCGGGTTTCCGAAGACTGTGCCGTTTTATCAGATTAACCGTCGATTAATTGAGTTGCGACAAAAACACTGCTTTATATTTAGTGTAGGGACTGTGTAGTGGACATGAGGCAGCGTAAATTCGCAAAACGATCTTGTCCATTCATACCAACCCAGACGCACCTTTCAAGTCGTAAACAAAGCCGTACAAGCTGACGAGTCGTGACACACTGGCAGAAAAGGCGGTCATCTTTTATCTGTTCGAGCTTCCACCTTGCTGCCATCGTCTTGGTCCCAAAGCAAGTATCACCACATCGGTTCTGAGGAACCACGGCTTTTTGGCACCTTACATTATCCAAGTGCATGACGCAGCTTCCCTCAGCGACGTTGCTAGACCCTTCACACCCACGACTTGGGGGTTCAGCGTGGTTTTCCAATTTATACAACTGTAGCGGACTACAATGAATGGTCTTTAGGCCAGTCGAATCGGTTCTACGCAGCTGGGAAGCACAGCGAACCTAACACAAATTCGTAGGCTCGTTTTTTGGCAGTGGAGGGTTGGAACTCAAGTTTGGTGATAGAGTCTTGGCCTTGTTCGATGAGATAAGCTGTTTACTCTGGTCATGTGAAACCTCCATTCATCGGCCCCAAATTCTCAGTGCTCTGAATAGATTGGAAAATGCCGGCGATGCGACTTCATGTCAGTATAGAGTGCAAGTTCGGGAGAGTTGAAGGGTGCTGTAAAAGCAAAGCTACCCATCTACGTTT
Organism: Clonorchis sinensis; assembly: GCA_003604175.2. Taxonomy (NCBI): domain Eukaryota; kingdom Metazoa; phylum Platyhelminthes; class Trematoda; order Opisthorchiida; family Opisthorchiidae; genus Clonorchis; species Clonorchis sinensis. The sequence continues at coordinate 12,822,676 of CM030374.1, forward strand.
CGATTGAACCCGGCGGTTCCAAGATCTGACAACCGACGTTGAAGAAAGTAGGTCAACTTAGGTCACTAGAAGATCCCTCTCCACCTTATTTTCCTTCCTTTTCGTTGATTTAAAAAATACATATCCATGATTTTCACAGAACCTATTCACGTGATTTCCGGTATCCTATAAATCTATGATATACTAGTCAAGAAGACCAATCACAGAAAACGAGCTTTGTCCGCCGCGTTCGTTCTTATCATAGGTTTGTCTCTGCATATTAGCTAATGCGTATAGCAACTGATTTTTTTAGGTCGAAATTTCATCAGGCTGCTAAAATGCCCCGTACTGACTTACTGTGGCACAGTGGGAACTCCTTAGCTGCCGTGTCAACACATTTTATGCAAGCAAAATCTGATGATGTCCCTTCAGACGGTTCCGTTATATCCTTTCTCCACAGTGCTCCTCAACAACGGTATTCTGATCAGTTGCAATCCTGTGGGTGAAAGTTGCATTGAACACTGTCTATTTTTACCTTTATGGACATCTACAACGGGAGGCCGTTGTACATTTTGAGAAGAAATTTACTTAGATGTCTGTGGAGCGTACTTTTTTTCTGGTCATCTGAGCCACAACGAAAGATAGCATGAATAAATGTCTGTCTTGTACTCTCGTACTGTGTTGTTCGCCACGCGGCTCCTCTGAACCAGCTCCTATCCCCAACAACAATGACTACTTTGACCCCACCTTCATCCGTCTGTGCAGGCTATTTAACATACCGTTCCACTAGGACTGGACGGGTCAATCAGCAGTGGTGTCCTGTTGCGGAAGACGTCAATGCCAAAGCGAGATATGCGGGTGTGTTCATGGCTAATCGAACGAACACGGACGGTGTCCTGTTGCGGATGACGTCAATGCCAAAGCGAGATATGCGGATGTGTTCATGGCTAATCGAACGAACACGGAGAGCTTATGAACTGACCCGTTGTCCTACCCACCTTCAACGCCTGAGCGCGGATAAGTGTGCACTTTGTCAGTTCACAACGCTATCATTCCGCAATTATAGCATGCGCCTTACAACCCACTGTCTAGTGAATGACCTAATGTTATCCCAGTCCGGTGGTTGATGTTGGGCCATCTTCCAAGGCACCAGGGAAGCCGGTGTAACTAGGGCATCCTTGCAAAGATGATTTGCTTAGTTAATAATTTACGCGAAAGCTTCCCAGGATGACTGAACGCATGTTTGACGCTGACTGCTACCTTCTAACAGTTACCTGATGTTCAACAATAGAACTGAAATGCCAACTAAGTTGCCAGGCAACCAAGATATGTTCACGAGTTCACTTGATGCCTTGCTTGAACGTATGTCTGAACAGACGCCTTGTGAAAACAATTACTCTCATCTATGGAGTTAGCCTGGCGTTATCTCCAGGATTAGAATACTAGTCAGAACCCAAGCCGCGGCTTTCAGAATTCCTGAATCTGGGTTGTGCTTTCAGGAACGTCCGATTCAAATTTCTTGTTTCCCCAGCCCCACAAATTCCAGCCCAGGTTCCAGTGATCGGGAGACACCACAAATCTGGTCATTCAATTTCCACGACCTGACTCCAGGCATCCCCATCCTCCACCGCGTCTCCAATCACATGTATCTGATTCCTCTGTTTATGCAGACATTTTTATGTTGATTGTAAGGGCCTAATGACAAGATGCCGAAAAAGCGTCTCTTGCAAAAATTCATGTTCGCAACCGTTGTCAATATACTTCAAATAATCGCAGTGCAGACTACTCTGTGCTGTACTGCTGAAACGTTCCGTTGGTTTTTCAAGGGTTTCGAGCTTGTAATGTTACACTTTGCTAGGGAACATTATTGTGGACACCAAAACGAACGTCTTCTACATTCATAGCCTCGTTCACTGGAAGTGACATAGATATGATCGAGCATTTTGTGCCTGCTAAATCGAATGCGTGGTATGCCCTGTCAGCAAAATTCCATAGTCGACTGTAACCTGGGCCGCCGACCTTGACCCCGTTTAAATACGCAAAGGTAGCTAAACATCACGCCATCAAAGCCAAGAACAAGGTGGTATGTGTATATCAAGGTCCAGGTGAAGTTCTGTTTAATCGTTGTGGAAACGACGGTGTTCGCACCAAGTGTGTGTATACCACCCTCAATCCAATGTCATTCGGCGGCAAACCTTACTCGCTGCTTACTCGTGTATGATGGTGTCGCGTGTGCACGTGTGTACGTGTGCACGCTCCGTTTCACCTGAACGAATGCTCGGATTTTCATTGTATCGAAGGGACTTCTTCACAAAAGATTCCTGTTATAATCCTACTCAGTGGACTCCGGGAACCCAATGTCCCGAAGCTATTGAATCCGCGATACAGTTCTCATAGCAATTCGTAGCTGACCAGTATGGACAGCTTTCATTTGGCCTTGAGTAGGCGGCAACTCAATGAGACACAGAAACTGGAAGTACTCCATGGAATCGAACAAAGTACAACAAAGCACAGTACCAAAAGGCTGGTTCCACAACTGGCTGGATTTTTTTACCGCGTATCATCCGTCTTTCAGTCCCACCGGTGAGCTAGCAAATGAGTTGTTCAGCTTACCCTTGCGCTGATGTTATAATCCTCTCCACAGAGTAAAGACGGACCAGGCGATGAAAGTTTAAGACTTTTCACGGTGATCAGGCGAGTGTCGTTGGTCCCTCACATCAAGACTGGCGTCCAACACTGAGCATCAGCCAAACCGAAGCGCAATAGTTCCGTGTGTTCACAGAGATTTGGTCCTACCCGAAATGTCTCCTGAGGTGGGGAACAAAGAGTGTATTGGTCGCAGCAATGAATAATATTCTCGCTTCGGCTGATTGCGAAGTCTGTTAGGAATAAAATCCAGAAAGATTTCTCTCTTCTCTTTAGTTGACAAGCTAGTTGAATGAAACCAGGTGCTTTTTCGATAGACAATGTTGTAAAACACCTGTGTGTCATTAAATTTTATATTCTCGTATTACTGTTTTGGGGGAATCGCATCACTGGTAATAAACAAATAACTCATCAACTGTGACACCCTTTCAGTACATAGATGCGCTGACACCCGGAGGAAGCATGATGGCCAAGATGCTGTCAGTCCCAGTGAAAAGTATGACGTCACTTGCCAGATAGATTTGGTGCACAAAAATGCCTGAAGAAGGGGCAGTCCACAGCCGTGGAGAAAGGCAGCCCCACTGACGTATTGACGCTATTTTTAATCAGACAGCCCATGTCACGTGATACTGTATCAAACCTTTTGTCGAGTTGCAAAAATGAGCGATTTAATGAGCTGTAGTCCTCTAGTGCATCCCACTATCTAGATAATTTCTGAGCCGTACATGCATAATTTGCTCCCAGTGCTACAATTTTATATTGATTATAGATCGCTAGTTTTAAAAAGTCAAACATTTCTCATTCTCAGGCACGCGTTTTTCTGTTTCAATGACCTCTCTAACAAGGAAGCCACCGGGGTTTAAATGACCGGAAGCGGTTCGATAACTAGACGAGGGTGATGTCAGCATGCATTCTACAACCCCCCAGTCAACAACAGCTGGTACATATCTGTTTAGCTTCATTCCTTGAACTGTTTTTGTGCAATTAGTGTGAAGAAGCCTAGTTTTTAGAATCAGCCGTAAATCATCAATCTTGGTGAAGAAAACAGAAATAATGGGAGTTGAAGGAAGACACATAATGCACTACTCATAAGTTTGCTGAAAATTCTCCAACAGCCCACGACCGGTTTCGCTCCTCTTGGGGCTCATTAGGTAGGCGCAGCCCCCGAGTTTCCATCAAACCTGTGTTCTACTTGAACGTGTATCAAACAAAATTAGCGAAATACACTCAGTTGCATTCAAACTTCGTTTTTCGAGAGACTCACCTAGAACCCAGCTGAATCTCTCGTTTATGATGTTTTCAAGCAACTGAATGTGCTGCACCAGGCCACTGCTTAGAAACATCATAAACGAGAGATTCAGCTGGGTTCCAGCTAAGTCCCTCGCAAAACCAAATTTGTTCGCAAATGAGTGTGTTGCGCTAGGAGAAGCGACATACATATTCGATTCCTGGATAATGAATGAACTGTGACGTTAGGCACCTCTGCTATTTCGAAGATTCGAAGCTCGACATGGGTTCGTTTATTCGAGTTTGAGAAAAAGGACGAATCTCCCGGAAAAATCTTGCAACCTTATTTGATGCGTTAAAACAAACAGTCCAAGATAAACGTAGATGATGAAGTAACATGTCTATTTTAAAGTCTATTTAAAGTCTATTTAATGTGTGCGCAGCTAGTGAATCCGTCCTTTGTAGGGCCGTGTTGTTGTTGTGACTGGCCCAGAACCTGACGAAATAACCACGTAGTTTGAAGCTTCAGGCGGTAGGTTTCGGGGGAGGAAGCGCTGGATGAAGCCACAGGATGAACTTGGGAAATTCACTGGAAAGAGTATGGGCGTTGACAGCTGTGACATTGAAAATGCTCTATGAGTGTGCTTTTGGACTTGTCGATATCTTGTCAAGCATTATTGATTAATTATTCAAACGATGCAGTTGAGGTTCGTGTTGATACTGTGGCTGGGTCTAACGAGGTCACGTGACAGTTGAGCAATAGCAGGCGGTAGGAGCGGAATACAAGGTGATCTTAGGACAACCTCCGGAAATTCACCAAAAGTAACAGCTACAAAAATACACACTCAAGTTCCCTGCAAACTTTAGGTTTGAGGAGAATATCTGGTTCAGATTGAGAAATTGGAAACTTTAGCGGATCATGGGTGCAGTGAAAAATGTGAACTGGGGAACAGGCAGTAGAAACGAATCGGGAGTTGTGGGTAATGACGACAGGTTAAGAATAATCGATATCTTACCATTCACCTAAAGTCAGTGATTGGTGAACGGTCGGAAAGCAGTGTGAATCCGTTGCATCCTTGTTAGGGATTCCCGGCAGTTTGAAAACCCCACGAATTGTTGAAAATTTTTGGAAGATAGATATCCTGTCGCGCTCACTAGCTGGAGATAGCTAAGTGGTTAGACCGCGAATTTACTAACCGGAAGGTCTGTCGTCCGAACCCACCCTCTGCATCTCGACTGCTGCTGCCTAGGCTCAGTCATCCTGGCAGTATCTCAGTCCTCATGCTTCCTTCGTGTGGCCGGGCTTCTAGGCACCGGATTATCCTGAAAAAAGATTCCCTGAAAGACAACCTGTTAGCAAACGGATATCCAAGCAACTTCACCACTTTCCTATCCTATCCTTTCCTATCATTTTACTCTCCCCTGCCTTAATTAGAAAAATTCGCAATTTTCGCAGCGCAACTCAACTTTATCCTAAAACGATAACTGACGAGAATGCCTCAGAACCTCACATGTTCCCCCACATACTTACGCCCGACCCGAACAACTCGACGGGACCGGTTTTCTTTTATCTTTACGACGTTTTCTGACCCTATCATTGTCATCTGGTTTATGAGTCTCCGGATATCATGAGAAACCTTACTTGCAGCTAGAAAGACTCCAGTTAAACATCGCTTACTAACTGACTGGATGTGTACGAGAGCAGCATGTTGAAAACTAGTGCAGTGCATGAGCCAGAGACGGTGTGCTGCCGACCATCCTACCAGATAATAAACATCCAGGTCAGTGGATGACGCAGTTGTTTTTACGAGTCCGCCCACGCACTGCCAGAACACAACTGGGCTGTCGTGTCATTCAGCGCATACATCTTTGAAGTGTAGTGGGTGTGGCTACAATACACAGACTCGTTCTACCACACCCACATCGTCAGTTTTGACCGTGATCGATTAGTTTACGATGATACTTGTTTTCGCACAAGAACACCTGAACTGTTCACGTTTTTTTTTTCAAAGTACCGGTAGAGTCGCACATGGGTATACGCGTCATGATAAATTCATAGGATAGATTTTTTTCCAAAGGAACTGAACAATTTTTCGTTGACAGACTGGAAAGTGATTTCATATTCTAATCAAGTTTTCTTCAGGATAATTACCACATTGGAAAAAAAACAAATGAAAAAAACGGCTTGGAACTGTTCGCAGGGAAGACACTGGTGTGGAGGTGTGGCTCTATAGTATTGACGTGGCCGGTAGTTTATGCCGCAGTACGATACATGGGATCAGGATCAGCTTCCATTTAATTGGTCCATATGGGCTTACCGGCCCATGCAGAAATTCTCCTGGCAAATTTAGTCAGTGCTTTGTCGTTGGGCTCGAGGGTTGTTAAGCTGTATTTTTCATCAACACAGCTATCTGGATTCTGTCGGTCAGTACTTTGTTTGTGCGCTAAAACCTGGGGTATCATTCGTTGGCGTCATCTCGTCTGTTAGAATTTTTTTAAGCAACAAGAACACTTTGAAGTCACAGTTGAGATTTCTTTCGTGCGATGAGGCCAGTCTGTTGGTGAAAACCCCTAAGTCATTGTACATCCTTGCTGGGAGTCGTCAGGGGTGCGCATTCTTTTACCTCTAGATCGGTAAGACCCCGCGAACCGCCGGTTAGCACACGAACACTATCATTTCTGGCCATCAGTGTCTGATCAGATATGTGATCAGCTTCCATTTAGACGATATTCGGCAGCACTGGATTTCCATTCATACAGTCTACATCCGTTTACATCCGAGTTTCCGGAAGGGAATCTCTGTCTGTTTGTGCGCACTTAGTGTTCTGAACAAGCTATTTACCGCGTTTTGAAGTTCCATCTACAATGTGGAGAATGTGAATGGTGAAAGGCTGGGGGATCGACCACACGTGACCGAACGATACTGCTCTCAGCCACTAACGAAGGGTCGCTGGTCCAAAGAGTTCTCTAGCAAATGATGAAACTTGTCTTGCTGACGAATCTAATGAGAACGAAGCAGTTTTGCAGGCCTCTGTGGCATACACTTGTAGGATCTACCCCTGATAGGAAGTCTTTTGTCAACTTTTTTTGGATCAATAACTTTCTGTTCCTGAGATATTACTTAAAAAAGGTTCTGAAAATGGACTGTATTAGTTTTTACCACTCGAATCTCACGCTTGAAAAAACATTTTCGAAAGAACGCAACAGTCTTAGTCAATGTATCAAGAGCCAAATGGCACCCTCTTACGAGCAAATATGTTTTCTGAGGACCAGGAACTGCATGTGTGCATACACTTTGTTCTTCAAACTCTTTCGTTGCTTCTCAGAGAAGAACAACCATATCTAGTTATACTACACCAGGCCTTCCATCTGCTTTGCGAAACCCAGTTAAGGCCATCATTTCCTGTTACGTTCTCTCTATATTTTCTCGTCCAAATTAATACAATCAAAATTTCAAACGAATCGTCCCCTGATCAGTTGTGATTCCGCCTCAACAAAACTTGCAAACTAACATTGCCTGGTCTCAAAGAGGCGGAACGTAGAAAAGTATATTTTCTAAATCACGTCAGTAATTGGCACCGAACGTATTTGACGTAGACAATGGGTTTATCCAAGTCCATCGTCACAGTTTGGTTGTTAACCAGACGGTTTGATAACAACACGCGCAGAGTATGGTTGAGTGAAAAATTTGGAGAGATTTGCGCTTGCAAGGATTCCGGGATGCACCAAAAAAACCCGCTGGACGAGAAAGTACTTGGCCAATCAGTCTAACTGTGGTTACAAAACTTTTCAGAGGCTGCCTAGAAGTTGTCTTGTTTACTTAGCTGAGGGCCGCATATAACCAAATGGAGGTTATCTAAAAATTGTCCAAAAATCTGTCCGAATTCGAACTACAGGAGTTAAAACCCTTGGGTGACCAGAATTTATATGTGGCGCAGATCACAGAGTCACATAGGATGCTTGGGGAAAAGTGACACTAATTGATAGAAGAAAGTATTATGTAGACCGCTCTGTTGGCCTGGCCCCCCTACCACAAGGACGCTCATCATTAATCGATGTCGATTGCACAAAGTTCTTTCGCATTACCTTCCACAAATCAAAATGAAGGAATAGAAAACCTGATATACAGACTCCAAAATGATGGGTAGATTTAGGGGAACTCAGCGAAAATGCCTCCTAGAAGCAAGTGAGTCCGTCCAGGTTTTGACAACTATTATCTTTAATTGGGTGTTGCACATAAACGCTATCAGCATACAGATTCAGTGCCTTCCCCTGTTGTATGGACTCCCAAGATGGGAAAACATCGCAATCCTTTGGAAAAGCCTGATCGTTGAAAACACTAGCTTTAAGATTGAATTTTACCGGGGAGTTTTATCAAAACGGAGGCCGGAATGTGTTCCATTTGAATTGCTTTTGATATATCAAGGTAGAAGACGGGTGGCAAATTTGTATTCTAGCGTCGACATTAAATGTCTTACTTAGATAATTTGGTGAAATTGTTGTTAAACAAACTGCAAGTGAGTGTAACAACAACGAGGAAAGCCACCAAAAACGAAAAAATGGTCAAATTCCTATACTCGGTAGAGATTTCCTACTGTCAGTTTAGACAGTCCATACCAAAGAGCCGAGAAACGCTGGACAGCTGTTTCATCACAAGCAGTGTGCCTCTCTCGGAATTGAGAGAAGTTCGAATACGCGATCTTCCAACCGGTGGCTACAATTAACTGAGCGGTTGATCAGCAGTGTGATTAGTTTTCATTTAGGAAGAACACTAGGCCAATCATCCTTCAATGGCGAAAACCACATCACGTGGTCACTTATTGATCAGCTCCTCGGGCGACGACTACTCAGATGGAAGTTTCACTCATCCCACTTATTGATCAGCTCCCCGGGCAACGACTACTCAGATGGAAGTTTCACTCATCTTTTGAATTTATTCTTCCTCTGAGCTACATATATTACATCCTGCTCCTTTAGGATTTCCTCAGCGAAAAACTTTCCGACCGGAATTATTTGTAAACACAAATATACTCGCCACCTGGTAGGTTCACTGATAGTGTTATGCGGTAAACTTTGGAACCTTAGAATTTTAGGAGACAACTAGGAAGGTCTTTTCTACATTCGCTTCCTTTAGGTTCATTTCCTCCTGGATAAGGCTGAAACTTCCAAAAAAGCCTCAAGTAAAAATAGTTGTAGTTGATTTCCTACACTTGTGCAGTTCAGTTCGCGTCCAGGTTTCACGATGACTCAGATACAATCATCCCAAAGTTATTGCCATATAACTGTACGCATACACCAATGACAAAATGAACACTGCCTTCATTGTTTGAACCCCCACAGTTGTGCTTTAACCGACACACTTGATACAAAAAGAAGCGCATCCCAAACACCGTTTTTGAAGTTCGTAAATGTTATGCGTGATTCCCGCCTACATCAGTAAGCAGAAACTTAACTTTCATTTTGGAACTAGAAACAGGGTTTCGATAAATACACTCATTTGGGTTTTTGCGAGAGACTCACCTGGAACCCAGTTGAATCCCCCGTTTGTGATGTTTCCAGACAAGAAGGGCGAGACCGCTCGTGGGCTGTCGAAGAATTTTCAGCAACTTTATGGGCAGTGCGTCACGTAAAGACAGGGTTGTTTATGTCTTGAAAGCGGAGTTCCAGAGAGTTAATCTCTGTCATTATACAGGCAGATTTGGGACGGATCATTATGTTCACATTCTGCAGCCAATCACTTTTCTAGTGAATGCAAAACCGCTGTCTTCACAATTTATTTGTCCCAGCGTCCCCAGATCACATAGTATTTTGAAAATTTTTCAGAAAATAAGAGCATTCGAAAGGGAAAGGCGGGAAAAGCTTTAAACCAAGAATTCAGTTTTATAATGTACAGAGTAGTCCCTTTCAACCCGTCCGCGGAAGAAAAGTGGGTTTTTGAACTTTTCTTGGAGTAAATTCTCCTAAAACGGATTTTTCACTAACTAATATCTGATACAGAATGCGTTTGTGTCACTTCTGGGCCAAAAATCAGTCCTCAGCAGGCAATCGCTAGGTTGCGAGAATACGTTTGTGTCACTTCTGGGCCAAAACTCAGTCCTCAGCAGGCAATCGCTAGGTTGCAGCAGTGCGTACCTAACCGTTTCCACCGGGCTTGCTGATCGTCTGCTTCCTGTGCGTGATGGTTTTGCACTACTTTAAACAAATTCAGTAGCTTGTTGCAAATCAAGATTTCCCAGCTGGTGCGCAGAGCACGACATCAGATCAGTGGTTCCGAATAAGGCAGCAGCAGCCAAGGGAGACCCTTCTCAAGTAAATCCTGGTGAGACCTTAGGGACAGTTCTTGCTCCTAAGGTTATTCACGGTCTGGCTGCTCCTAAACTCTCTAGAATTTCGCAATCAAGCATCATCAAATTCATTTTGCGCCAACCTGGCGTGTTCGGAATTACGTTCTGACCTACCCAATAGTCACGCTCTAGCCCCACTTAATTTTAGGCGGCAAAAGCTCCCATTTGGTCTATATTTTTTCCAAGGCAGTCTATTAAAGGCTGAGAATTCATCCTGCATCATAAGCCAATTTGTGGTAGACTGGTGAGAACGGGACAATTTCTTAACTGCCACTGAAAAGAAATCCTGTGAGAAGACACGAATCCGTGCCTAAGGTTTATTCCTGTTGAGGCTGTACAGCGGTAGCACTCACCCCTCGTGTCAGATATTTGGGGTTCAGCTCCTGAAGCGGTCAAGGATGTGCACTGCTAGTGAACCCAGTAGGGGCACAGCTCACTTCCAGAGCCGCTTTTCGATGACATGGACTAAGCAGAATAATTTCCTAATGACGGGAAGATGATTGCTTAAATGGGAGAGATGCAAATGCAGACAAACAGTGGTATTCATTTGTTGTTTTGCGGAGTCCAAAGCCCGGATGTGTGGTGTCGTAAAATATCAGCCGAGAATTACGTTCCACCGAAGCTGAAGTGTTCCCTGGAATAAGTTTCCGGAACCGGCAACTTTTGAGAGATTTTTCCTTCAGATTATTTCTGGTCTCCGCACACGAAGATCAAGACGGACACAAATTCAACTGGAGCACCGTCCACATATTGGCTCAAGCGAGAACAAAGAATGAACGTGAATTCATAGAAGCATGGTACTCCACTGAAAAAGCCATCAACAAACACATCAAAATCGACCCAGTCTATCGACCACTACAAACAAAAGAATTACGAAACTCAAGGAAGGAAGACCACAACGCAACACAACTCGGGAACGGACCAATTGCAAACGGACCTGAAGCATCCCAAAACGGCCGTCCAGCAAACCAATGGAATAAGAGGCATACAGGCCACAAAGTAGCAAACAAACACGATCGGTTCAATAATCACACAACAGAAGATGCTCTTCAAAACTATATAAACGCAGCTAGGCACGGAGGAAGCACTTACTCAACTGCGCACTGACGATGTCTCCTCGACTGGGGACGAAACGTTTGCAAGCCAATTGCCAAGCTCGGCGAACAGATCAACTGCCATCTGATCAACCACCAATACCATAGTTCTTCTCTTTCTCTTGATGAATTGCAGGCAGATAGGTGCGAAATCTGGTCGTTTTTTGACTTCATACATAGAGACACGTTAGATTCCCACGCTTCTAATATTCTATTGGATTTTACCGCTCAAGGATAGGTCTTCTCATAATCTGAGTACTACGTCTACTTGAAAAGTCCTACACATGGCGGAGCCGGTAGCAAGCTCTCTGTGAATGTTTAGCAATCGTCCCGTACTGTCTACAGCAACCCTGAGGGTCAGCCAAATGGCAGCCACCTCATTCGCCCGGCAAAGTCATGGGTGAATTCCAAACTACAAGCAAAGATGCGTCATGTCTTCTGCCTTTTTTTCAAATCTTTTTCTGCCACCTGTTTCTGCACTGTTTCGTCTTTTACTCGGCATAGACTTATCACATCCGCAAATTTCATCCTCCCACTCCCATCTTAGGCCTTCAAACTTTCATAGAGTTGGCGAAAACAACCAGCTTATTTTCTACTCTTCCGGGCATAGACGCCGTCTATTTCTGGCGTCAAAACACGTGTTGTTCACGTGAGGTTGACCAGTCACCTCGGGTTCACCCATAGCGCGAAATCATTTACATGCTTTCCGACACCTGTCCAATTACCAGTTTCTCGTATTTTATCATACAGTTATGACCTGAAAAATCTCTTTTATCTTTAAGAGCTGTACGGAATGTTCATTTATCATGGAAATGTCATGGAAATTTCAATCGATAGTTGGTCCCATAGGTAAAGTCTATCTATGACTATCTTAGACTATCTATGACGAAAAGTCGGAAAGCAATAAACAGCTGTTTCATCCAAGTTAGTGGTGAGCATAGTCATGGACCTCCTGGCAACTTCGGTAACCTGGGGCTGATGAACAGTTTGGCGAACTCGCACAGAGCGGCGATGTAGACACATCGTGGGTGTAAATCTATCATTCCGAACCCGAATGAAACAGTCGTACAGTGTTTCTCGAATCTTCGGGAGAAACTGATTTCACTTACGAGTTAAGATCTCGAATAGGCTTTCTCCAGACACAAGAAGCACAGGCAGTAGAACGAACATTTTCAACCTACTGCCTCAGAGAAAAAAATGCTACGGAAACTAAGCGATCCTAGAAAGTTTCGCACCACGAAGACAAAGTTAACACTAGTATTCCTCTGGCAATTGAACTGCATGCGAGACACCGCGCTTTTCAGGATGGAGGGCGGTTTACGTGGTCCATTTTGTGGCCTGATATTCTACATTTTAGGCTTGAGCATATCGAATGATCTTAACGTTTCCATGGTAAAAACCTATCAGGTTTAGGTTTAATTCGAACTTATGCACGAAATCACATCGGAGACAATGTATATCAGAACTAACAGCAGATAGCTTAGATCATAACCCCTTCCTACTGCTATAACGAGCAAACCACGCATCACACAGACTCAACCATTTGTCCAGCCTTCCTTTCCTGGACCTCCGCCCACATGACCACATAATCGACTCTTATGCCAGAGTCATTTACATTCGGCGTCAATTTTAGTGAAGGTCTTGATACTGGTACTGAGATATATATACATATATGTTTCGTATATATACATATATATGCGGGGGCAAGATGGCTCAGTGGTTTGAGCGCGAATTTACTTACGACATGGTCCCTGATTCGAACCCAACATACACCCCCTCGACTCTCCCTGTCCAGCCTCGGGTAACCTGGAAGTAACCCAGCTCTCGTGCTTCCTTCTGGTGGCATGGCAGTTAGGCATCGAAAGGGTCCTACAGCTGAACGATGAGATATATATGCACAACGGAAAACATCTCCTATCAACTGGCTTACCTCTATTTCAGATCACGTCCGACTTGATATACTACTTTTTGAAGAAAAATTACACTCGCCTGGCAGAAGAACACATTACTGTGCCTCAGGAAGCCAGTCCATTTTTCAAAATATTAGTCTGTTTTTCAGCAGGCATTCAAAACCAGGCATTCGTGGGCGTGGTTCAAGTTTTAGCGACGTCGCGTTTTTCACATCGGCAATGTGAAAAGTTTTAATAGCCTGTCTTAACGGGATAACTTTGATTGTTCCATCGTAGTACAGAAAAAACTATACGTCAAAGCAATTATAATCTTCTTCATAAAAGAAACTACTCATAAGGTTGCTGAAAACTCTTGGACAGCCTACTACCGGTTTTGTCCTTCGTGAGGCTCATCACGTAGGCGCAGTCCCCTAGTTTCCCTCAGCCTCATACTCTCTCTGAACCGAAATTGGACCGATTTCGACAAATACACACGTTTACTAATCAGTTTGGTGCGCACTCGATTGCGCACTAACGATGTCTCCTCGACTGGGGACGAAACGTTTGCAAGGCAATTGCCAAGTTCGGCGAACAGATCAACGACCATCTGATCAACCACCAGTAAACACTTCCGAGCTAGCTATATTTCGAAACACTTGTTGAAACGTTTTTTCTAAATCTTTTACTGACGGCACGTTTTGGTCTTGAGAACGTCTGATTTCTGTTCATCGTAATCTCAATGTCCCGTATCATCCCTCAGATTTATCGATTGTCTCTCGTTGAGCAACGCACTATCACGTGACTGCAATAGGCTCCTGTTGTTTTGAATTGACCAGGCAGGATCGATAGTTCGGTGAATGAAACATCATGGAATAGTTGTCCAGCAGTTGTATTTTAGCTTGAAACTCATAAATAACACATGATGATCTGTTGCTTACGAGCCTCTGACAAATTTGGTCGTTTCTATACGATCACATGTACCTGATGTTGACATCGCGTGGCTAGTAAGCATTAAAATCACCTGTATCGCGCTCATCTGGAGAATCTGATGGTCACATTTATTTCCTCATAGAGCCATTTATTAATGCGGGGGTCGCAGGACACAGCTTACAACAAAGGTGCATAACCAGTTGAGCTTAGCGACCGGACCGAGGAACCTATTACTGATGCAATGGTCGCTCAGTTGACTTTTTGAAAACTGTACCAAACGCTTATCTGTCAACCACAATCAGTTAAGTATCTGGTCACAGCTGAGACAACCACGATATACTTACACAACCCGAATCCGGGCACTTGGAAATCGTTCGTACTGCCATTGAGTCTTCCAGGGTTTGCTCACGTGGCCGGTGGCCAATCAGGCTAGTTTACAACTCTTGTAATCACAGCGCCTTAGCAACCGTCTGCCTGGAATCAAACATTTGACATTCAGATGGACGAGAATAAATTACTTTCTTAAGATCTGAAAGTTACCTCATCTAGAATACAGTCTCCACTAGAGGTAACCAAGCCGAAAAGGCTACCTCTGCTTCCCAAGCACTGAGCATCTCATAACCCCCTTTAAAGCGTCTAAAGGTTTCTCCGACTGTAACGCACCATACAGAATGCCCACTACCCTCTGTTTAGCAGCTTCGAAATAAAAGATATCTTTATTCAACACGTATTTTTTTGGTTTGATTGTCAGAAGACACCTCTTCTACTGCAGTAACCATGAAAGAGACAGTAAGTCACTAAGGATGCAGCTTGGAAAGTAGCGGACAAATGAAGTTTACCGAAAGAACTTTCTTCATACAGTTTTTGTCTTACAATCTCCAAAGATTTCTGGCCAGTGGAATGATGAAGAACACAGAACATGATCTGCGGAAATGTAAGTCTGTTCAAGCATGTGGGGTGGTGGAGTAGGAAATGACTGAATTGAAAAATTGTGGGTTAATGGATTACAGAGCAAGACGATGGGAACTGATCCCATACAAACAAGACGCTACTTGCTTGGTTCTGTGTTCCTTTGAGGAGTGTGCCTTTAGACGGATTCCAACCGTCTTCCCTCAAACTCCACTAGTACTTGTATGTTTACAAATCACTTGAGTGCATTACGCTTTTTCGTCCAACACAGAAGCCAAATTGGCAGACTAACTACCAAGAAAAGGCAGGTATTTAATCAGTTTGAGCATTTCTACTTGGGCCTAGCAGGTTCCATGATGGGACAGATTGGGGAATGTGGTGGAGTAGCCCCAGATGCTGTAGCTCTCGCGGAAGAAGGTCTTTCCATTTCTTCTGGAGTGGTTGCCGGGGTCCCATGCAGACGTTGATACATTTCGCATGCGACTTCATGAACCTCTTTAATCTTGGGGCGATCCTTTGGGTTGGTCTGAATGCACTGCTTGACTAAATCTCGGAGCTAGTAGTGAAAATGTCAAACAAGAGAAGGTTATGGTGAATAGAACTTATCGCATCGACATTCTTCAGAAATGAATGCTTTACTGAAGAACTAGCTGGACGAATGACTGACTAATCGACCAACTGATCGATTGATTGGTTTGTTGACTAGTTGACTGCCTGACTAACTGATTAACAAAATGCTGACTGACTGACTGACTGACTGACTGACTGACTGACTGACTGACTGACTGACTGACTGACTGACTGACTGACTGACTGACTGACTGACTGACTGACTGACTGACTGACTGACTGACTGACTGACTGACTGACTGACTGACTGACTGACTGACTGACTGACTGACTGACTGACTGACTGACTGACTGACTGACTGACTGACTGACTGACTGACTGACTGACTGACTGACTGACTGACTGACTGACTGACTGACTGACTGACTGACTGACTGACTGACTGACTGACTGACTGACTGACTGACTGACTGACTGACTGACTGACTGACTGACTGACTGACTGACTGACTGACTGACTGACTGACTGACTGACTGACTGACTGACTGACTGACTGACTGACTGACTGACTGACTGACTGACTGACTGACTGACTGACTGACTGACTGACTGACTGACTGACTGACTGACTGACTGACTGACTGACTGACTGACTGACTGACTGACTGACTGACTGACTGACTGACTGACTGACTGACTGACTGACTGACTGACTGACTGACTGACTGACTGACTGACTGACTGACTGACTGACTGACTGACTGACTGACTGACTGACTGACTGACTGACTGACTGACTGACTGACTGACTGACTGACTGACTGACTGACTGACTGACTGACTGACTGACTGACTGACTGACTGACTGACTGACTGACTGACTGACTGACTGACTGACTGACTGACTGACTGACTGACTGACTGACTGACTGACTGACTGACTGACTGACTGACTGACTGACTGACTGACTGACTGACTGACTGACTGACTGACTGACTGACTGACTGACTGACTGACTGACTGACTGACTGACTGACTGACTGACTGACTGACTGACTGACTGACTGACTGACTGACTGACTGACTGACTGACTGACTGACTGACTGACTGACTGACTGACTGACTGACTGACTGACTGACTGACTGACTGACTGACTGACTGACTGACTGACTGACTGACTGACTGACTGACTGACTGACTGACTGACTGACTGACTGACTGACTGACTGACTGACTGACTGACTGACTGACTGACTGACTGACTGACTGACTGACTGACTGACTGACTGACTGACTGACTGACTGACTGACTGACTGACTGACTGACTGACTGACTGACTGACTGACTGACTGACTGACTGACTGACTGACTGACTGACTGACTGACTGACTGACTGACTGACTGACTGACTGACTGACTGACTGACTGACTGACTGACTGACTGACTGACTGACTGACTGACTGACTGACTGACTGACTGACTGACTGACTGACTGACTGACTGACTGACTGACTGACTGACTAACTGACTGACTGGTTTCGGCTAGACTGACTGACTCACTGACTAAATAACTGGTAATTTAGATGGACAGGACAGTCGGCATCTTTGTTTCCCCTCGGTTAGTTAGCAGTTTATCTATACACTAACGCCGGTGTCTATTTGTTTTTGCCCTCAGTAAGGTGTCAAGGCACCCAAAAACATAACTATTTGTTAGGTCGGTAGGCATGTTTCGTATTTCTTGTGCTTATTTGTTCGCCTCATATGTATGACTATATCATGTACAGTATACGCAATAGTATGGTGGGAAACCACTGCTACCGCACTTGTCACTTGTCACATCTCTATAGTCGAACACTATCTAGTAACAGAATATTTGACCTCCGTCCCTTAGTTGTGCATGCCGATGAATTGTAACGCTAGCATGGTGGCTTAATCGGATGTCGGTCAGGTAGCAGTTAATCTGCTTACTCAGCTTGGCTGTTAGCTTGCAGATGATTCGCCACCATTCGAGGAGGCATTGTCATTGCGCCGTTGGGTGGGTAATTAATCCATGTTTACTTGCTTCTGTATAGTTTATAGTTTCTAACTGTGGTTTTTAAAAGTCTCAGTTGCAGGTGAGTTGATTGGTCCGTTTAGAATCCATGCTGCTTTGTGGTTCGGCTTACTTCATTTGATTGGTACGTATTGCGACGCCAAGTTCGGCGAGCACACCAACTGAAATGTGACCTACAACCAATCAGCTCCCGAATCCGCATATACCTGGTATAAATCATGGACATCTTGATGTTTTCCTATGCTTGCGTTATCGGTTCAGTTCGATTCCGTTTTGTCACCTCCGTTCACCGAGGTACAGTGGTCCTAGCTACTATGCCTTCGTTCATCGAAGATAAGAGCCACAAATGAGTGGGAGCTGCGTGCTAGAGGCGATGGCCCAAAATGTGCATCGAATACATTCGGCCCTGTCTGTCCAGTATGCCATGAGGTAAGAGCTACGCAATGAAGATGCGCGACACCTGCAAAGATGCCCTAAGAAATCATCAGAATAAGAGTTAACTTGTCTTCTTGACTTATGACGACGCTTCACCTCCTAAGTTAGCAAGCGTGAGCAACTTCAAATTAGTGCGGCATCGGCCGGCAATTGATTCGCAAAAATTTTGTCAGTGCACCCAACCGTGCACTGATGATGTCTTCCAATTTGGTGGCGAATCACCTGAAAGTTAAGCGCTGAACTCGGCGAACAGATCAACGACCACTAGATTGAAAACCAAAAGTCTAGAATTGTATCGTACTGTCCGTTTGCCTGCGCTAGGTAAACCTAGTTCTCATTACGTTTTCGTCTGAAGGACGCGGAAAGTGTGCTGGAAAAACAGGCGCAGACCTATTTGACAATAACTGTTGTGGACCACAGTCTACCTTATGCCTTTTTAATACCGTGAACCCGAGTCTGGATAGCCGCTTGGTAGCCTGATGCGCTTAGCCAAACCAAAAAGCCAACGAACGTACGAATCAGCTGATCTACTGAACGCTGACGCCTACAGGCGTGTCATGTGCAGCCGAAAACGGGCTGCTTATGAAGCTCACGTGGAAAGTTCTAGGCGGGCCAAAAAGTGATACTAAAAATAGAAGTCATCTGTCAAAGGTAAGTGAAGAACGACCAACCAAATCTATCCCAATGAAAATGGTTATTCCATTGGTAGCTGTGTAGCCCAGTTACCTTCAGAGCTGGTTGTCCTAATAATAACAAAACTGGACTAAACAACGCAGAATTCGACGTTTACGGTAAAACAGATGAACTATCCCTTTATAAGAAAACTTCTGCGTTCAAGCTTATTAAACAGCATCCAAATGCGCGCCGGAGCCAACCAGTAGAACTAAACGGGGATGGTGTGGATCCTGGGTCGACACAACCATGCCGAATAAAGCTCGTACTTCAGAAAAATGGAGGTCCCTGTTGTGGAGTAGTACGTCTAGAATAGCCGAAATTTTCAGGTCCATGATGGGTTGTTTGGCATTTTGCTTATTGCGTGAACACGAGAACCCTATAGGGGAGGTGACATTGTATGTCATATTCGCCTTACTAGCAGATGACAGAATGATGGTCTGAAGGTAAACCACATCTGGCTATTTTTTCTAACTTTCGGTTTTCTACTGCTACTTTTCAGAACGGTCTTCATGAATTTTGTTTGACTAAGGCAAATGGTATGAATTAGCTCAATCATTTGGCTTTACACAACGTACAAGCAGATGTAAACTAAGATATCGGGTAATTTCGCAACCAATAAAATAGATTAACAAAAAATCAACTAATAAGTCACAAAAACAACTTTCCAATAGAGCACGTGACCCGATCGATACGTGAGTAAATGTTGCATCTGCATGTCAGTCGTCCAGAGTTGGATATTGTTGGTGGTGTGAGGAGATTTGGGAATTTTGATGAGGTTTTTGTCCTGTAAGTGAAGATAATCGATGTTGAAAACCCGTGAAACACTGTACAGCCGTTTCATCCTTGTTGGAAATCATCAGCAGGGCACATTTTACGAAACTCCAGGGACTCTGGGACCTTCAACCTCCCGATTAATAGGTTGAAAACTCAGACAATCGAGGTACCAGTCCGCAATTACGACCACGTGATGCGGAAGCCGTGATTGAAGGATGAATGTCGCTATATCCTGTCTAAGTGAGAACTAATCATACTGCCGTTCAGTGGCACATGGACGAACGATATTCACACTTTCGGAACTAGCGGAGTTTCGCGAGGGGCGCACTACTGGTGAATCGCACCAAGAAGGAAACAGCAATACACTGCTTCTGGGTTTCTCAGTATGTATTGGTTCCATTAACAGGAGGGGAAATCTACAAAGGAACCGGAAATGTTGGAGACAAACTTAAACGTTCCTTGTCGAGAAACAAAGTAACAAAGTCTTTGGTTACTCCGGTCACGGAATCAGTTACCTCAAGAGAATGGATGGAGTCTGGCAGTGGTGCATAGTCCCCGCTTTTAATTTTACGACACAACCGGTAGAGATTCATGTGTTCACCGTAGAATGGAGACTGAAGTGCAGCCATCTCGTATAGTAAACAACCAAGGGACCAAATGTCCGAAGCGAAATCGTACCCATTTTCGTCGATCCGTTCCGGAGACATATAATATGGCGTTCCGACTGCAAGGGGAATAAGGCGCGTAATAAACGTCAAAATTATACCAATCTGTTTATAGTTGTCTCCATTCTGTTCGAATAAAACCCACCATTTCCTTCTGCGGCGATGGGGGCGAGGGTGTTTTCTCTGACAAAAAGAAGTCGGTCATAAAACATCCCACGAAGCCTGCTGGTTGTTCCAAAATGAACAGTATATTCAGGCCTCTTCCTCAAGTGCTTGGATTTAAAAATGGCTCGGGACAACTGCTGTGGGCTTCTTGATTACTGGCAACAAAAATGTTTCGAAAGACAACAACTAGTACCAACTCACCGTAGTTTACATCGGTCATATCTCGCTTGAGGATAAGTCGGCCTCCTAAATACGTAAAATTCTATAGATTTCGATCCAATCTTGGCTCCATTAGAGATAACCTGCAGACCCAGACATTCACCATCGGAATTGACGTTGTTCAACAACCTTGATTCAAACGCCAATTATGGCTGGGCTTTGAATCAACGACGGCTTTTTTTATATCAGCGTATGGATTTGAAAGCTAATGGTCGTCTGCCTTGGGGATCCAATTAAACCCTGATCCTAAACCGAATGACGCAACAGACATACCAAAGACTGTCGTTACATCGGCGTTTTGTCTTTCTTCAACCATCTGGCAAACTACTCCCGGTATCCAAACTTTCACCGTTTGAAGCAATGATCTGTTTGGGCGGAATGAAATGCTTGCAACCTTGCCTGCTCCTTTGCTTTCTTTCACCTGATCATCATCACCATCATCATCATCATCACCATCATTATTAGCTGTAGGAACCGTGTACTTGTTGTACAGTGGTTGTAGTTAGCTGTAGGAACCGTGTACTAGTTGTACAGTGGTTGTAACTGCCGCAGTTTTGTTCACCGATGATTTGGGGAGGTGGGGTGGATAACTGTTCATTGGAGTGTCTGAGTGTCTGAACGTTCTGACTGCACACGCACGCCGAAAATCGGTGAGCTATTGTGAGTGGGCATGTCCGACCCGAAAGATCTGAGCAACTGCAAAGTGCTTGAATGAGACTTATCTACCCGGTTGCCAACCTGATCATCTCTAATCATTACTATGTTGCTATCTTGGCATTTTCCTCGGCGTCCGTGAAAAGCAAACAAGACAACAGAATTCGTTAGCAGAATTTCCTTCATCAGCATTCAAAGACATCGGTTCTTTGGAAGAATTCGGTACGGATTTGCATTGTATGTGCCAAGCAATAAAGAAACTCGAATGTTAGGTAGCATACCACAATGGCGGTTGAGATGGGTATGAGGAGTTTTGAAAATCATAAGTTATCAAGTTCGCTGCCTGTCAAGGAACAAGACGGTCTTAGTTCAAGCACCTGACGGTGGAGTAAGAAACTCCCTTGTATACTCCTTTAGGATTTTGTTCTCCCAAAGTGGTCTGATTACCTTATGTGCATCCATCTAAGATACCGTACAATTTTGTAATCTTGCTTGAGATAGCCTTGGTCCAGATGAAGTAAGACTGAATGAGATCACCAGTTCAACAATACGGGTTCGAGCCCCCACACGAAGGCATCCGAAATACACTGCAGGTCCACATCCTGATGACCTCTAAACTGGTTGTCTCGGAACTAAATTTTCCAAACATTTTAACCCCTCTTACCGGCACTTTTCTCAAAACCTCATGATGCCATTAAAATGAGGATCAACTGCACGATAATCGATGAATTAATGTGTCAGTATGATCGGTCCGGTCGCAGGAAGAATCCGAACAAATCGTTTGCTTTCCACGCCTGCTATTAAACTAGCGTCGTATTTTCGCTGCCATTAAGGAACGTTTGCTCTAATCTACCTGATAGCATAGTATGGTTTGCCACAGATTGTTTGTGAGGGGACACAAAACCCGGCACGTAGCTACCTGACCTGTGTAAAACCGTATTTGGCACATTGCTCTGAATGGTTCGAGCATATTTTGGTGAGGGAATGTCAACCAACCCCCCCCCCAAAAAAAAATGCATGTACAGTTTACTACTCCAAATTTGACCCGTTAAAACGAGGCTCATCGACCCCAAGATACTGCCCGATTATTACTTCTCACAGATCCGGAAGAATATCTACAGATGCGATTGCCGATAAAAACCTTTCCGAACCCTTTTTGTCCAAAGCACTGTTTACCACTTGGAGAATCTCCTCGTTCTTATGACTCACCAAGTGAATGCGCCACCGTTGTTTTCGAGCTGAAATATCGACCCAGTCCTAAATCACCGAGCTTGACTTGTCCACGGGCGTTGATGAATACGTTGGCGGGTTTGATATCTGTTCAAAAAGGGGAGTAAATTGGTTCATTCAGTTCTGTCGTTGTACGAGATATCACAAGATTGGGATAGAACTGCTAGTAACTGACATTGTTTTTTGGGGTGTAGAAAGAGGACACTCTTTCCGGTACACTTATCGATTCTCGCGCAGAAATCAAGTTCAACTGAAACGTCGGACATCATACAGTGGTTAAAAAGAACATCTGAAGGTCTCTCTCAAAGAAGAAAGACCTCCCCTGGTTTGATAGACAATCACCAAAAGCCGAGTAGGATGCAGTCGGCAAACCTAATGTAATGGCTCACATACAGTTTCTTATACATCAGATAAAGCATATTTCCTGGAAGCTTCCGCTTTTTCTCGGCACCAATGAGTAATAAAACGTACTCATCTCGATAAAGACACTCATTTGCAAATCAATTTGTTTTTTGCTTTTCCCCTTGCAAAACGTGGTTTTCCGAATAAAACTGTCACTTTCAAACGGAGATCTGTTTAGAAAGACAGACAAATGTCGCAAAACTAGTATGAGCTAAGTGGACCTTCACAAACATTTGCAAGTTTCCATTACCTCAAGTAACATTACTTTCACTTCGATAGCTTACTATCGGTTTCGCCGTTCTTGGGGATCATCAGGTAGGCGCAGTCCCCGAGTTTCCGTCAACCTGATGTTTTGCTTGAACCCAAATTGGACTGATTTCTGGAAATACACTCATTTGCAAATCAATTTGATTTTGCGAGAGACTCACCTGAAACCCAGCTGAATCTCCCCTTTGTGGCGGAAACTCGGAGACTGTGCCTACCTGATGAGCCCCAAGAAGGGCGAAACCGGTCGTGGGCTGTCGAAGAATTCTCAGCAACCTTATGAGTAGTGCACTACGTATAAAACATATTCATGTTTGCCATCTTTCATTACAGCTGCTTCCTTCTCAATTCATTTCGGGGCGAATCAGTATCTCGTTCAAAAAGAACTTCAAGCGCACCAAATGTGACGGCTCCGGACCATCCTGGACTTAAGACAAGAAGAGCGCTCCACAAACTGACAACACTACTGTCCAACAGCGATACGTATCTGAGAAATAGTCCCGCAGGCTGCCACTTGAACTTTCCAATCAAGGCAAATTCAAACTTCGAACAACCAGTTAGCATTTCTCAGTGTTGTTCAATACTGAAAACAAAGTTCTTTCAGTTTCTAAGGCCAGGCAGCAAGTCAGATGGGGGTTAAACCTGAATTAGGCTGAGGTTTCTCTGGAGTGAGTGAAGTCAGCAATTTTTGGTCGATTTTTTGGAATACAAAACCAAGCACAGATCACATTGTTGTTTGGAAGACCAGAGGCCCGATAATCGTAAGTTGAACTGCTAAAGCTGTACGAATATTCGACAAGCGTAACGACAACGGACGAACCTTTCAAACGACGCACTACCTGCCGTTTCCCATGAACAAGTGTGTGCGTCCAAGGCGATCGGTAAGCGAAAAAGGCTTGTCAGCCAGCAACTTTGAGGAATACAAGAACCACGCTTTGCTGTAGCATTTACTTCTCAGACGACCGAAGTCAGCTTATACTCATGTTTGGTTGGAACCAGATAGCAACTAAGAGCTACCTGGGGTTACACCTTTTGCAGAGATTTCTTCGAAGATCGATCACTCTTCTGAAGCATTTACAACGCTTTTTCACTGAACCGCAATATGGCATGTGGCATCACCGGACAAGTACCGCCACGCAGTAGGAACAAAACCCTACTGATGTGCATTGATCTTTGTACAGAGGACTACCAAATGTGTTTCTAAGTAATCGTGGTCTCGTAAGTATGTGAGTGCTTCTACTTTAAGCCATGGTATGGTTTTATTATAGACCGTGGCCAAGTAATTGAAGGCTGTCTAGGTAGGCTAGACATAGGCAAATCTGGTTTGTGATGCGAATTTCGTACGAATCTTGTAACCTACTTTTACTACTTAATGTGAATATGTCAAACTACCTCTTCCTGAATAGTGCCGAAATTGAAGACTCTTCCCTTCACAGAGAGGCTTACCGCAAAAGCTCATGGGGAAACGAGCCAGGACCCTTAACCGAAAATTTCTGACTACTGACAAATCAAAAGTAGGCAAACATGTTAGATCACTCACCTCGATGCATTATGCGCTTGCAGTGCATGTGCTCCAGACCACTGCATATCTGGACAAAATATTTCCATATTGTTTTCTCTGGAATCAGACGCTTCCGCTTTTTGAAATGCTGCAAAATTTGAAAATACAGGTGAAACAATCACCGACTGCCATGAAAGCCGATTTGATCAGCGTCTCAAGGACAATCATGAATGAGGATCGTGTTTTGACTTGTTTTGAGTAATCGATTTTAGTCATATATGAGAGAAATCTTTTGACCCTGATTGAATGCCACAGTAGGATAGCCCTGATATGAAGGATAGCCATACCCGTCCGAGTGCTTGTCGCAAACTGTAGGTACCTTGGTTCAGGTTTACGTAAGCTCACCTGCAGCTTGTACCTCTCTAGCTTTTTGTCTCCATAAAAGTGATGATAAATGTACGAAAGTTTTCGAAAAACATCTAAATAAAGAATGCGTGCTCCATCAACTAT
Organism: Clonorchis sinensis; assembly: GCA_003604175.2. NCBI lineage: Eukaryota > Metazoa > Platyhelminthes > Trematoda > Opisthorchiida > Opisthorchiidae > Clonorchis > Clonorchis sinensis. The sequence goes on from CM030374.1 coordinate 12,847,818, forward strand.
CTGAACCAGTTGGATGGTGCTCATCTGCTGACAAGTATTGATTCAGTTATTCTTATCAGCTTCACCTAGCATACATACACACAACGTTCGGCGTAAACATGTTTCCTCTCCTAAATACTCCAGTCAAACTGTTTGGGACAAACCCGCAGTCAAGTGGCTTCACTACTGTTCTATTGGAATGACTGTCTGGCCAGGATACTGCTGAGTGTCCAACTTGTCGAATACAGGGGGAAAAACCAAGACCGAATCGAAAGAAAGTTGCGCATGTAAACAAGCCAGAAAGCAGCGTGTAAACAAATCTGTCGACCCACCCAAAGTAATTATTTGGCAAGGTCATCCATTGACGACTGATAGGGGCATAGTCAGCGCAGTCATGAGTAGCGCACTCGGAAGGTTGCCAAAATAGCCTAGATTTGAGTCGTTCTCTAATATATGCAAGTCAGCAGAGCTGCTGTCTGACACGGAAGTTTCGTTCGGCTACATGCGTGCCTCATGTTAGCTCTCTGACGCAGCGTGCGTAATTAACCTTGGATTTTGTCTATTCAAAGTCCCTCACCCAGCTGTCATCCTGTACACGTGTCGTCAAACCTCATAACGCGATTCTACGGCCTAATTGCTTGAATCGTCATACAGAGCAGTGTATCGTCCATTACGTTGATATTTGAAATTCCCCACATTTATTCTGTATCTATTTATAATACCCCCTCCACTTTTGTGTTTAGTGCGTGCATATGAACTGGCGTTTGTTTGTCCTTACCACTTCACCCATTTGACCTTGAGGTCACCCGACCCCTTGTGGCTGACTTTAGCACGTGTGCCTGTCCCAGGTAGGAGCCTGTTTGCTCCCACCTGCTTGTCATTACCAGAAAACTCAGCTGCGCTGGTCACTGCCGTCTTCCTGGACGGGGACCCCGAGACGGGCCACATCAGTGGATAGAGACATTGTCAGACATGGCCCAATCGCGCCCTCAATAGCGCTCGTACATCCAAGCTAATGCCTTCAATGTAAAGCTCCCTTCCCAATTCCCCCACTTAACAGTCCATTGACAGCGGTGTATTTACGCACGAATTTATCAGCTCCCGCCTCCAATGCACAGCTACCTACCTTACCTCCCCAAATCATCGGTGAACGAAACTGTGGCAGCTACAACCACTGTACGGCAAGTACACGGTTCTTGCAGCTGACGATGATGACGATGATGATGATGGGGACTTACTCTTATCATGTGTGAAAGATCCCCGGCATCCGCGAGTTCGAGCACAATGATCAGTTCGTTGTTCTCAATGAACGAGGCCAAGTAGCTGATAACGTTGGGGTGATTGAGTTTCTTTTATATATGGAAAATGGAATGAAGGAGGTGAGCATGAAGGCTTTCTCCAAGTTGACATGTAAGTCCAATGTTACGTTCATGCCTTTATCACATTCAGTCGGCTCATTTTACGTGAAAGCACTTTAGGCGGAAAACAAGGGCAAAAGGAAAACACAGTGCCGGATCGTAACCGGACTGGCTGTTAAGTGCGAGCAAGGAGCCTTTGCGGTTGTTTGAATATAACCCAACAGGCTAGTCATAAAGTGTCGGCTGAAGTTGTCAACTTTTGTGTTCACTTATTTCGAATTGGCAATCAGCTACAGTGTGATGTGAGAAAATTGCGGAGGGGTCCCTGTAATGTAACTACTTTAAAAAACATATCAACAAAGCAAGTGGATGATGAAACAATGTTCACGGCATGACGAAGTAAAACCACATAAGTTTGGCCTTAGAGAGGGTGGAATTTTATGTAGAAATGATTCACTGTACAACCACAGTTAATCAAGCAAAACTAAGCTAGTCATACGGATAGTGAGCTTCATTGATTGTTGGTCTGTTCGCCGAGCTTGGCAGTTGGATTGCAAGCGTTTCATCACCAATCGAGGTGACATCGTCATTACGGGGTTGAGTGGGCACTGACGATGTCACCTCGATTGGTGATGAAACGCTTGCAATCCAACTGCCAAGCTCGGCGAACAGACCAACAATCAATGAAGCTCACTATCCGTATGACTAGCTTAGTTTTGCTTGATTAACTGCTTCATGTAACCCAGATTCTGACTGGTTATAAATAGCCGAGCATGCAATGTACCACTACGTGAGTGCATCACATCCAACCGATAATTATTGTTGGCTTTTATGAATGTGGCCTTCATGGACTATTACGATTCATTAGTTACGAAAAGGTGTGAAGATCATGCTACTGTGTCCCTCGTCTTCAGGATGTGCGTGTTTCCAACTACGTTCCCGACCCGTCTGTGAATAGATCTTAATTGACTAAACTGCATTAACCATTCTCACGCCTTCCGGTCACACATTCAGTTCCAACCAAAGAACCTGGAAGTGATCGATAATTTCGATAGTTCAAAGGGTGGACAACATGTGATTCAGACAACCTCCCAGGAGGTACAGTTCCCAATTGAAAATGCTCACCGAAAAGCTGACGTACTTACCTTAAGCAAGTCTATCTCTTGTATACAGTCGTTACGCGCCTTTGCATCCGTCATCTCAAATATCTGAAAAGAGGAGAGGGGGAGCCGAATGTGCAGTAGACGTGTTTTTAAACATAAAGTAAAACGAAGTCACATAACAACACCAAACTATACAGTGGTGGGTAGATATGACCAAACCAGTGTTTGTCTACCATCAAGTGTCAACCAATCAGATGATTTTGAATGGGCCTTCTTTGTACAACAAAAAACAATGTGTACCACAATCCTTGAAGTACACCATTCTAATCGCACAAAGTTCAAAGCCGATCACTTGGGCTGGTCTATTTGCATGGTTCATATTCCTATCCGAGAAAGTAAAGTCGAATGAGACCTGTAGAATGAGACTGCTTCATGCCACGAGATACGCTGTCTCCCCCCCCCCTCCAAGGAGATGGCGCAACCTTGAGGTCGACCAGAATTGCGTTCTCTTGGGGGGTCATACAAATTGCTTTTGTAGCTGAAATAGACATCAGGTTATTTGGAGAAACATCTACCACAGTACCAGAGCGGAATCGACCACCTTCGTCTTCCACACTCGTGTTGAGAGAATTAGATGAGAACTGGAGTTGGTCACTGTAAAGTAGAACAAAACAGCCGGAAAACAAGCAGACAAACTGCAGAAACCCTCCAATGTATACAAGTGTTCGGCTGATCAGGGCGTTTATGAAATGCTGTCCTTCGCCCTTCACTCCTGTGGAATCTTCTGCTGTCTACGTGGCTTGGCCGAACCTTGGTTGTGAAATCTGTCTGTATTTGGAAACTCACTCTCCGCAACTAGTGCCATAAGTGCGTCATTAATATTCTCTTTCCACTGTGCCAAAAGTTTGAAAAAAGCGGTGCTGCTCAAGGGTGTCTTGAGCACCGCGAATTTTAGAACGACCCCTCAAGGCTACTTAAGCAACCTGCCAGATTTTCAACCATGAAACATGTATGTAGAGTGTGGTATTTTCACGGACAGAATAAGTCTGATCACGCAATGATGCACTTCTGTGCATGCGTAAGTGCCATATATCAACAGTTGTGTCAAATGAATGCTTCCTACTTCCGAAGTTTGAGCTATGAGCGCGCCCCCTTATTTATTCAGCTTTCTGCTATAAACGGTTTTCCAAGTGAGCAGGCCTTGATTTTAGTTCTAACCATCCCCGTGCATAGACTGTGGCATAGCATATGCCTAAAGGGTGCCTTTCAGTCCGGTTGGACAATTCGATACCTCCTCAAAACCACCCCTTTTGGGAAGTATTTTCACTCTCAACACAGGCAAACTGGAATGAAGCACCCTTCTTGGAAGCATATTCTTTCCAGATGCAGACTGATTGAAAGTTTCGTATCTTTTTAACTAGGCCGAGCAGAATGGAAGCCAAAAAGGAGGACGAAATGCTTTAACTCACGAATCCTTTTCATCCGGTCTGTGTTTCAACTACCACAGTAACAAACAAGTTTTTGGTCTATCTAGCAACATATCTTGCGGAAACAATACTGAAATCACGACCGAATCCTCTCATACAATCTCCCTAGACCCATCCACTGTTTATCCCATCGGCGCCTTTGGTTGTCTTGGCAACGAGAGAAACAAGTTTGCGGAATGAAATCACCATAAATCTGTCTAGAATGGTTTCATAATCTCGGGTTTATGTGCAACAATTTGTGGTGTGTTTTAGATTGAGTGGCCGAACCGCAATTTGTACGATTTAACGGCAAGACCGTCAAAAGAGTTAGAAAGCGCCTTGTTTCAAGCCTCCTGATTCAAGTTTCGCTCGGAGATGGAACGTATTGGACGCTGATACCTAGAAACGGATACGGAAAATTTTTCATCTTATTTTCACTCTGAGCAGTGGTCAAGTCGCAACGCAATGCAGCAAAAACAGGCAAAATTTTGCTCAAACTCGGTTCTGTATGACAGAGTTTATTACCACGTTACCGCAAGAAAGTTTTAAGGGTTTCGACAGGCGGAGGATATCAAAATTCAATCACAATGCACTAATTTAACATGGCTTGTCACTCAAGCATGTACCGTGTTTTCAACCATCTTGAACTCCGTTCTTCTTACTTAGAGACTGTGAGTTCTCCCTTCCCTGTGTAAACCACGTTAGTGTGTAGTACAAACACTGTAGGGAGCGATTTTGGAGTCAGCTGATTAGTATTCAAGCCCCCCCCCCAAACCGCCGTTCTGTTTCGGGTAAGTTGTGGCGCGAATCATTAACATGAGGAACTGTTGCACCTAAATAACACCGAACTGCTTGGATAATGAAAGGAGAAAGAATTTAGCATTTCTGCCCACAGCTGACACCATGTGATAGAACCATGCCAAATAAGGTGAACTATTACGCATTGATACCGTCGTTGTCCCGGTAACCGTATACACAACAAGCAAAGTACTTTTCATGTATGTGTAGGTCTAACTGGACTTGGAATGCAATTGTCAATGTTCGCGTGAAATTTCTCAAGCTCCAAGCCACCGGGATGAGCTTGTACCATCCATAGAAGCCCGAAACTTCAGTTAAAACACAATTTTCGCAATTCAGGTGACCACAAACATTCTTTGCAACTTAGTGCATAGTAAATTATTACATGTTACAAGACGTATTTTATGAAAATTCACCCAAAATACACATGGCTACACTAAGGCACCAAGGAACTGTCAGTTCTAAATGGAGATGATTGGCCAATCTATCGTGGACGGTTTCTCACAGTCCAGTTTATCGGCTGACTAGATCGCCATGAATCGACTCAGACACTATCTCCTACTGAAGTTAACTGTGAATGCAAGTGAGAGCAACCAGTGTGGGCAAGATTTTGTTCTGTATAAAAGTGCCATCTGGCAGTTTGCACGTAAATCATGTAAGGAGATGAAACGGTTTTTCTGCATATACCTGTTTCGCAAAAGAAGAGATAGATGACAGAAGTACAACTCTCAAGGTGTTCTACTGCCAAATCGCAAAGTTTGTGTCGTCGATAATTCCACCCCAATATAAGGTTCCCTATAAGGATCACTCAGAATCGCTTTGCTCAACAAAGAGTTATCCTAGAGACTAACAGCCTCTCAATGACTCGCTCCAGTGACAACGACTCACCAGGATAATTTGATGGAGTGCTGTTTTGTGAGTAGCACTCAACTGACCGGGCTAGCAGCTCGCTTTGACATCAAGCCTTGCTCTTAGCTCTTAGCAAAAACGCTAGTATTAGTACTCATATCATACATAACCAGTACAAGCCAATTGGAGCATCTACGGCTATTTTTATCTAGAAGTTAGCTAGTCCTTTCTCAGGAGATAGTCGAAGGGCAACAATGCGTGCGTTATATCAGCCACAGAACCAAGCCACAACATGAAAGTGCACAACATTCTGCAGGGTGATACCGAATAGACAGACGTATGCTGATAACCTTCACACGCTTCATAGCCACGTTTAGACCAGACGGCTTGTGAACAGCCCGCCAGACCGTGGCGAACTGTCCTTGACCGATGGATAACTGAATTGTATAGTTCGCGAGTGTTTCATAAGTGGGCGAATTTCCCGTATCAGCCTTTGGGATGACAGTACGCTGGGCTGGAGCACTTTTTACGCGGTTTGTTGGACGCGGTAGCATTGCCCACCATTCGAAATATCATCCGAATCTTGACGATACTACTGAAACAAGTAGAGAAACGCTGATGATATGGATGATGAACTGGCCAAACATTAAGAGCCCTGGCTGATATGATATAGAAGGAAGGGGCATTTTTAGAACCGGTCGCATTGAAGAACATGTCACCTGAATCAGCAAGGGGCTGGAGCAGGTGGGTTCCGAAATGGCTAAATGAGCCAGGCGGTTCATCACGCTGTTCGGAGTTGATGTAGCCAACGCTATGGCAACCAGTGCTTCATTCCAAGTTGAGGCAATATGCTTTTTGCGGCTTGGGACCAAAGGATTACCACAGTATCCCAACACAAGATATACCAAGTCTGCACAACAAATGCAGAGGTTTCTTAACACACCAATTGGCTGTTGGAACTTGCCATTCTCCAAACGACCTTCATTATGGGATCCCTATTTTGTGAAACAGTTTTCAATAGTCCAAAGAATCCAAAACCAGATGGCTTCGGTCAGATGTCACACAGCTGTTGTTATCTATGATAGACGTTGTTTCATTCTATTCCGCTGTCAGTGCTTGTGACAGAACACCATCCCAGTAAAAACCTCTTCTCAATCCGCATCTTGAGCGTCCGCATCTCCGTCCTATTGTTTGTGTTTTGATCCCTTTCAGAATCTCTGAAGTACCATGTTCCATTTTCTGCCATTCAAACCAGGTTTGGTAACCATGGTGATCAGTTAACAAAACAAATAGCTGGAGGATCTCTAATCAAAGGGCAGAGGCAGACGTGCGTAGCACGAAAGAATTGTCATTGTTCCAAATCTGTACACTCCATTTTGGTCGTATGCACCTATACTTGAGGATGCCTTCGATGCAAAGGCAAAAGGAAGGTAGAAGAAACCGGTTGAAAACCACTGTTTGACGGGACACCTAAAATAATGGATGAGGACATCCCGATTTTAAAATTCAAAACATCCTAAAAACAACTCGAGTACAAAACCCATTCCTAACAGAACTAGCCACTCCAGCCTAACACAAACCATTCTAAATTTAGGGTTTTGCCCGACCGTGTATTCTGCCGATAAACGAAGCGAGAATCCAAAACGTACACGAACACTTTTCAGTGTAACCGCGATAGATTCATGTGTGAATCCCAAGAACGAATGAGCAGCTGCCTTAAGCCACAAACTAATTCTCAAGTTCCTTGTCTTGACTAGATTTCGGTGAGTAGAACCCTGTCTACTTCGCCTTAATTGGCAACCGGAGTGAAGCAACGAATCTAAATGGGTAACAAAGCAACCTGAAGCGCTTGCATCTAACGGCTCCCGTGTTCTCGTCGTCTCACCCAGAACATAAATGACTATTGAAGACGTACAAATTTGTCGGTCGGTTGTTGTCCTGTTTCTGGTTCAGGGTGTGTTGTTAAAGGATATTTCCTGATCGAGCACCGGGACATCGATACCATAAGCAAAGTGAATCACACGATTAGCCCCCTCCGGATGCTTCTCAGATGTAGTATTGTAATGATCGTGTCAGAAAAATTAAGAAATGTCAGGAAGTTTCCTTCTTCAGAATCTTCCTCCGACTTGGGCCGTCACGGAGACGGCTGACTCACGGCAGATCACGTGACATTACCCGCGTGACTGAGACTTATTGGTGCTTTACTCCATCCAACTGAAGTCTAGTTTCAGTCTAGTTTTCAGCTCCTAATGATCAAGCGGTATTTTTTAGGATTCTCTCCGGAATTACATGTAGGAATCTGAACCTCCTGTGTTGTTTATGATATGAGAGTACTACTGAAGATTCTCAGTAGGCATGACAAGCCTGTGCAGTGTTCCTCGATTTTCCAGCAAAAGGCTTCGATTGCAGGATGAGATCTTGGTTTTGGAATCCGAATTCTTCTCATGGGGTATGGCTGAATGACCGGAGGCATGCCATTCGTGAACAAATAATGTTACGGTTATCGCGTGAGGCCAAACTGTCTCATGCTTCATCTCCCGCCGTTCTCGTTTAGCGTGCTCACCTGATAGGTAGATGAGAGTGCGTATTCAATTTTCTGAAGTGGTTTCCTGTCCACACTGCAGGGTGAAAACGGTAACCAAATTTTGAAGTTCCCGTAGATCATGCAGGAGGTCGGTGGTGGCACTTGGCTCCGCAGAAGGCCTACTTTATTATATGGATTTTTGGAAATATGAATCCTAATTCTATGCCCTGCTTCTATGGTATATGCATACTACTGGCAAGGGGGATCAGTGGTATACAGCACTTTCCAGTGATAAACTAGTGGATCGATTTTATCTCATCGTCACGTAACGTCCGTACACCGGTTTGCATGTCATCTTGTCGCGCTTTATCATTTGCTTGTCTATCTAAGCATGTGGGAACTGAAACGTGGCCCGCTGATATTCAGCAAAATTTGAAGCCCCGCGCCTAACTCCGATTCTTCACAGCTCAATTCATTCGGCCGACTGTTTGAAGTGTTGAAAAAACCTTCCCAAAGCATAGCATCGGAAAACACATACCAGGTAACACGTTTTTTAACGGACGCTTCCTCCAGATATCTACACCGTATGCAGACACACACAAAGAGTTCCCGGCGCCGGAACGCGCACGAATCGTCAAAAGTCAAATTTTCGTTCATTAATATCGCCAAGTTCACGAAAAAGAAATGGATCACCAAAGAAGGGTCTAAGTGGATCCGCTTCCAGACCATAAGGTATCAAATTGTTAGGCTTCCATCTAAAACTTTAAGCAAGACCGGATGAAACAGAACTTGATTTGAATGAGATGAGGTTCCCTCCGTTCATACTCCACGGGCATTTATTTACTGGATTTCTCTACAGCAGATATTTACACTCAAGGCCAGTATAAGCAGCCTTCTCCTGCCTCAATTCTGCGGGTGAAGTAGAACGTCGTTGGATATATTTGCCGGAATTTTGATCGGCTTATATTGACGGGGCTTGTTACCGTGGATTTTGTTGGACGCTCAGGGCAATTCTACCTTATAAGACCTCAAAATTCAGACGTCGGTTTGTCATTCTCGCATTCTACCGTCATTTCGCACTATCTACACACGAGCACACGAATGATAGACACGAACTATGGTTAAAAGTGGATATTATGGTCGCAACAGATTTCAGAATAAAAAACATGCCCAAGATCGCCGCACGCATACAAAGAGGATTTCAAAAATTTCCTATTCCTCTCTTTTAATGGCTCTGTCTGCATCCTTTACAAATTCAACCCCATATTGGTATAGAGTTTCTGAAATCACATTCTACTGCCACCAGTTGCAGATTAGTTTGAGCGCCGTGTATTTGACTGCACTCCTCTAATTGTATAGCGATCTCCCCATGGAGCTGTAGCGAGTATGATGAAAATTCCTGCAAAACATGTACAGTACGGGTCCGAATAAATCTGATGTGAGGGCTCATTACAGGACAGGACTGGAAAGAATCAGTAAAGTTCTGGTCTATGCTAGTGGCTATGACGGCCATCGGGTGTACCCGAATGGTTCACATCTGTCCAGTACAGTCTGGGGGCCGCATAATAGTAGACAACTTGTTCTCCACTGCCATATAGTCAAGCGAGTTAGACCAGTCAAGTTGCTCGACCCCTGGGTTTTCGCCGATGGTGCAAAGACGGAGAACGTTCAGTAAACCTGCCTGGCCTGACACCAGGGTAGCACCTCCAATATGCTTTCACAACGCCAACAAAATGCCTCCTGAAGTAACATCGGAGCGGCGGCAAAGGGGCTCTCCAACCCATTGTACCCTGGTTTGTTTGCTTTGAGGTTTCTTAGCAGGAAAACACAGCATGTTAAGGGGCAGAAGCGGGCAACACAGGGCAGCATTTGATATTACCAAACGTCTCTTAAAAACACACCCTAAAGGATTCCGTTCAGGGTTGTCCAACATTTACTGACTCAACAAGAGTGAGCGCCACCCAAAATTAATAAGTTGAACCACGCTCCAGACCAGTATGCAACAATACCGATTCCTGAAAACAGGCATAAACTATCGAAACGCGGTAGTCCATGACAAGGAGTCCACTAAACACATCCAAACAAAAGCCCCACAACAGAGAGCATTTTTTGGTTTTCTGCAGCTGTGAGAGAGTCCGGCCGATGGGAGTCACCAGACAAATGACATCTAGGACATAAGGCAAAACGTACCATCTAATTTGATTGCAACTGGGACTAGACTAAATTGGGGAAAAGCATGAAAAATGTTTCTGACGTCGGTTGACAAGTAGCAGGGTCAAAGTGTCAAGGACCGAGGTCTTTTATAACGGGATGAAGATAGGAGCTAATATCAGATTCCCGAAGGGCAGAACAGCAAAACATCTTTAATGCTAGCAGGCTTAATAGAGCCACAGTTCTGAAGCCTGAACTCAAAGCCGGACGCCCATGTCGCCCATGTCCGGTTATCCATCTTAGAAATTGATTCCTAACATATCTTCAACTCGTTGTCTGGTATGCCTCAGTGTCGAACAAATACATCATCATCATCACCATCGACAGCATGACATCAATGTTCAACATCGATGCTTCACTGCCGTACAACTGTGATTTATTTAAAAGCCTTATTGTAAGCAAAAGAATAAAAGTGGATGGGAAAGGGACTTGGTGCTAGCTCACTACAATCATTCTGAGGTGCCTACACCTCCAAACATTCACTCAGGCAATCTGGCCAGAAACTGACAAAAAGAACGCCACTGACATCGGTTGGCAGCCATATCTTGCAGCGTCTCCAACCAGGCGCAGTGCGGTCCCCATCCTGGAAGGCGAGTAGCACCGACAGCACCCTGGCGTTTCGTAATCTCTTTCATACCCCTCTGCCAGGTCAAAGATTGGACACCTCTCTGCTTACACCGCTCTGAATTGGGCATAAAAAACAGCACTCTCTTTGACAAACGATGGTTAGGCATACGCAGCACATGTCCGAACCAACGCAACTTCTGGTGCTGAACACATTCTTCAATGGAAGTACCCGTTGCACAACCGAAAATTCGCTTTCTAACTGCCTCGTTACGGATTTGCCGACACCAACCCACACGAGCTATGTTTCTGAGACAACGCTTGTCGAACACCTGAAGACGTCTCAGTTCCGCTGCTCAATCAGGCCAAGTCTCACAGCCATACAACAAAAGAGCCCGCACTGTAGCTTGATATACACCTTCCTTGAGATTCAGGGATACACCATTCCGACGCCATAGGTGTCTCAAATACACCGGTTACTAGTTTATTTGTTCATGGATTTTTGCTGAAACTCTGGTGGTCGGCTTACTTGGGGGAACTTACTTCTTGGGGAACCCGGCTAATTGTGTTGCTGGATTTTCTTCCTAGAGGTGGTTGATGCTGCAGCTAGCAAAGTTGTTGGGCTTACGTTGCTGCAAGCTTGGTGCAGTTATGAGTCACATCTAAGTGAAAAAGCGCCACCGACGCTGCCAAGCTGTGTAAACTCGTGCTACTCGGCTACCTAAGTCCGAATTCAGGCGTGTCATAAAGAACTAAGCAACTGCATTCCGTGCCACAGTTACTGCCGAATCACACTGGAAGTAGATTCGGCACGCCAAAAATCAATAAGTAGAGCGAGGCTTGCATACTACAGAACCCTACCTCAACAACCTCAATGACGTTGCCATTCTAGGCAATGTATTTGCCATTATTTTACCATGGTTTGTGGGGAGAAGCCACCAAAATGGCCCAACCAACAAAAGAAGGTTCCCTAACTCGACACCCCCAACGCGCCAAATTGTTTGTTTCGATTTGCTTAGAGGTGTATCGCTCTTCTTACCACCAGTCAACCAAATTGCTTAATGATCTAAGACCAGTATCAAAATGACCACGGGGATTTTTTGGGTAATGCAATACTCCTTGTTTCTCGTCAGCCACGACTAAGCCTGTAGTTCGCGAGCTAAACGCATTATGGCTGTGACACCAAATTACAAACCTTGGGATGTCAGCCGTCTATGGCCATAGCCTTTCACCCATAAGCAAAGTGCAATGCATTTTCCACCGAAATTAATGCAGCAGACATAAGTTATCGGTTTCCCCTGGCATCCGCACAACACCTAATGCTAACATGTAAGCACCAGGGTTTTGTTCGAACAACCACCTTGTCAACCTAGCAAGTAGTTATCAGACGTCGTCAGTTCAGTGACTAACTGCGTCCTACGGCAAGCAGCCAGCTGAATAAACAAAGTGCTCCCATTTCTATACCATACATCTGCAGAATCCTAAAGTTGATGTGCGATAACATAACACAAGTGGTTCCACAAGGGGTCCGATTGGCACTCTGAAAGCCATCACAAGGTCTTCTCAGGATTTAACGGCGCAACAACGGCGTTGAAGTTGAAGAAGTTGAGTCCCCTGGAGGACTCTGGCACGATAGTTCTTTTGATGGAATGCGGCACTTTTGCATACAGGGGTTGTACGACCGAAGATTTTCTGCATAAATTTATACTTATTCACCAGCTCTGAAAAATAAAATACTGATATCCTACTTATTTGAAAATTATCTGCCGCCAGATGAAAATGTTACTAAAATAAGACTGCTTTTATCAGCGTCCTGTTAGCCCTTGAAACATTAGGCACCTAAACACTGAAGTCACAACTTTCAAGGTTTTACATTCACTTGCAACACTTGTTTTAGAAATGTTGTCCTGCTCACCGTGGCTTGTTCACCGGATCAGGGTGGTCGAAGCCAAAGAGCCCCACCTAGTCAACATCATATTAAGCATCACAGCCACAGCATTCTTAGGTCACGGACACACAGTCCAGTTTATATCTTAAAACTGATAGCTGTGAGCAGTTAAAAAAAGTTGACGCATCTTTGACATGAACGACGTACGCTTCGTGACAATCACTGTTATCTGGGGCCTTCTGCTTGAATTTTCGCAAGGAACTTGTACATGTGCTGAATAAGGGTAGCCACACTTGCTCGTAATAAAGTGTGACTTTTGTTAAAACATTTTGTGGCCTGTGTAAGTTTGTTTGCTAAAAGTACACCGTCTGGCAAAAGTTGAATTCTCATCTGTTTGTCCGAATGACGTGACTAGTTCGTCAACTGACTTTAGCGGTCATTTCGGCTCCGCAATTTTGATGATTGGTGTCATTGTGAACGTTGATACTGTTCACGCTACATTGTATGACTAAGCAGGTTACATTGCTTTACCTTTCATGGCATAATATCCAACGAACACCCTGAGGAAACTGAAAACCGAAGCTCGTCTACGTGACAGCGAATGTAGTCCAGAGAATTCCCGTCAGAATCCGCGGAAAAGCGAAGCGTTTTCAACATTGAATAGATCAGACTCGAGCTAGCACCACTTGTAGCCGAAAAATTAGCATCGCAGAAGAATGGAGCCACTACAATCCCATGTTTCCAGCCTGCCTAGGTACGAGTTATTAGGGGTGACTGACTAAGTCTAATTCAAATCGATGTCAATATACGTAAGCAATATTTGTATATGAATCTATAACGTTCCTTCATAAACAATGCACCTATCTACCTTTACTGCTTTGATCGCTACATTCAAAGAGCTTGATTCGTCCCCAGAATATGGATACCTGGCTCGGTATACCGTACTGAACTGGCCTATACCGATTACTTGATAGTCAACGAAGTCATCCAAAGTAATCCGGTTGTCCTCTGCGCCGATCAAAGTGTGGCCTCCATTCACATATTCATAGAAACGTACGAACTTCGATAAGACTGCATTGGTGCCAAAATTTGTTTTAACTCTTCGGTTTTCACTATGTTCTTTAAAAAGGCACGTCCTTTTGCACAAAAACGAGAGGCGAGGATCCATCCTTGTGATGGTAGACTGACTCCGGATATGTTCTTCGTTGCATTTTGGTATTTGGCATTCTGGCTGAATTTCGTAATAGTCTCTACTCATATGTGGCATATATACTCCATCTGAAGAAATCACAATTTCACGTTCTGCAACAGGTATAAAGTCCAATACTTGATCAATTGTCGTCATTTCACGATATATATGTGGTAATAAAACGCCTTACACTTAGTTTGCACTATTATTCCACGACTTCCAGCCGAATCGTGAACTTCGTAACACACGATATTAGATCACAACGATCAGCTGATTATTTTCGAAAGGCGGCCATCCGCGAGGTTAAACAAAATTGATTCAGTAAAACAAATGGTCGTTTTAACTTGTATTACCTAAGTGATTACGCATATTTTCGAATAAACCAGGATAAAAATTCGCTGAGCTAGTCCATTTCTTATTTAGTTGCATTTAGCCAGGACAATCAGTGGTGGATGGCTTCATAAATAATATCACGGTAACTCATTGCAGCCCACATTGCATCGAATTCGGTAGATCTTCACTGATAGTTCCACCGGATTATGAGTTCTCCTAATGTCAGACGACCACAGATTGAGCATTCGAGCCACCAAAGCACAACTACACCATCCAGAGTCACTGAAATCGCGATTCAGGCCGAGTGAGTTGTATATTGCCCTTCCGATACTTTTCACTTCTGAACACAAGACGTCAGTTGGTAAAAGGTTATGCATGTTTCGAATGGTTCTCGAATTTCAACCTAATTAGAGCCGGTTTTATAAAAGCGAGCTTTTATTGTTGTACTTGGCTTCATCAGAGTACCGAGTGAGATTGTCGGTACAGCCAATTCCTAATTTATACCCATTTGAATAAATGATCACCTGGTGAAACTGTGGATTTGTTCACAATAACTAACCGTCTGTCTTGCTAGTCCGTTTGAAATTTGTAAAGACATGACCTGTTACGTCCTGATAAATAGTCTGTTAGAAGTTTCCTCCTTAATGGAAGTCATCAGTTGAATCTAGCAGGATTGATTTTGCGTCGCTGTGGATAGAACTTCGCACTGTCTGATGCGTCTCCACATGGCCACCCACGATAGCTACGTGCATGGCAAGTGGTATTCCGGCCGACATTCAGCCGTCGTCATAACCACGCATATGGAGGCTGAGCAGCCTTTTCGCGAGCGGTAGACATTGTAAACCAAGTTCACAAGAACTTCACGCAAAGTTTCAGGTTGTAGCCACGTTAGGTGTGTTGATTAGGACTGATCTTGTTCTGCATAAGCCTATAGTGGGCCAATAGTTTAGGGAGAGTGACAAGTTTACAGAGAAGCTAGGTAGGGATCGATGGTGGAATGCTGAGCATCAATGTCGTAGTACAAATGCAAGGATGTGGTGCTGAAATGAGTGCATCTTATTGGGATTACAGCGCAACGCGTCCACATGAACTAATGGTAGTCAAACTAATACCAGTTACCGACTTTAGGGCGGAATCCTTGAATTTTGTTTGGTTACAAAGTATGATTGAAATTAGCTAAATTTTTTTCTTACAATCAATTGGGTAAGCCATGCTCGACAGAACAGTGGCAATATTGACCACTGCGTTACTAATGCACCGCTTTCAATCGGAGAATTATATACGACACGTTTAATAGTTCCCAACCGTTTTACTGGACAGAATAAAATACTGAGTACCCAACGGTAATGATCAATTCGTGGAGTACCTCTGTGCTTTTCCATTGGTTGTGCCGTCCTTCCGGATCTCGGGAAATAGGCAGGCTGACCTGTTAACTGGTGATACGTAGAAATGTAGGTTACATTTTCGTACAAGGTTTGAATAAAGTTACTTTTTTCAGTTTTCAGTGAAAGGTTTCCTTCCTCATTGCCTGGAAATCTTATATGTGCCTCATTATACATTCACTTCCCAAATAATGACCGTCTTCTACTTGAGTCAGATTTAGCTTATCGTACAGACAACATTGTGCATGAGGTTATGTCGCAACGACTATACACAAGTTATCGATCGTGTTGCTGCATTTTATCTGCTAACATAACACCACCTCGTTTTGTGGCTCCAGCTGTGACTGACTGCAACCAGGCGCTAACGTACTTTAGTTGTATCGATTTTCTTGCGGTATCAGTCAGTCCGGCGTACCCGCATGTCGTCGTAGAAAAAGCGAATAGGTATTGACAGTGCATTAATATTGATTGTCGTATTCAGTAGGGTACGTTTCACCTTACCATACTCCAAAATCGCTTTATTGACCAGCTTGTCAGCGTCATAACTTTGCTATACTCATAGGTGATGAGTGAGGGTACTCAGTCCAAGTCACCACAACGTGGGTACCTTGACTTACTCACCGAAACATCAAATGGGCGAACTGGGTGGACGCATAGCGCACAAAAGTCTTTCGTACGCACCGGTTTGACTGACCGGTCACGTCAATCTGTTGCATGATTGCCGTTAAGTTGTCTGTGTGTGGGGGGGTAAGCTTAAGGTCGTGCACATACCTACTGCGTTAAGGCACTGACAATGCATAAACAAGGTCACATACGTATGGCCAAATAGCGTCACCGGCGACAGGTAAGATCATCGTCACCTGATTCGCTGACGAATTAGGAGGACGGTGAAAGTGATCCGGACCACATGATATGAACGGACAGACGCGCGGACTGGTAAGATAGAGAGAAGCGCAGCATTTTCGTCCACCTGGTTCGCTGGACAGCTATGTGCAACAAAAAAGGGTGATGCATCCGTGTGCGAAATAAGTTGAGGTCACAGACACGGTAACGTAACTGTCCTATGACCAAGGTTCAAAGGTCACGTTGGTTAAAATTCACCTCAACTGCTTCTGTCGTGAGGAGGCGAACCAAAAATCTAATTCCCAGTCTTTGGATTTCACACGCTGCGGATAGCCTGGCACGCCTCGACGCTTCCCATGACAGTGTATGTAACATACCCCAGTAACGCACTCTCTCTCTGTTCGGCCACTCGTGCTGTTACTCATTCCGGTTGTCATTCTCATCAGCCAGTGCGTCAACAGAACAGCAACAAGGGGGTACCGACAAGCACGGAAATCACGTTAAAGAGACGGCCAGGAGATGTGTAGTTTAGCCATAACAATTCAACGATTTTGTCTCCTTCTGAGATATGGAAACCTCTCCACTGATGCTTTACACTGCAAAATGTCGTGATAAAACGAGTCCTGATGTAGACAGTCTGACTTGAAGATAGGTTCCTTCGCTTGCTAGTGGAAATGTCAGTGTAACTGTTTCGTTTATCACGAAGAACTACCCCTCCAACGATACCAAGGCTCAGCGTTGTTGAATGGGTTGGTCAGCAGCTGGTAGTGGAGTGATATTTCTTAGTTCATTCTTGGTTCCTCGTTTTGTCTGGTAGAAAATAGCTCGTTTCGCTCTTCAATGTCCATTTTTGCACGTGCAACTCACGTCAACTCGCTTCTTCAATAGGCGTTTCATGATCCTGTAGTCTGGAACCAATTGTTAACTGCTGAATCATAAGAGAATCTTTGGCCTTCTTTTGTGCAATCATTTGGACGGGCGGAATCCAAAGTCCGTTAAACTGTCAAGGTCTCACCAGGAGACTTATTCCGCTGCATACTCCAATGTTTAACCAATAACGCCAAGGCTTGCTTTAGAGTCAACTTCTCGGGGGAAGGATCATGGCATCAACTAATTAACTTTCGACCCACCGTACCCAGATGAAGTCGTAACATTTCCAAGCTCTGTTACCCGGCAACTCTAAGTGAAGTTGTGAAAACTGGTCCAACGGAAATGTCGGCAGTTAGGTTTCCCTTACAGGCATCGCGCACAGCGGTTATCGGCTGAATAACTTGGACCGTCCAGAACTGCTCCAGACAAGAAAGTTGAAGGGATGTAATACACTACTCCTATGGTTGCTGAAAATTCTTCGACAGCCCACGGCTGGTTTCGCTCTTCTTGGGGCGCAGTCCCCGAGTTTCCGTCAACCTTATGTTCCACTTGAACCCAAATTGACGGAATCTCGGGGACTGCGTCTACCTGATAAGCCCAAGAAGGGCGAAACCGGTCGCGGGCTGTCGAAGAATTTTCAGCAACCATAGGAGTAGTGTATTACATCCCTTCAACTTTCTTGTCTGGAGCAGTTCTGGACGGTCCAAGTTATTCAGCCGATAACCGCTGTGCGCGATGCCTGTAAGGGAAACCTAACTGCCGACATTTCCGTTGGACCAGTTTTCACTTTGCAAATGTGTGTATTTCGCTAAAGTTGAAGGGACATTGAGCCGAATATCGATGTCGTATCGACCCTAAAAGTGAAAAAACACGAGCACACACCGGCATCCGTCTGGATAGTCAACAGGGTGTGGGGGCAATCAACACGCTGGGCTAATCTGTGACCACAACCGGCTACGCACACCATGTGACTAACAGCGACGCGTATTCAACCGGAATCGTGAACAGAACTGAACATGAATTGTTCTCACGATACTATCATCAAGGCTACGTGGGTGTGGGGGGGGGCATTTGGAGACGGATCGCATCGGAAACACTGTTTTGCAAACGCTAACACCTGACGAAAGGCAAAACGGCGTGGGAACACGGGGCCCACTCAAAATTGCGTAGAGTATCAGTGCTTTCCTTTCCGGCGAGAGCCTTTAATTTTAACTATCAGCACCTCCCATCTAAACAGCGTATGCTTTCCACTTGGACATGCCTATTGGTTCATTCTTCAACTGCTTCGGTGACAATACGGTGGCTCAGTTCCTGAAATAAGGGGGCGTTGGGGTGAACTTGGCCGCGAAAAAAATGCATGGCTTAAATGTTGGAGCATCAGTTGTGCTCGAGTTTACCGTTCGTTCTAGTGAATTTGAAATTTCGGTTATCGATTAAGCGGGACAATTTAAGCGACAACGTCAGTAGTAGTATATCGATGGATACTGCTGATGAGGCATGCGAGTAGTATGTCTTCTCGTAAATCCGCTTCTCGTCTCTTGAAAAGTGAGATCTATTACGGAATTTATTGAGTCACTTTGTAGCATTTGCTTGCATTTGAGTAACAGTCAATGAATATCCAGGAAAGTTTAGGAAGACGCGTTGAAGGAGAAGATGGATATTCAGTTTTGTAAACAAGATGCATATGAGAGTTTTGCTCCCCTGTCCAATAATCTGTAACTGTTAAGTTGCTGTTTCTCTAATGAACACCTCCGCAGCGAAGGCCTTCTTCCTTTTCAGTAGTGCATGAGAGTAAATGGCAGTAAATGATAGGGTGGATGTTCATTCGCCGTAGATACAAGTTTGTAGGTGAGAATGAAAAAAAAATTGGAAAGTTGTAAAACTAGGCCCTCTACAAGTAATCTCAGTATCCGACAATAATTTGCATTGCGCTCTCCAAAAAAGATTTACAACTGAGGAAAAATAATCTGAGAGTAATCCATATTGAAAAGAATGTCTAATTCTGCCCACATTCGCCTTGTGCTTAGTTACTCAGTGTGCCACAAAAATACCATTTCAAAATGGAACAAAATGAGGAGCGCTGATTTTCAAAAGCTAGTCTCACTGTAACATGTAAGTTTGCTGTGCTAATCAGTGTAATACGGCATCACCTCCCAGCAAGCATAGGGTCCTTGTTGGGAGTTTTTCGTTTACTCAGTGGTGGTGCATGTAAATCTTACTAACGAACGAACTCTTTCGAGAACCTATTTATTGATCATGCTGTGCCTCATGTATTAGCACAAAACAATCCGTAGTTGTGTGCTGGATATAGTTATGATTGTTTTTTAAAGGGGAATAGATCCAACTCCTATTTGGATTATTTCAATCCAGTGGAGGTACCCGTGGATGAAAACAAAGATGGCAAACAAAGTTTGTTTTCTGTGATCGGTCATCATGCATAGAACAGCGCGGTCTATGGATCCTTTTCCCATGGTCACGTTTTATACTATCTATGTTAATTATTGAATGCGTTCAAGACCAAGACACCTTAAAAATGCACTCACTGAATAAGATTTCACCGAAATGGATTCAGCTGCAGAAGTTGAACTAGCTATTTCAGGCAAAGAACTTGGAAATTTCACGGGTAGTTAATGAGGTAATGAAAAATGCAATCTGCCTCTTTGGCGTATCATTGAAATCCCAAGGAACTGGAAAAGGGACACTCACTACAGTCCCTCGAGGCCATCAATCAGTTTCACCGCTGGATGGCAGACTGCTTTCTGTCAGAATCTTTTTGACTCGTGAAATTGAGTTGAGGTTGTGTTAAATTGGAGAATTTCAGAAGGCGGACAGCTAGCTGACGGCGCTGCAAACCAGTTTACTTTGCCTTATAACACTGTTCTCAGGTCATCACACCCGGACTTGTTTCCTCGTCCTACCAGAAATTGAATCGAAATACGACACCCGCGTTTGTGTCATGCATTAGTGCAGCAGAAGAGGCAAAACCGAAGTGTGAATATTTATCCCTGAGTTTTGTTATAACTCGACTGTGTGAGAATACATGGACTGGCTCCCTACTTCAGGCAATAGCTGTCCTCCAAAGTTCTGGAGGTTTGTTTACCGGGATTTACGCAAATGATAAAAGTCAGCCGATTTTCAATCGCTAGCGAACAAGGTCCTATCGACAGAAAATACTGCCAGAACTCTCAATTCTGCTAGTTACCACAAAGACGGGAAACCGAGAGAATTGAGACGATGAAAGAGATTTACCCTCGCCCTGGATACCAAGGCATTTGAATGGAAACAGATGACTCGTTTAAATGAGGCATTGCAATGCAGCCAATAAGCCTCAAATCCATATTGTTCCGGTAAGGCCTACTGTGGTCATTGACCTTTTAGGAATGTAATAGTAAATAGGGAAAAGGGCAGAACTACTGCAATTACCGCTGGGAAAATGCTGTCCCCCTGCTTGTACTTTTACGGCTTCTTAAGCGTGTCTACTCTCTCTAATGTGACTGGTTGGCTGCGAGGTGTATTTCGTGTGATTTAATTGGTCAGCGTGGAACCTGATTTGCGTTGTGGTCTCATTCTCCTGCATCTGGTTGGTTCGTCGGATGTCTTCCATACTTGCCCATGACCTTGATAAGTCCCGTGTGAAACTCCTGAACAGTCATATGGGCACCGATAGATTGCATGGATATCTCAATTTTTTCAGCCGCAAAGATATTTATAGCTTTACGTCCTTGACGGGACTATGTTAACAGTTGGAAACGGATGTTCAAGCAACCGCACGGCTTTACCAACCCGATTGAAAAAATTACAGTGGTTTCACCTGGACAATACCAGACCTTTATGAACATCTTGATAGCGACAGGTGCAGTTACATCTCGAATGTCACAAGCAGTTGAAGCTACGCTTGAGGCAGTTGTTGAAGTCGCAGAATGCCATAAGACCGTAGTATCTCGGGCCCGTTTACTGGTTGTTACCAGGTTTGCAGTTCAACAGCCGTGTAATCTACAATCGTATTTTGATATTCCTGATTCAGCAGCTTTCGCTTTGCAAGACAAAGAAACTATAAAACCAATCATCATATGAGCATGAAGAGTCAACCGTTGGATGGTCAGAGTGTACGGTCTTTAGGGTCGACCTTCCCCAACCCGTCCTTCCTCGGGGAAAGGCAGCATTACTGCTTCCATAACTATGAAGATGCTGGTCGCTTGGAGAAAACGCTTTACTGACTTCGCCCTCCTGTCACAGAGGACAGTACGACTTTACCCCGGCACCATCTCGTAATACGATTTCTCGATACGATACGGACACCCGCTGTTCTTCATCGGACAGCCACGCTTTAGCATTCCTTGGTTGGTTGGAACTGAGTTCGAGCCGGCATAGCCCTCAGGGTCATTACCGCACAGAAATCAGTCGACCACAACAAGGTGACTGATTTAGGTCGTAACTAATTGTTTACTGTAATGCCACGTGGAGCAGCTACATTTCAATTATTTCTTACCCACTGCATGAAAGTGAGACTTGGTGAAGTCTGTTTTACGGAACGAGAAACATATGCACCGCAGACTACCTAGCTGAAAAGGAAACTTTCTGGAAAACAGACATTGATTGTGGACACACCTATCAGGACAGGTAGGTAGCCTTTATCACAGTAAAATCCTTAGTTAACCAAAGCCACTTGCTGAGATGATTAGCCTTACAACCGAGAGAGAATGACTCCTGGGTCTACCGTTTAAGGACCATCGATTTCTAAACGGCGCAAGGCACTGGACTTCAGCCGCTCAGTTACACTCCATCTCTGTGGTCGGATGACTATTTCTTCAAACTAAATCCAACAGTACCCCTGATCATTTTGCTCCACACCACTTCAATTGTAGTTGCGGCGAACTGTACATTGACGGAATGAACCGATGCGTTTCTCAGAAAATTTCTGAACATATGTCAAAACATTTTCTACGGTTCATTCAGCTGACAGTTCAATAACAGTGACACGTAACTGGGCGACATCTCTGTGAAAGAGACCTTACATTCGACTACTCTGCGCAGTTTGTGGAGAGACGCTAATCAGCACACAAACAACCAACAAGGAATGTAGAAAAAGCATTGGCTGAGGTCACATGCTTATCACGGAAAGCCCCCACACCAACTTTTGACCTAACATCTCACGTGACAATTTTCCATGTTCAGTCTGTGTCAGCATAACTTTTATCCATAAGTGTGGAGTGTTTTACATCTGTGATTGATGAGAGTAATTCGAAATATTACCACCTGGTAATTTGTGTGCTCTTTTCCTCGAATGCGATTACTTGTCACAAAGCTTTAGATATTTTTAGCAGTGTAAAGACTTAGTACGAGTCCACACACATCACGTGACCATCACGTGACTCTACAGTGCGTCTCGGCTTTTCAACATGGGTTGGCCGTGCACCGATAGGGCGAAATCTCCGTTGAAGCTTAAAATATGATTGAAAAACTTTGAAAAAACTGGCGCCTGTTCGTGTGCACTCATTGCCAAGGCTGGAAAGTGGTAATCAATAAGTAAATTAAACATTTTGATGATAAATCCTCGCTTGAATAGTAAGTTGGTGTAAAACGACAAGTTCAATGAACATTCAACTGGTTTCCTTTTCTACCATATCACTCATTTGCTGTCACTTGAATTCACAGTTCCATGCTTGTCCTCCGTTCAGCCATCCAGCGTTAAAACGAAATCACTCAGCAACCCTCAGTTTGGTTGAGGGTTTTCGTCATCGACATTTCGTTTTGGTCAGCCAGTGTGTGTCAGTGTTGTCACAAAACGATCGCACTTTCATGTGAGACTGCAAACACTATCCGAACACCACCTGCAAACACGTATCCGATAAATTGGCATATCCCAGGGTGCATAGTTCACTGGATCAATTCTCTCTGTGTGTGTGTGTGTGTGTGTGTGTGTGTGTGTGTGTGTGTGTGTGTGTGTGTGTGTGTGTGTGTGTGTGTGTGTGTGTGTGTGTGTGTGTGTGTGTGTGTGTGTGTGTGTGTGTGTGTGTGTGTGTGTGTGTGTGTGTGTGTGTGTGTGTGTGTGTGTGTGTGTGTGTGTGTGTGTGTGTGTGTGTGTGTGTGTGTGTGTGTGTGTGTGTGTGTGTGTGTGTGTGTGTGTGTGTGGGAAGCTAGCTTAGGTTGTCGTTTCAGAGAGGCTTGGTAAACAATCGGCGGATTTATTGCTGTGCAACGTTTCGCTTTTGATACAAAAGCTTCTTCAGGCCAAGTGAGTAAGTTACTGGGTTGATCGGGTTTTAAGGCAGTCACGATTCGCTGTTCTAGTAACACAATAGAGAAGAGTAAGCCATCTACTAGCGTAGTCAATCTATCAGATAGCCCCTTAAGTGACGAAGAACGTTGTCTGTTAGAGAAGGGATTGAATGTAGCAGTGAATAAAGGAGTTATAAGGGCAGAAGAGATCATTCCTAATGTTGAGTCTGTGTTTCAGAAGCTTCTTTCAATGAAAGCGGAGAAATTACGTGTACACTTGGTCACAGTCCTGAAGTCCCACCAACCAGAGGTTCCAAACATTGCACCAACAGAGCGAAGAGCCTTGAACACATTAAAACATGTAGACAGTATAAGGCAGATAAAGGTAAGGCCACGGTCGTCATAAATAAGAGTGACTATCTGCAGAAAGTTAGACAGCGCGTAGCTGATGGGCCTTACCGACAAATCACTAACGGGACGATTACGTCAATAATGAATAAGAGTAAGGTTGAAGCTGGAAGGTATCTAAGATCCGTGTAAACCCTCTGGGGCAAGGCAGGTGGTATCGATTGTAGCCCAAAATTGCAATCCAACCACGACTTTGCGAGTTACCAAAAATTCACAGTGTCCCCATAAGACCAATAATGGATGGCATGGGTTCACCATCACATGAACTAGCCAGATTTCTAGTAGGTATCCTTAAACCACTTGCCGGAAAGTCACCCACACACATCCAAAATTCGTATGACTTTGTTAAAAAAAAGTAGCTGGGTTTCGGTTAGAGCTAGACGAAGTTATGGTTAGTTTTGATGCCAACTCGATGTGTACCAATGTCCCTAAAGCGGACGCTGTGGAAGTAGCGAGAAGGCTTTTACTGGCAGATACAACGCTGCAAGAACTAACGCAACTCTTCGTAGACGAGATGTTTGAAGGTATGAAAGTATGTCTAAACCTAGGTCATTTTGTTTTTGACTCAACTGTATACTCTCAAGAACAAGGTCTAGCGATGGGATCACCATGGGATCCCCGATTTTGGCCAACATGTACATGGAAGACTTTGAACAGAAAGCTTTAAACGGATTCGCGTGTCCGCCAGGGGGTTTCTGGCGTTACGTAGATGACACGTTCGTTGTGATAAAGCGAGACAAGGTAAACGAATTCTTTCAATATCTTTGGACCCTCACATTAGAGTCCACATCGGGTACACCCCCTTTCCTTGACTGCATGACACATAAGAGTGGTGGGAACCTGAAAACCACTGTTTACCGGAAATCAACAGATAGCGGTGCGGCCTTAAACTACTCCTCAGCACATCCAAAAGCAGTATATGCTAGCATAGTTTCAGCGATGTTTAGGAGAGTGCACAGAGGAGGTCGACCGAAGAGCAGCACAATTTGAGGTAGGAAATGACTTCAAGATAGCGGATACCTAATGGGTCTAATTAAGCGGCAACTAAGAGGGATATTGGTGCTAACACCAAGGCCCAACAAGGAGTGGATCGGAACAGCAGTCATTCCATACAAAACAGGGACATCTGAAGTCATTAGAAGGGTACTGAATACGGCTAACATTAGAGTAGCATTCCAGAAGGGAAAGACTTTACGTTCGGTATTGGTGCAGTTGAAGCATCGCCCTCCGTTTGGTAGGACTAGGAACTGTGTATACAAAATAAAATATAACGATTGTACGAAGGTTTATATAGGTCAGACAGCCAGGGAGTTGCACACTGGAATCGGTGAGCATAAGCGGTCCATTAACAGACCTCCGAGAAACGTAGCTGAATATCAGGCGATAGTCAAAGATTCGGCAGTGGCAAGGCATGCACTAGACACTGGGCACAGGATAGATTTGGAAAATGTGGACATTCTGAGACGGGGACGAAGATTCACACCACAGAGACTGGTGTCCGAGGCGGTGGAAATCGCCAAGCATCTCAGCATGAATAGAATAGAGGGCGTAGAATTGGCAAACGTGTGGAGAGCGGTTTGAGATCAGCCGAGATGACACGAGGCGGTGTGCAGTTATCAGCAAAATGGTCTGGGTCTAAACGTACAAAATCGAAGCAGCGTAAGATCCACTTAACCATCCCCACCCCCTAACCCCAAACCAATTGTCCCGGCACCCCTCGACGAACAAAGACGAACACAATCTGTGAACGACCCCAAGAGGAATATTCCATTGAGGTGCCCTAGACAGAAAAAGCAAGGCCGCAAAATCCGGTCTCAACTCCCTCTAACCAATCTAGTTTAGGTTGGTTTAAAAAAAAACACTCCGTTTTCATCGAATCCAATTATGTTGGCAGGACTCGCAGAGGGAGAGAAAGGCACGCCTTAATTTCCGACTTTACAGACACGACCGCCGTGTACGTAAAACGCAACTTGTCCTTTTCCCATTAGGGCCACGTGATTAACTTGTTGCATTTCCGAACTGACGGACGAGCCTTCAAATTAGGTTTACTTGTCTTTCAAAGT
This sequence comes from Clonorchis sinensis, assembly GCA_003604175.2. Taxonomy (NCBI): domain Eukaryota; kingdom Metazoa; phylum Platyhelminthes; class Trematoda; order Opisthorchiida; family Opisthorchiidae; genus Clonorchis; species Clonorchis sinensis. The sequence goes on from CM030374.1 coordinate 12,873,865, forward strand.
CATCGACGAAGTCACCGTGTCTTACTGATTCGTTTATCCAATCAGAATCAGATGGTGGCGTGTGAGAGTGAGTTTTTAATATGACCACCCGTCCGACATGAAAGAACTGTTGCAACTTTCAGGTGCTGGTTTGTACTGTGGATAGATAACTGGCTTGTGTGCACGAAATCTTCCCAGAGCAGACGTCCCAAACGGGACCACAGCAACATTACAATCCATTTCTTTGTCAGCATATATGGAGATTCCGTGATTCCAATGATGGATATGTTGACCACACGTAACTGATGAGGATTTGATCAATTTTATCTGCAAAAATTCTCTTCAGACATTTCTCTCCGTTTACCAGACCTCAACAAGCTGAATGCTAGAAAAGCAAGTAGGAATTAATCAGGTGAAAAACGCTTGGAACCGATTGAGTAGTCATCGTTTTCGGAAAGGTTTGGTAACAATCAGCAGATTTATTGCTGGGCAACGTTTTGCTTTTGACACAAAAGCTTCGTCAGGCCAAGTGACCAGGTTACGAGGTTGGTCGAGATTTAAGGCGGAAGGACAACCAATCAGCCAACTCAAGCTAAATGTGTGTTGGGTGTCGGTCGAGGGATTTTTGATGCTAGGGTGGGTAACCAAGTGTTGAGCCGATGGGGAACCTACATGGATTTGGGTCCAGCCTAGGGTCCAGTTCTTCCGGTTTGGTTCACGTGAAGATCCCTCTTGAACTTTGGTCGGGTTGGGATTCCCACCCCCTAATTTGCTAATGATTCTACGTGCATTAACACCCGCACACAGTCACGTGTCAACTCCGCTTGTCTAAGACCGCTTTCCATATGCTCGCCAGTTCCACACCCTCGATTCTGTTCACGCTGTGATGCTTGGTGATTTCCACCGCCTCGGCTATCAGCCGCTGTGGTGTGAATCGCAGTCCCCGTCTTAAAACTTCCACATTGTCTAGATCTACTGTCTAGTGTCTAAGGCGTGCAACGGCATCGCTGAGTCTTTGACCAGCATTTGGTATTCTATCGCATTTTTTGATAGTTTGTTTATTCTCCTTTTATGCTCACCAATTCTGGTGTGCAATTCCCTGACGGTTTGTCCTATGTAGGGCTTAGTGCAATCGTTGCAGTTAATTTTATACACGCAGTCCCTAGTCCTTTCAACCGGGAGGGGACTTTCAATCGCACCAAGACTGAGCGAAGCGTTTTTCCCTTCTGGAAAGCTACTCGAATGTTGGCTGAGTTCAGCACCCTTCGAATAACCTCCGATGTTCCTGCTTTATATGGAATGACTGCTGTGCCAATCCATTCCTTACTGGGTCTAGATACCGGAGCCAATATCCTTCTTAATTGAAGCCTGATCAAACTCACTGGGTATCCTACTTCTTGAAGTCTGTTGGCAGTCTCGATTTGAGCTGCCGTTCGGTCGATCTCTTCTGTACATAGCGCTCTGACTCGGCTAAACCTATATCAGACAATACTCGCGTACACAGACTTTGGGTGTGCTGATGAATAGTTTAAGACGGTTCCTGTGTCTGTTGGTTTCTGGTAGATGGTAGTTTTTAATTTATCTGCATTTGTTCGGAAATGCGCGGAAATACAAAATCACCTTAGAATAGGCATTCGAGATTGATTGGCTGATTCATCTTCGCCCAAGGATATCCTGTCCTGTCTACGGTTTGTTTTTCGACCTTCACCGGTCTCGGCCTCACCAAGACCTTAGCAACCAGCCCCTTGGACCTTCCGACGCACTGAAGTAATTGACTTTTTGGCCATGGTCGAGCGCGGCCGAGTTTTAGACCCTAGCAACTAGATCGATTGCACAGCACGACAGTCGTGGTCCAGGTGGGCCCGTGTTATTCTCTCTTGAATAGAACGTCTTGGCGTTCCAACAAACCAAAATTGACAGTAGACAGGTGGAGCTCTCAGTGAGTAGGTTCACACAAGCAGTCAATTGATTTCTGTAGTGCTCCTAACTGTGCATTCTCGAGATCAAGCAAGCAATTTCAAACTGCAGCCTGTCTGTCAACGGAGCTGTTAGTTAGCAGCAACTCATTTTCGTTGCTTGGGTGGAAGAGCACAGTGTGAGCAGGCCACACATCAGTGTTCACTCACTGTCGTTGTATTGTGTTACTACAATTGTGCCAGTGTTCTCCCTATAAACCTGACTTTCTGTGTGATCGCACTCTCAGCGGTGACAGTATCATGCTGACCTTAGTTTGAATACCTATTGTTCGCCACCAGTCAATACGACTGCGTGTCCTGTATGGTTGACGATGCACGTGTGCTGGTTGTATGTGCGACAGTTGTGAATGCACGCTGTGAGGCTAAATCGTTGTGCAATCAATCGATGTATACACCAGGATTCTGTGTCTGAACTGGGATCTCAGTACCCGTCGCCCACGCAACTGTGTGGACAAATCTCCGCGACCGATTGGATGAATGAAACGCAGGGAATGGATAGGCTGGTTGTGAAAGTTCCCAGTCTGAAGTGTGAACGCCACACAAACGTGCTGAATACAGTTCAACGCTTCGTTTCCCTAAGCGTATTCCGTTTCTCACATTGCGAGACACTGGTAAACACCGTTAGACCACCAGTAACGGTTCCGAACTACCAATGTGAACCAAAATCCGAGAATTTTACTCCCTGAATCTTCGGTATCCGACTGTTCAACTTGTCCCAGGATAAGCACAACGGAGCGTCAAGATGTCTCAAGATGCTGACAAGTAAGCACATAGAAGCTGCGATGGATGGCATTCAGATGCAGTGGCGCAGTGATTTTTTTCTCGACAGCCTTTTCCTCGTTAGAATGCACTCTTTTATTACGCGCGTTTTGATCCTACATTAGGATAGCCTTTGAAAACCACCTTTACGAGGCCGCACTGAATTTTGTCACCAGCCTATAGCGCTGCGTAAACAACCGATCGAAAGGTCAGTGCCCACAGGCTACCTCGTGTTAGTAGAGTGCTTGTCTCGACATGGTTTATTATGTACACAGAGACATGGGCGACAACCAAACGATTAATTCATCCGGATAAAATATCCGGAGATGGAGACCAAGACCAGCACTGTGTCAATGTTCGACAGAACAGACTATAGTTCGGACGGAACAAACTACTCAAAATGTGGCTGAAACATCTTCAACAGCCCATATCTTTTTTGGGATAAATTAAGTGGGTGCAGTCCATGAGTTTCCATCAATTTCACGTTCTACTTGGACCTAAATTGGACGCAACTGTACGCTAGTTTGTACACTAATTTACTTGTAACCGGAGATTTAACTTATTCCAGACTATATTTCCCTTTATTAAGCCGGAAACCTTGTAACGCGAATGTAGAATTTTATTCTTGTTTATTGCGACTGACAAGCTCACGGAGGGAGAGAGGAAACTGATGTTGTGCAGTTAAATATGGACGCTTCCGAAACGGCACACTAGTAGGAAAAGTTTGGAACCCATTTCAGAAAGTTTTTTAAAAAAACATCCAGTGGATTTACGTAGTACACTACTCATGAGGTTGCTGAAAATTCTCCACGACCGGTTTCGCCCTCCCAATTCGGACTCATCAGGCAGGCGCAGTCCCCGAGTTTCCGTCAACCTTATGTTCTACTTGAACCCAAATTGGACTGATTCCGATAAATGCACTCATTTGCAAATCAATTTGGTTTTGCGAGAGACTCACCTGGAATCCAGCTGAATCTCCCGTTTGTGATGTTTCAGGCAATTGAATGTGCTGCACCAGGCCGCCTCATGTTCCAGTTGGTACGACATTCAAGATATCGCGATACATGTATATACGTAATGCACTACTCATAAGGTTGCTGCTAATTCTCCACGACCCGTTTCGCCCTTCTTTGGCTCATCAGGTAGGCGCGTCCCCGAGTTTCCGTCAACCTTATGTTCTACTTGAACCCAAATTGGACTGATTCCGATAAATGCACTCATTTGCAAATCAATTTGGTTTTGCGAGAGACTCACCTGGAATCCAGCTGAATCTCCCGTTTGTGATGTTTCAGGCAATTGAATGTGCTGCACCAGGCCGCCTCATGTTCCAGTTGGTACGACATTCAAGATATCGCGATACATGTATATACGTAATGCACTACTCATAAGGTTGCTGCTAATTCTCCACGACCCGTTTCGCCCTTCTTTGGCTCATCAGGTAGGCGCAGTCCCCGAGTTTCCGTCAACCTTATGTTCTACTTCAAACACGGGAGATTCAGCTGTATTCCAGGTGAGTCTCTCGCAAAACCAAATTGATTTGCAAATGAGTGTATTTATCGAATCCAGCGGATTTGCTGTTGAGCTATTTTTCGCTTCTGCCTAGTCAGATCGAGTGACTAGGTCACCTGGTTGGCCGCATTTCGAGGCGGACTGAGATCCAAGCGGGATGATCTCTTTCGACCAGTTCGCGGAATCAAAGCTGAATGTCTACAGTTGGTTAGCATGGGTGACTGAGTCCTTTCCAGCCGTGAAGTTGGAGGAGTTTAGCAGCAATCTAGTGGGTTTTGGATCATTGAGCAAGTTTTTTCGTTTGTGTGGCTTGGCAAGGTTTGGTTAGCAGGCGGGAGGTACGTGCACTTCTCGTCGGCCTGAATTTGTATCCAAGCCATGTCTTCACTTATAACCACATAGCAAAGTCGTATGAATTTTTAACTCAGCTGACCGGTAAATAGTTTCGGAACACCTAGCAAGGATACGGATAACTCGTAGAAAGGAGAACCGAATTCGTCCTTTATGGTCCTATGAGGAACACTGACTTGTGGATTTGTGGCAGCCAGTAGTTATATCACACATTTGGGACGCAGTTGATACTACTTGCTTAATCCTATTACGGATGAAAGATATCTGCCAACTTCCCTTTCCTCTTCATTTGTTATGGTCGTGACCTTCCCTTTCTCACTTTGTGGATGAGTGTTTTCAGACCTGTAGGGAACTGCAGTTTCGACCCCCCCCATCCGCTCTTGTGATCTCCATGTTATCCACCAATTTCAAGATGATTGCCACTCTCCGCTAATCTGGTGCAAGATTCGGAGTTCCTGATTCCTATTCTTGCATCCGTGTTTCAAAATCTCCCCTCGGTGGAAGCCTAGGAACTACAGTTGCTGTTTGTCACAGTCTTGTACAGTTTCGTACTACCACAGCGTGTGTAACAAGTTAATCAGCTGAACCAAATATAGCCTAATAACATTTGTCTTGTGTATGACTTGCTTTGGAAAAGACCGGAGGGATCGAAATTCCCCACAAAGCACCGTAGTTCATCGACTGATAGATCGATCGCATTTGCGCGTGGCGTGCAGTTGTCAGACCATTATCGACCAGACCGTCAAAAAATTGATCGATAGTCTGTGTGAACGGACATTTTGCTTGTTACTGCTGCTGTCGGGTTCAGAATGTAATATTCCTAATTAAGACTTCAATGTGTAGATCTTACGAGGGTCATCACCCAGTATTTCGGACAAGTTCGATCGTGCCTCCTGGAGGTGGGCCACAAATAGATCGAAATCGTTGTTGGACTGACTAGAGAATTCTATTCTTTCAAGAAAAAAAAAACACTTACAAGCACTATTCAACCTTGAAGTCCCGATCAATATGACCACAAACACTGAATAGTTAATCCTTTGAATGGCGGGTGAGTAAGAACAAGGAACGGTCATACTTGCTTAGACCGGGCGCCATGGATGTTCATTCTGTATGAATTGGAATGTCTGTGATGGCTGTTAGGGGTGTTGTAAAAAAGGTTTTCGCCAAATTTCCATAGGTGACCCCAAGCCATTCTCGAATGAGAACTTACGGGGCAATTATTTTATCAGTTGAGACATTGGGTTGCTGCCCTACTCTTGTACGTGCGCACTTAAGTGCCACAATGTTTTGCTGCACCTGGGACAGGTAGACTTAACACTAGGAGGCCTGTCATGTGACATCTGCAGCGGACCAGACGTTTCTGTAGCCCCGATATATTGCGGCTATCGGCTTAAATTAACGCAGGAGGGATGGGACTCGGGTAATTTTGAGCAGGGACCCAAGTAAATGCAATGTAAACGAGAAGAAGAACGTCAATGAACGGGGTTCGAACTCGCAACCTCCCTTCTGGTAAATGAGCTGTAGCTCCAACGTCCCAATAATAGCGGAGTTTCAAAAACCATCCCATGGGAGTCTATGCTTAACTGGAAAACATGGCCGATTCACTACACACCAATAAAGATTAGTAAGGCCCTTGCAGTACTCAGAGGCATTAGCATTTTCCAGTTCACTCGTGTTCTTCCACTTCCCACGTTTCGTTTCATATTCATCATTTCGTATTCGAATCCGTTTGATCAAGATCACGTGATGGTTATTCATTCCTGTTTGAAATCTCCAAAGGTACGCCAAAGGAACGATAGATCCATGAATTTCTGCTATCTTCGTTTCTCTCCGCTCATAAGCTCATGGGCGGTCTTACATCGGTAATATATCACGTGATAAACTTTGAGATTTTTGCTATTCACTGATGCTACGGCCACTTGATGGAGCCAAACCTTCATGTCAACGCACCATTACTCACTTCTTTTCCATTGCTTTTCCAACCTGTGATTCTTTCGTTATCACAAAAAAGTGAGACCTTTTGTTCCACCTTTCGTTTTTCTAATTATGCGGCCGTTTTCACACCGTTTCCTTCTCTTCAGCCGTGATGCTGAGAACGAGGAAGCCGAAAAGGCAGCGGTTGAAGAGCTTGAATTTGACGAACCTTTTCTGTTCAGCGATGCCGTCTTGGTCGTTGAAGGTCGGCAAATTCATTGCCATCGGGCAATCTTGTCCATATATTCTCCAGTCTTCAAGGCCATGTTTCGGAACAGATGCCTTGTGAGTTTGCGAAACAGATTGTAGAATGCGAGTGATCCGTTTTGTTCAGCACTACTTTGCATATTATAGGTTTTGAGCTTAAGAGCCATCGAACCATGTCATCAGTCCATTAATCGATCTAAGCAACAGCCTCCCTACACACACACACACACACACACGAATAGAGCGCATCTACACGGTCGTTTACGGTGAGTGAATTTCTCCTTGTCAGTTGTATCGAGATTGAATTTATCGATCTACCAAAGTATGGGTCACGTGGTAGTCGGGACTGTGACTGATGAGTGAGTGTGTTGGGAAGCATCCTAACCGTACGCGTTCCAGCAGCTGAACCATCTGCCGTCCGTATGTGGTTGTGCTCACACATCATACTTTAGACGCAGCATCTAATTTACTACCAGGATACCGCCTAGATGGATGCGTGAACTGTTTGCAGGCCTCGCTTCAGATGGCGGAATTTCGTCCCTCGTCCGCAATATATGTGATCAGAACGAGGTCGTTTATGGCTCCATGTGACCTACTTTTACTATAGTCGGAGAAAAATGCAGTCCAAAGAGCATGTGTTACTTCCAAAATGGATGCGTAAGCTAAGCACGCGGAGAATACACTCCTCGCCCGACTCATGCAACACACTCGTGGTCAACATCGCTAAAATTGCTCACTCAGTACAACTAATCAATACGAAGATTAGACATAAGTAGACGCTTTTTTTGGATGATAAGAGGTAAACTGAAATGGTCAGACTCGATTATTTGTCTGAAAAACAACCTGAACACGGTTTCCTGAAATTCCTCAACAGGTCTCAACCTCCAGTGGGCAGTGAAGCAAACGATCATGAGCGAGCTTGCTTGCTTGGGCTAGTCTTGTGTGAGTTGTTTGACGTGGAACAATAACGATGGGTATCCGGGGTGGTGGTCAAGTGATGGGGGTTAGAAACCCTTAAAAACATTTAGCTCGTTTCAGTAGGCGTAATACATGAGTTGACTACCGGTGTAGCGGTGGATACTACTGATGAGGCATGCGAGTAGAATGTCTTCTCGTAAATCCGCTTCGCGTCTCTTGAAAAGTGAGATCTATTACGGGATTTGTGGAGTCGCTTTGTGGCATTTGCTTGCATTTGAGTAACAGTCAATGAATATCCAGGAAAGTTCAGGCAGACGCGTTCAAGGAGAAGGTGGATATTCAGTTTTGTAAACAAGATGCATATGAGAGTTTTGCTCCCCTGTCCAATAGTCTGTAACTGTTAAGTTGGTGTTCCTCTAACAGACGACTCTGCAGCGAAGCCTTTCTTCCTGTTCACCGGTCCCGAGATGATAACCAAGATCTTGTAGCTGGCACCGAATGTTATGCCATGTTGTTTGGGCCGACCGAAGGCTTGCAACAGGCTTGTTCACACTCGTACCCTGGATTCTGAAACGGTGCCAAGGGCTTGCCTGCAGTACCACAAACCATCTGTTCCTTCCCTGCTGTGTGCATGCATCCAATACTGCTTAGCGTTGTTTACTGGTTATGGAACTGTCCTCGGACAGTAAGTTCTCGTTGTGTTCTTAGGGAAGTCCACTGTTCGTATCATGTCCAGTTTTTTAGTTGTGTTTTACAGTGTCGCATCAGTCTGTCTTCATACCGGCAGTGGGTTCTACTATTCATGTTCATCGCAACCGATCAGCGCTGTAAAGCGAGCAGTCTGGGTGACAAGATTAGCATTGTTTTCTGACGTTTTGAAACTGAGCTACAACCGTAGGTTGACGCTCAGGTGCATCCTGTACAGGTCCTACGTGTTCTGCCCTTTCCAGCTAAGACGTATCTGGTATGATTCCGTGTCAATACGTAGAATTACAATGCCATCTTCGCCATCGGTATTCTAGCTAAATGCGTTTCATCATTTTCTTTGATTGTACCCATAGTACCCTCGGTTCCTTATTGCATAAAGTGTGGAGCCACTTAGCTCCTCGTGTCTGTTTGTCATGTATTGATCGTATACTAATAAATCAATGGGTGAGGGTTTCCGGTAAACCGTATTGTTTGTCTGTCTCCATTAGAATTAGGCTAGGGTCACCACCTGGTGGATCGGACCCGGTGATTAGGTTTTTGTTTTGTGTCACCCGAGCTTTTCAGGCACATCCACCCACGCTAGGCTGCGATCGATTAAGCTCTGATTGAAAAAAACTCCGGAGAACCCTAACCTAACCACAGAGGTGTGAATAATCCACTCACACACCACTGGATCTAATTGTGTTACTCACACCTACCCGCACTTCTGTTCTCAGATGAGAAAAGATTCCGACGATACAAAACAATCTGTGTGCAGTCTGTTCTATTCACAACATAAAACACCACTGAATGATAAGACGTTGAAGACTAGGTCTCAAGAACTGAGTAGTCACTCTGCCTCTGAATATCAGGCCTCCTTGCTGTCTTGTCGATTAGAATCCCGGCTTGTGAGACGACAGAGTGCGAAATAAACGCATGGTTTGCGAGCAGCTACCAATGCAACTGATTTAAAACACTCAAACGAACGGAACCAACGTTGATTCGTGTGTGAGACTGACTCCTGGAGTGACGGGAGTGAATTTAATTCCTCCTCTGACACACCTATAGATTGTTATTGGCATAGGGAGACGTAATACACTACTCATAAGGTTGCTGAAAATTCTTCGACAGCCCAACGACCGGTTTCACTCTTTTTGGGGCTCATCGGGTAGGCGCAGTCCCCGGATTTCTGTCAAAAGAAAAACTCAGAACACTCCAGACCACTCTAACCAAACACAAGAGATTGTGACCAACTCAGATTCACATGGGTCCAATCAAACTAGACGAAGACCCCCTTCAGAACTACCAGATGCTGTTTTAGGAGCCATATAAGCACAGGCAGAAGAGGAGGAATTCACCCACTCAACCCCGCACTAACGATGTCGCCTCGATTGTTGGTGAAACTTTTGCAATCCAACTGCCAAGCTCGGCGAACAGACCAACAATCAATCAGCGCACCCGAACTACCTATGTTCCACAACCTTACCATCCTACATGTCCCATACGTCTAACAAGGACGTAGTGCACTGGGTGCATATGACCATCACTCCAGAGCGGATTCTGAGCTTCTTCATGGGTAACTTTGTGCCCGGATGTTTCCCCCCTTATCCGGGTTACAAGTCGGAATCAGTTGCTTCTCACTGGGAGCATTCTTGGCACTGTCACAGACAGTAAAAAGGCTGTGGCGAACTACACTCATTCGCAAACAAATGTTTTGCGAGAGACTCACCTGGAACCCAGCTGAATCTCTCGTTTGTGATGTTTCCAGTAAAAAGGCTTGTTTCACCCATCTACTCATTAATCAAACACCAATTCGTCCGTTCCCTTAAACAGGGCAAACGTTTTCGTGATTTGGGATACCCGTGACCATATTACTGTGGTTAGAGTAGGCGAGTGGCGGGTTTGCATTCGTCAGCCACCGTGACACCGGACCAATGCTTCGTGGTGTTGTGTCAGTGCGCTGTTTGTGCTTCAAAGACGGGCGGAAAAGCAACGTAGTTTCAGAGGAAATAGGATGCGACTCAGGGCCAAATAGGTAGGATAACCTAGAGCGATATAATCACCGTGCCGGTATGGAAGAAATTTGAGTCAACAAGAGTGAACATCCTATGAAGATAGCTTAAAGATAACTGGTTAACTATGAAGCTTCATAAATGGTAACAAAAACTTACGCAGGATCCCGAGTCTTGACTCAGCCGGTAAAATATTTCGTCCGAGCCTCTGTCCAACATGATGCTCCCATATTTCCATGGATCTGTGCTAGTAACCATCGGAAGCGGCGTTCTGTGTGATGGGAGGTTGTATTGTGAAGTATACACAATATGGATAAAAATTCTTTCGTAAACTAAAATGGTATTGACGGCAGACTTTGCTGTGACTCATTTGAGTCGCTAGCTAACAAGTTGCTTCTGTGTTGTAAGCGAGCACTTTTCTGCACAGACAAATTTCCAGCGTGTTGTCCTGATGCGAATGAGGACTCATTGAAATTCGAGGTCTAGGCCTACCTGATGAGTCCGAAAAGGAACAAAACTGGTAGTGCGCTGCTCGAGAGTCTTCATCAACCTTTTTGAATAACGGCATTTCAGGGCTGCGTGAAACAAGAGATTCAGCTGGGTCAAAACCAAATTAATATGCAAATGAGTGTATCTCGCTAATTTCGTGCAACTTCGGTTCAAGTAGAACATAAGGTAGACGGAAACTCGGGGAGTGCGCCTACGTAATGAACCGCAAGCAGGGCGAAACTGGTCGTGGGCTGTCGAAAAGTTTTCAGCAACCATATGAGTAGTGTATTACGTCCGTTCAAACTATGTTTAGAGTCTATTTTTGTGCTTGGGCGGTAGCCGGTCTGTCCTATGCAGGAAGTGGTCTGGAGGGCTGTCAGAAACGGTGAGATGTCTGTTGCAATTTCAGCAGTGGAATTTTTTTCCTCCCGGAAAACCATTAAGGAGTCACAAACAAAGAGGACATCATAACGACGCGATCTTGCACACCGCACAACTAAGCTTATTGTTAGAAACTGGTTGCGACCGAAGGCGAGTTGTATTCATCCAGCCATTAGCAGTTACCGGGACGTTTATCATAGACGATCACATCCACGTTTCTGCGCTGCCGTGGCCTACATAGCGGGCACAAAAGTTCATGTTGCGCACAACTGAGTGGACTGTTAAACCGATGTGAAGTGTTTCTCAGTTTTTCAGCACACAGCAGCTTCACTAATGGGACGAACTCTCAGCTGATATCCTGCCAAGATTTACGTGAGGTTCAGGCAAAGCGTGATTTTGTTCTAACCTGTTCAAGCAGTTTGAATTACTACCAAAATATGGATTTCATTTTTGTGAGAAATCCCCTCCCGTTCCTTCAAATCAATTCTTAAGTTTGTACGTCAATAACTATCATACCAGAGGATTTGGTAAATATCGTCTGACGCCCATACTTCTCATTTTTACATTCGATACCTGTTATTCTCGCAAACTCGTTAGATCATTTCAGTGATTTGTAGTTTACTAATGGGTCTGTTTGTTTCGTTCAATTTGAAGTTTCTTCCTCGTCGATACGATGAGTATTTTTGTTCATCATCTGCGCAGTTCATCGGTCTGCTTTTGCCACAGATTTCTCGATATTAACCCAGAAAACACCCAAGCTATATCGAACTGTATTCTGTGATGAGTACTCGGGGAATGCTCAATCGAATGCATGTATGTATGTCAAATACTTTCAGTTCTCGTGAGAATAAATCACTCCAGTTTATTGATGTGTGAGTTGTGCTGGATCGCACTTCTCACTCATACACGTACCATGCACCATCGCCTATCTTCAAATCACACACTCATCAAGAACCTAAGTTAATCGATATCTGGTGTCCACTGTATCACCGGTAACAAACAAACTTGCACCACAGACAAGCTTTTCTCGTCACGGTTCTGCACGTTGCTCTTCGCCATTGGAAAATAGCGATCACTTCAGTGGAACTTCCTCAAGGCGAATGAATCGACAGACGGCGCTGCACATGTGAATCAATCAATGAGTATTGAGTATTCAACTCAAGGTTTGGAAAGACTAGAGACACCTTGCCGTGATTGGTCGATATGACTGCTCGCGTCTGTTTCTGATCTGGTTATATATGTGCGCCAAGTTAGACTCAGACGCGGACATTTATGGTCCGAATGGGCATGGCTGTTTTTTTTTAATGCAGTGCTTTGTTGTCTTCTTCTAAACGTCATGAACAACTTGTTGATGAAGAACCAAAACGAAACAATCATGGTTTACCCTTGGAATGAAAACGCTTGTGCAAACTTTTCAGTATGATGTTCACCGCAAACGCGAGAAGGGTAGCTCAACCGACTAAGAACTGGCATACACCGGAGATTCTGGAGAGTCTTTGGTGAGGTCCCGTCAAGCCCTTCCTTATTTGCACCTGATGGCCTCGGTTATTGAAAAATGCAGGACAGCTACACCAAAGGTTCACAGACAGTACTTGTAACCCATTGCTGAATGACTTAGACGAAAAGGAACACGACAGAGGGAATTACAAGCCAATGGCAAATGAGTGAAACAGTAAGTTGGCTCAAATATCCAACAAAAGTGAGCGATCGAGTTGGACGTGAGGTGGCCTGGTGCAGCACATTCAGCCGAAACAGATGAGAGATTCGACTGTATTCAGTCAGGTCTCTCTTATGCAGTTGAGAGAATTCCGTCTAATATAGGTCTAAGTAGGACATAACGTGAAGAAAAGTTGGGTACGGCACCTTTTGGTGAGCCCCAAGAAGGGTCAGAGTTGTCGGAGAGCCTTCAGCAACCTTATGAGTGGTGTGTTACGTTTAGGGAATGGGAATCGAACAAAGCATCACCAGACTGCAGCAGTCCCTGCAATAATAGATGGTAGTTTGCTCTTTGAGTGATATGCTTTCTGCGTTCTGGTTGACAGACACTGCCGGGTGTCTGGCCTTCAACGAGCTGCAGCATTCAAAGCTCCGATAAATGATTTATGACGTTTTTTCATGTAAACAGCCATCCATCAAAAGCCACTTGTGAAGAGCGCATGATAGCTATAACAAGTAATCCATATTTGTTCGAAAAACTAAAAGGGTCAACAATTATCACACTTTTCTTTCTGTTGGTGTTCCGAATGTTGCTCGCTTTTCGCTACTGCGTTTGGTCATGCGTACTTCACTAAACTTATCGAATTTTGCTAACACTTACCTTGTAAATGGTTACAAAATGAGTTAAACTACAAGTAGGAAATACGTGCATGGTCATCGAAAAACTGATGGTCGCTCGAGGCTTCGGATTCCTAAATGAGGATACACGAAAAACCTTGGAACTTGTTAAGAAGTCAAGTTTAAAAAAACAAGCGGAAATCTCGTGTTGCCGAAGATTTATGGGCGATTGTCGCGAAAACCGGCACCCATGAAGATGGTGGATTTTTCCGTCAGGAAGAACTTATTGGTGTGTTGTGTCCACCAACGCTAAACTTGATGGCCACTTCAGTTTCAACAGGAGATGGACTAATCGTAGAGTGATGCGAACACCAACTCAACGAATCCATTTCGCCAAAAATGTAACTTTTCCGTCTCAGTTATTCGGATAACTGCGTGAGCCCTGAGTCGTGGCATTATTCAGGAGAGCTGTTTGTTGAGATTGAACTACTCATGAGTAGGTAAAACTAACGCAGCACTTCCATCGTGAGCATAAATCTTCGATCAACTGTTAACGGTTGGCGAAGGCTGCTGAGGTTTGTTGTCGCGTTCAATGTTTACAAAGCAGTGTTGGGTGATTGGTCATGAAATTCTTGTCATATGTTCTAAACACTCAGGAAACACAGAAGAACGAGGTCGTCATTTCAAATACATCGTACGCGGATGTAAAAGAGGTACTTTTACACATGTATACGCCTGGGGGACGCGACATGTCTGGTAAGTCCACAATAACTTGTGTTCGTACTATGATTAGTATAATTTTCCGGTTATTTAGAGAATGCTTTCTTCATTCAAAATGATACCACTGCAAAATTTATATCTTGCTTGTAACTGGTTTCTTACTGTACTATTCGTTTTGATTTGAGCACCAGTGATATTCGAGTACGGGATTATGGTTGAATACAACGATCGATTGAAGTCGTGAAGCACAGCAAAGTCTCTGGTCTTTTGTTGCTCAAGGATACAGTGTTGGAGTGCGGCCTGGCTGTCAGTTTCCCTTGAAGAAGATCGCATCAACTGAAACGTGAGGCAGGCTTTCATGCAACACATTCAGTTGAAGAATAGCCTAAACGAGAGGTTTAGCTGGGCTGCAGTCGGAAAACAAAACTACTGTGAAAATAAGTGTGTTTTGCGAGCTGTGCACAACTTAATTTCAAGTACACTACAGGGGGTGACGGAGACTCTGGGACTGAGCCTACCTGATAAGCCCCAAGGAGAGTGAAACTGGTCGTGGACTGTTTCAGCAACCTTCCGGGTAGTGTTACGTCATGAAGATAAAGTGTCCTGTTTCACAGCCCTGCTAAGCTAGACTCCAACGCCTCGACTGTGATGACTGCTCATACCTGAATTCAAACGTCCTTGTGAACTTCCTCATTTCCAGTCTAGTTTACGAATCCGAATTCCTTATTTAAATATCAGCTTTTAATTTTCAATAAAATATGACCCAGCGAAATCACTAAGTGCACTGATCCATGGTGTTGTTCCTTGGAAAATCTTTTTTGAAGGCAAAAGGCGATGTAGCCAAAGAACAGCGAATAACAACAGCTGTGGTCGATTTTGAAGCCCTCCGTCTCTATTATTTTGTTTGGTATGGTCGTAAACCAAAATTTTCCAAGTGTCCAGTTATCGCAAGCGCGTAACATATGACATACTGTAGACAATACCGAATTCCAAAAAGAAAACGGACTGGTTTATGCGAGAGGCTGGAGAGGTGTTGGTTGTAAGGTACACCTGGGTTACGGGTCTACGGGTGTCGTTGGCTTGTTTGCTGAACTGGGCAATCTGATTGCAAACGTTCCATCACCAATGGAGGTGACATCATCAATGTGCTGTTAGGGGTGCGAAGTGGGGCGTAGGGGTCGGTCAGTGGTTGTGCGTTGAGTAGTGGGAAGGGTGTAGTAATATATGTGCTGCTGGCTGGGGCTGACTAGATCACGGTTGGTTAGTCTGTTATCGTGCGTCCTGATTGGTCGGTGGTCAAGTGACCTTTGAGCCTGGCCTCCCCCGCTCTCGGTCTCTTGTCGGTGCTCAAGTGACCTTTGTCACTGATCTCTCTGAGTTCAATTCTGTGACGTCTGTTGCTGTGACTCCAAGGGGTTTCCTGTTTCTTGCTTTATTCATTCGATAGTCGGCTCACTTTTGAGTACTTCGGGTGAGGTATTGGTCCTTTGCACGTAGTGGTGTGTAAACTGGGTCTAGTTCAACGTGTCATTTGATCGCATCCGTCCTCGTGCACCACACATCCAGAAATTCCCTTTCGTGCTTCGACATGACAGGGTTTTTACGTTTTCCAGTTAGAATTTGTACTTTTTTCAGTTTTCATGTATAGAGATCAACGATAGAGAGTCATGTTTTCTGAAAGTCGCGTTATGTTCCCAGTTTGTCCAACGGGGAACCTGTTGCAGTCGATTTAGTCTATCACATTGCTTAGGTCCACAAAGTTAATACGCTAATTTTATGCAGTCAGTCATTCGAAGCTAATCCCCGAAATGACATAATTCTGTTAAGCCTGCCATGAAAAAAAACAGAGGCGACACCAGATTGCATCCTCCTATAGGTGATCGACAGTTATTTTATACATTTCTTCCCTTGAAGGAAAACTGACATAACGGAACTTGGGATTGTCCTTTGATTTTACTCAGGTTTGCTTAGCTTACACCGTTAGCTACAAACTCAAACGTCCAATTTCCCTCCCCGTCAGTTGAATCCGCCGAGAAGTTGCTTCCAATCTTGCATCGCTATCAGATAGACTCAATGGTCAGCTTGGCTGAAAGAACATTGGCCTTTCGGTTGACAGACAGCACGGCTCCCACATGCTTGCAGCTCGCGGACATCTACGGTCTTACTCGACTCAGACAAGCTGCCCTTGAATCCTGTGCTCGCCTTGATGCTGAACGACTCAGTCGGGTATTCCAACAGGTATCACTGAGTGCTGAACTACGCAACGAAATTCTCGAGTAAGTTCACCATGGTGGCTCGAGGTGGTATAGCTTTTACGCGATGTAGATGACGAGCAGTCATCAACAGGGTCGATAGACCGTGACTGAGGTACATAACGATGGCCTGACGCAGATTACCACTATCATATACCTCATTGAATTCAACGATTGATGCGATCTCAATGTACGATGACACAAACACTAAGTAACAGCTTGTAGGGGCATTCGGAAAATTGTTCATCGCTACTAGTGGAATTCACAAGAGCAGCGGCGATAGAATATGCATCATAGAGCACAGAGTCAAGCTAAATTTCAGGTCGCCTGTTGATTCCACAATGACACAATAAGTGTAATGAATAAAGTAATAACCCTTGGGCTGTAAAACCCTTTCGGTGTTGTCGCGCTACGCTAAAGAAGTTTGGGGACTGAGGCACCACCAGTCCCAGGAACAGTCCAGATGCCCGGGGTTGGGCTGGACTTACCGACCTTCAGCAAGTGCGAACCGAAACTGTCGAGCTATCTCGACACAATAGGATGTAGTGTTGAATCCCTACTAGACCCCTTCTTGGTGGATAGTAAACAAGACTCGGGAGTTGAAGATCTTAGTTCTGTAAGCAAAGTCAATCTGCAAGATGATTCGAGAATGTCGTCACTCAAGGTCAGCAAGTGAGATCGTAAAAGATAGCAACGTCAGTGTTGACAGTGATACTTCAATGTCGCACAAGCACAAAGTTCACCTTATTATATTCAAAACCTTAGAGTTGAAAGACGGGAAAAGAAGAGGTGTGGGAAGGTACCTGGTGTCGGCCCATCGCAAGCATTTTGATGTGCTTACATCCCCCTACAGCCTTCAATGAGACAATTTAGAAAGAGGGTGACGGCCACTGACATCGATCAGACGCCATCTCTTGCCGTGTCTCCAGTCAAGGTTAGTGGAATCACGGGACAACGGCGTGATCACGTGATGCCAGTCCCGTGATTGATGGCTAATGATGTTGTGTCCTTTCCGGATGCAGGTTAACCACACTGCTGATCGGCCGCTCTTGACTGAATGATTTGGCCTTTATCTACTAGTCAAATCACCCAGCAGCTTCGTGAGATGCGCAATACTGACGATTCCCCCGCGAAAAAGTTGTACACGACTTCTCAGCACTTACCGGACGATATCTCAATCATACAAATCTTGCCTATCAATCACAAGAACTATCGGACGAACAAATCTACTCAACAGAGGCAGTACGATTGGCGATTCACAAAAGCCTCTTAATGTTTTTGTGGTATCTATCGAGTTAAGCAACATGGGCTTCGCCACTTTCCATGTTAATGATGTCCTGAATGTAAACACCAAAAATATGATGCATTTGATACTGCGGAGTTAACAGAAAAATACAAATCTGTGGAGTAGAAACTGAGTTGCTTATTGCTCCTTAGCTAGGAATCTGGTACAATGGTCGTTCAAAAAAGAGACCAACCACCCTGGAAAGCCCATAACGGTATCCCCATTCATTTAGGACTTTGCTAGACTCTCGCCAGATTGATTCCTTTTATCTAACAGAATCAATCGTCTGTAGTCCCCACGATAACCAACTCCACAACATAAGTGACCTACAGGTACAGTAATTCTCTTTTTTGGAATGACATGACCCGTAATCTGACATGTGGACACCCCAGAAGTCAGGTTGCTTTGTGCCACAGTTCTATTGTGGCCAGTCATAAAGAAACTTTCCCGTGTGTTCTCGACAAAACATGGGTCCCAAATAATGGGCTGATTTTCCTATCAGTGGCATTATGTAGAAGCACCGACACGCTGTTTAACGCGTATTTTTTCATGGGCGATACCTCGATTTTTGAATACTTCCAAATTGTCCACGGAAAACTGTTGTGGTTTAGGGACAGATCATGAAGCCGTAGAAATCTCTTCCTCACCGTGCACTGTCTTTTCAGGCGGCGAGTCAACGTGCTGGAGAAGTGTCTGATAGACATACAGAACAGCTTCACTCACTCATGCACTCGTGTCGAGAGTCGGATGGAACGAGTGGCATCAAACCACTGTCCTGAGCACAGCAGACCAATGGCTCCAGTCAACATCATTCCCTTCCAACTGAGTACGCGAGGTTCTCCACCTAATCAAGGCTCCGCAGATGGCCAGTCTTCAGGTGCTCCCGAGGTTCCTGGAGGACAACCATCGAGTGCGCAACACCGCATGGATGTCGCGGCTAGTATCCTTCCCGCAGCTGCAGCTCTGGGTAATATAACCATGCGACCAGTCAATGATGGACAACAGCCATTGAGTTCCAGCCAATCAAACTTAGCCAACGTCACACCTACCATGTCCGCTCAGACCACAGCCGTGTGTGAAAAGTGCGTGGATCAGCTGAAAAATCACGTGATCGAGCTCTGCAAACGTGGGCTGCACAAGATACCAATCATTATGTTGAAAAATTCCTGATCGGTATCATCCCGCCCAACACCCTCAAACTAGTGACCAGCGATGACTGAATATATTGCATAAGAGACGTGATGGAATGAGAGTTACTCATGACATTTCCGGTTTTACCTGCTCTGTCCTCCCATCAACCTTTGTACTTGACAGCGGTCGTTTATGAGGTCCTGTATGGGACTACGCATGAACAATAGAATTCACAATGCAGAACTACCGCCGCAGCTTAAATACACTACTATATTGTTAGTGGTTTTTTATTTAACGGACAATCGGTTGAATAGGAGCAAAAAGAGCAAACTTTAAAACAGAATGAGGCCATACATATACGTAATGCACTACTCATAAGGTTGCTGAAAATACTTCGACAGCCCACGGCCGGTTTCGCCCTTCTTGGGGCTCATCAGGCAAGCACAGTCTTCCTTATGTTCTACGTGAAGCCAAAGCGGACGAACTTTGCTAAACAAACCCATTTGTACACCAATTTTAATGAGCCCCAACGAGGGAGGAACTGGTGGTCATGATCTGTTCCCAATACGTCGAGGAAGACACGACTTCTCATGGTGAAAGTGTTCCCCACAAAAGAGTGGTGGGCCAATCGGTGATGCTGGCCTTCAGTGATTGCTGCTTCCGTCTGTTCCTCTTACGTTAGCCTAAAAAACCGCAATACAACCTTCCGCTAAATTACGTTAACGCATGATTCGCAGCTTCGCGAAATCATAGGTCTATCCGAACGACTAGACTATTCCGTTCCAACATACCAAGCTTTCTCACTCTAAGACATTAAACCATATGCTGCGCAAGAAAACTTACTGTAAACTATTGGATTGTGATATGGAGGCGGCTTGAAATGCTGGAGATTTGTCGGAGTTTTTCCATCCCATTCGTCGGGCGCCCGATTGGAATTAGGTTATACATTGTGTACTTCGAAACTGGTGAAATAAACTGATTGTGAGCAGTGAGATGGACAGCACACTTTCGGTCGGAGGTTGATCTTACCTGTCGATGTGCATCACTAGGTTGATTAGAAATCCACACAAGAAAGTCAAAGTCCAGATATGTGAGTCAGACAAGTCGCTGACAATGGCGAAGAGCCTGTCCTGAAGATAGTTTGCAGCAATGATTTCTAAAATTTGTGGGGTGAACGAAGAAATTAGCTGTAAAACTGACAACCTCACCCTCTAATCGATAACAACGTATGTTTGAAAGGTGGTTTCTCTTCTGTTCGCTCCGGCATTAATGAAATGAACAGAATCTGCCCAAAAAGCGGGTGAATTTTAATTTGGTTAGAACCAAAAATCAATAGATCAGGGTGACAAAAATCGGTTTGAATTCGGCGACCCACGTGAGTCAAATAACTGTTCGGTCACGTGAGGGACAACTTCTGTACAAAACGTCCCGTCACACAAAGTTTGGGATTAAAAATATGGGTACCAGGTGCTTCTGCAATAGAAAGGTCAATTGTGAATGTCTAGAAGAGTCGGGCAAAGTTGTCTGGTGGTGCCCGAAAAAATTCTCCGCCGTTTGCCGTAGTTCGAGGACGTTCAATTTAGACCAGATGCGGTGATATTAAAATTTCCGGCAATTTCGTCACAATATTCAGGACGGTGCTTTCGGAGTAGGGGTAACTGAGTCAGATGTTGACAACCTACGATGACAACTGTCCTCTGCGGGTTCGGTCGACGAAACCGAAGATAGCCGACATTCCGCGCCGATCATTTTATGGGTCGTTGGTCTGAGGTGAGAACGATTCGGGACGTCATTGGAGACGACACTCTCATGCGGAATACCATCACCATCAAGTAGATTAAATCATACAGTTCAAGCTAATCCTAGTGAATTGAAACGTACCCGTTCGGTTAAAGGAGACGAACTGCTGATCCGAAGGGAAAGTGCAGTACCAACCGCTCTCAGGCTCGCGCTCTCCAATCCACACTAACTAGAATAGCAGTTTGGACTATACTTGTGGTTATTTGCAGAGTTATTTTTAGCAAACGCAATCCCAGTACTAATCGGTTTCTAACCATCGTGACTGACTGTTCAGACGGAACTGGTTGCGAGCACAGAAAAAAAGTTTTGAGGCTTGCGTAAGTATGATGTTCGCCCTGTCGATTTATGACACGGTGTTCAAACTGTGTCTAGCTGAATTTGACTGCGTTCATAATGGGACGTGTCCTGTCAAATCTGTCTCCAGATAGGTTTTCATCTCGGATGAAAGTTACAGCTGTTCTGAAGTCGCAAAATGAACAAGGTTACGAGCGACAAGGGCTATGACAGGGAACTATTTTTATTTGGTTTTCAACCGCTGGTAGTTGCTGCAGAATTAGTAATTCAAGCAAAATTCTCTGTTAATTAATTTGCTTGCATAGATAAAAAAAAGAAGGAATTGAATTTCTAGAAGCCATAGACTTTAATATTTTTACGGTCCAATAAGTCTGCTAAGGACTGCAGTTTTATGCAATACCCTGCGAATATATGATGTTAGGTAGTAAACATTAAGCTGGCATCAGAGAGTTCAGGTAATACCCACACCGAAGTTGCTCGCGCCTTCTAACCCGTCCATGAAAGTGGCGAGATTATGAGCGGTTTTGAAGATGAGAACTATGGTTTTTAAAACCTACTGCTGATAAACTATAAGTAGTTTAGAACGAATTAGAGTAATCTATACAGCAGACAATTAATCTGAGATGTCGTTACTCGAGGAATCGGTTACTATGTGACCACGTGAGGGGAATTCCGTAGCTTAAGAGTATGTACTAGCTACTCATACTACTTATCAACCGAACGGCAACTTTCTTCTATCCGCGGGAGGTTGCGAATTCGAATCTTGCTGAAAAGGCCCGGTACTGATGACACCACAAAAGAATGGACGTTTTCCAATGTTTCTGGTCCTTTGGGCTTCACCGAAGGAATAAAATCTTTATCGTTAAAATGCTACCGAACATTTGGAATAAAATTTCTCGAAGTTTGGACAGTTACCAATATTTCGAGCCGTTCTGTGTACGAGAATGCAGGAGATAGCATTACAAACATTTCCCGTAATCCCAGGCCTTCATACTGTACTGGATTTTAGTGTATTCATGTTTGATGAGATACAGGTGCCAAAATGAAGTATTTTTTTACATACCAGATATCGTTTCTTTGTTGAAAACTGAGAGAGTGGAGAGAACGTGTTTGGATGCGTGAGCAGTTCAACCTCGTGACCAGCGCCGCAGCAGATTTTCGCAATACCCTAAGCTACTTATATTGTGCCAGTAGCAGAAATTTGCCCTACCTGGTCTAAGTTTTCCAGTAGGCTTGATCACCTTCATTTACAGCAACACCAGATGAGAAAAATGGCGTTTTACTGCCGTACGACCATGTCAGTTTATTTGAACAAAGCCTCATAATGGAAAGAAGGAAATGGGGACCTGGGCTAGTCTACCACAAACCCCAGAGTTTGCTACACCTCCAGTACTCAGACGATCTGGGTGGCAACAGTCATATCAATTAAATGCTATATCGTTCAGTGCCTCCAGCCAGGCTCAAAGTGGGTCACATGGTCTCCATTCTGGAAGGCGAACAAAAACAGCAACCAAAGATTTCGTAACATCGTTCATTCTCTTCTGACATGTCAGATATGTCCACTTTCAGCTTTTCTCCACCCGAATTAAGCATGGTAAACAGCGCCCGTCTCGGCGGACGGTAACCCGGCATGTATGACACTTGGTCCGGCCACCTCAGCTTGCAACGCTGGATGCCTTCTTTGAGTGGGTTGCCATCTACTTGACTATAAACCCGTTTCCTGATCACCTCATTCCGAATTGGTTGACAGATACCACTGAAATGGTCTGTCACTAACAGCCAGTGAAGTACAGCCCACGTAGATGTAATACGCAGTGTATGAAATTGCTGAAAACCCTTCTACAGCCCACGACCAGTTCTTCCTTTATTAGGGCTAATCAGGTGAGCAGAGTCCCCGATTTTCCATCAATCTCATCTCCTATTTGAACCCAAAATGCACTGGTTATCCACCCGACAGATGGTGAATCGGATTTGGGCGTAACATGTGGATTTCGACCCGATGCTGATGATGACTCACAAGTACAGTACACGCTGCTCCTAGGTTATGACAAATACAAGCAATTTCTTGACGTTAAACACAGTTTATTGCATACATTATCTAGCATCCTATCTAACGTCATGCAATATCTCCACTCGGATATGTTATGATGACGTCTTCGATGGAACGTAGTAACACGGGGCAGTCAAGAAAATCAGTAAACACCGGTCATCCCTCTTTATAACGACCACTCTCCAGGAAAGCTAAGTCATCTTTGTCTTAGAGGTGGTCAGTTCATGAGGGAACACAAAGGATACTTGTGTTGGTATTTCGGCGGCTCGATTCTTACAATTCAGCAATCGAAGCAATACGGTGTCCTTTGTACGCACTTAACAAGCTCCCTCTCAATAGGTTTACAAAAGTTTAAATCGCATTGCAAACGCCTTTCCTCCACAAATACCGTGACCAGAGACCAATAGATTAGACCTATCAATTTCAGTTAAACGGTTAATGCATCAATCAAAAACTGGAAAAAGGACCTCATCAACAGCGGGTTATTCCTCTCCATTCTCTTGACTGAACTGGGATTCTTGGTGAATGGTCGGGTGGCTAATGATCTGTTCAGCGAACCTGACAACTGGCCAGCAAACCTTTCGTCCTCAGTCGATAAAATATCATCAGTGTTCAGCTGCTGCTGACCAATCATGTCCCCTCGATTGAGGATTGCCAAGCTCGGTGGACAAGTCAATGACTGCCTGATCGACCGCCAGGAAACGCGGTCGAGCTGCCAGTATTTCGACAAAATGCCAAACCATCATTCCACTAAGGCCTAACAGAACATTTCATGTAACGGTTTGAGACTAACATTTTACCAATTCTCAACCAAGTCGTTAAAACCTTATCTGGCTAGTTTTTCTCCTTCTCCAGAATAAAAGTCATCTTGTATACAGGTAGTACACTGCTCATAAGGTTGCTGAAAATTCAGCTGGGTTCCATGTAAGTCTCTCGCAAAGACGAACTTGATTTGCAAATGAGTGTATTTATCGAAATCAGTCTAATTTGTATTCAAGTAGAACATAAGGTTGACGGAAACACGGGGAATGAGCCTACCTGATGAGCCCCAGAAAGGGCGAAACCGATCGTGGACTGTCGAAAAACTTTCAGCAACCTTATGAGTAGTACATTACGTATATATATGTATCGCGATATTTCGAATATCGTAGCAACTGGAACATGAGGTGGCCTAGTGCAGCACATCCAGTTGCCTGGAAACATCACAAACGGGAGATTCAGCTGGGTTTCAGGTGAGTCTCTCGCAAAACCAAATTGGTTTGCAACTGAGTGTAGTTCGCTAAAAGTCATCTTGTTTTCTAGTGAAGCAGAAGGCTGCTTCTACTGCGAGTTGTCGGATAGGTGCAATATCCAATTGCACGCGCATTTGTCTAATAGGTTGTGAACTAATCAACCGCTCAAGTCTTGTGCCATAAAAACATTAGCAGATTATACAAGCTCATGTTTTGGACAAACCCTGTTCGTTGTGAGGAAGCCCGACCACAGTGTGGTTCAAACTAACCACGACGGCGGCACGTGTATCTTGATGCCTATGCGGGTTTATCTACCAGACGCTGAAAACTCTTCGATAACCCTTCCTTCCCCAAGACCGTGCGTAGTTTTTACGTCATGCGTAGGTTAAAACGCCACCACTTTATAATGAAATGTACAACTGAACCGTGAATGTTGTTTCGAATTGGTCCTGTGAAGCCACTCAGTATAGTAGAGACGCCCATCAAGGATCAGTGTGGGTGAAGTGTAGCCATCTTGAAACACTTGTGAAGATATCTTTTCAGGCAAAGTACTACAAGCCTTTTGCTGGCTTAAATCCTCAAGGACAATTTTGATCAATATTTCCGGTCATCTGCCCATCACTAATAGGCTAGTCGTAGACTGCGATTTATTGTTAGCATCTTTTGGGTGTTCAGGAAGACTTACCCAAATATTGGACCCCTGATAGAGTGGATGCAATTCTCAACATTAAAACACATCACCCGAAACCAATATCTTCAGAACTGATTTTAAAAAAATGCGCCTTGATGTCCAGAAAACTAGAGGCCGCGCCGTGTAAGTCTTTGGCTTTGAGCTGCAGTGAAGAGGTACGATCGAAAAAACGAGAGAATCGCGGATATTTCAGACACAACAGGTTCAAACCCTCCGTTGCAGCTAAAAACGAGGCGAAATGTGGAAATCACATGGAAAACCTGGGTTTTGATTTGCTAATGGTATTCAGAGCCGTTCGTGCTGTGCCTCTGGGACCGGTGGCTTATGAGAACCAATGAGGGCAACCATACTTGGGCGGTTTTCAGTCAAACAATCAAAACGGTGCATAAAGAACAGACAAACCTGGGTAACAAGCATTTATGCTGCGTTATTTTGCATAGGAAATGATCTGACGAGGTTTCAATCTGTTATTTTTCAAGAAACAAGATGCATATCATTGGTCGAAATACTCGTGGAATTGAATCCGAAAGTTCGGACACCATTGGCACAATACTCAACATTATTTCGAGTAGGCATGTCCGGTTGAACGGAAATTTTCCAATGTCCCGAAGTTGGCCAATGGGGCCTGCGTTTACGTGGCCATGAAATACACACCTCCGGTACCCTACACTTCATCCAAAGCAGTGTGTGTGTGTGACAATCAGTTTATGACCTGCCTGGATTGACACGAGAGACGGAGTCGTGCAATAGATGGGGTAAATTTTGCACAAATGCGTGCAAAACTCGTTATTGTGTTTTATATGATTCAGGTAATACAAAAATCGATAGTGCCAACAAAAGAATTTATCGCAAAGTGCACTCTGACGTTTCACACTTATGCACGGTCATTGGTAGATAATTCACCACATCAGAGAACACGGATTGGGCGGCTTACCTCGACCGACCTTTCAGTTATACAAGAGAACGCCAGCTAATCAGTGAAGAACCCAGGCTGACTCGTCATTTGCATCAAGTTTGATGATGTACCTTTAACTTCCCCAATTTCTTCTCCCCCTTTTTTCTCCTCGTACGATACCCAACCGGACAAAGAAAACTCGATATGGCGCAGTATAGCTGCGTCAGTTCGAATTTACTTCGCCTTCTTTCCTCACAGAAACGAACCTTCATTTGTAATTGTTGACGGAACCAGTTCGGTGGATTCTGTGTGTTTACCTGAGAGACTGTTAAACAGCAGTGAGATCCCTGCAGGTCATCGGTAGATAGACAAATTCGAGAAGAAAGATCTGAAGGCGGATGGTAGTTGAAGCCGCCTTCAAAGTAACCACAGGGTAATAAATCATGAGGACTGTAGTACCGAGTTACGTAAACGGTTTCGCGAACACTTCCGGCTGCTTCACGTGGTGCTGTAATCTGATACTACGGCTTCCGTTTCACATCGAGCCGAAATCCCCGATTCGGCTCCGACTTTGTTCGGGTTAGATTTGAAACACAGTAAGTAACAGGTTTGAACAGTTTTCTAGACGGAGCTAGTGCGATTCACGGTCAAATCCAACAATCTGGCGGTTGAAGTTGATACGCTCTGCGAGGTGATATGCGTACCCTTGACATAGGAAACACCGACAGACATATAGCATGTCACTGGGAGTTAAAATTTACAAGTCAGGGAAGAATGTCTAGATGCCACATAGTCTCGGTCACAAAGACCAGGATGAGCGCAAGGTTACACACAAGATAGGTCTGTTTATGATTCTAAGTGCACCAGCAAGGGGTCAATTCAAAGACTTGTCTTGGAAAATGAGTTGACGTCATGCCAGGAACAGACTAAATTCATGGTCGGATGGATGGGATTGATTCCTGTCCCATCGTTCCCTTCGATGTGGCTCAATATGAGGAAGACATATTGAGGCAGATGGTGTTTTGCATATTTTTTAAGGTTAAATTCACTACTTCTAATTTAAACCTCACTGGAACCGCAGATGAGTGGATGGGGTTTGAACTATTAGGCAGCCCAATGCCACGTAAAGTATGCCATACCTTTGCACAACACAACAAGTTGTAAATAAATACACTCACCTGCAAATCAATTTGGTTTTCAGGGGAGACTCAACTCAATCGCAGACGAATCTCTTGCTGTATGATATTCTTCAAATGAATGTGCGGCACAAAGGCCGCCTCATATTTCAGTTTGTACGGTGCTTCCGGATATCGCAGTACATTTTCTTGAAGAAACGCTAACCATAAGGTCAATGAAGTTTCAGAAACCACGTGAGCAGTGTTCCTCCAAGGAAACATTTTCCTTAAAATTCGGCCCAAAACGGCGCATCGATTGAATGGTAGTCAAAAATGCAGGTAAGTAATGCGTTTGTGAAAACTGACTGAAGTTCAAAGCGTCTCGTTACACGAGGAGATGTATCTGTCATGCGCAAGATACCGGTAAATTCGATGTTCCTCAGGCGGTAGATTACCAATCAGTTTCAAAAGCCATATTAGCTGAGGTGACGCAGGGGAGCACCAGGTTTGTGCGCATTTGGTCGCTGGCAGAACTGTGCCCTGAAATAGTCACTTGGCGGCTGAAGTTCACGGTTTCAGATTTCAACCAGCTCTCTCCTTCATGAGAGGTCGCAGTAGGACCAACTTCAGGTGCATGTCCAAGCAAAATCTGTCCAGCGGGTTCTACCCAAATGTTGAACGGGAAGTCCTGAATGGCAGATGAGCAAATCGGCTCACTTAGGAGACTTATCAGTTAGTCGTTTGAGGTATCGAGCAAACCATCCACATAAGGAACACATTCGCCTGTTCAGCCCTGATAATCCACATGCGTCTAGCATACCTTCGGTTGGTATGTCAGATTTTTGAGTTCCAAATCTAGACATATCCAAGGGTACCCACCAATGATTAGCATTACTGAGAGTAAACTTGAGAACAGTTGTCCCCCAATCTGATGCAAACCACCCAAAATTGTCATTTCAGGACAGGGAGAGAACTGTTCAAACGTGCGTAAAGTGAATACATATAGGATTATCACCGACAAGAATCGCTTGTTCACTTCAAAGGGGTGGTTGTGAGACACTAAGAACGTGTTCATCTGCCCTTTACCAATTCTCTTAGAAGTGCCACCACTGCCTCAATTTGGCGTGCCTGTGGACGAGGTTTCTTTTGTAGGCGTCTTCCGGAAACTGACACTCAAGTTTTCGGAAGTTGTCCTTTTCATCACGTCGTATTCCCCTTCACTATTCCACCTTTCTTGGGTGTTTCATTGTTTTGTTCGGGTAAATAGGAATCATCCACAATCTCTAACCTCCTCAGGTGAAACGGAATGATTTTCGAAGCCTCGAAGAGTTCAGATGACAGACACTACTAATTTGCAACAAGTAGGCTTCGTAAGAAACGTAACCAAAATATCGACTACTGCTTATTAGTATAACTCAGAGCTGTCGCAGTTTTCGGCTGAATTCTAGTTTAAGTCATAAAGTCTCATGACTACCAGAGCGGAACTCTCGGGAATAGGAGTGCTGCTAGTGAGCGAGGATGAAATGACTTGTCCATAAGTGCATGAGAAACGGAATCAACCAAGTGAATCAGTGTGGTTGTTTCGTCAGTTGTTATCGATTAAGTTCGTATCGCACGAGCAAAAGGGACTTAACCAGTGTAACACATGAAGATCATGGTTTTTTTCAGTTTAACTAAATGAATGTGCATTGTGTTATGCAGCGTGTAGATTCATTTGCTGTCAGGAAACCTCTTCGTTGGGTGTGAACTTCGCCGAAGGTGTAGTGCTTTCCCCGCATTCGAATGGGATTGTTTAGCCATCTGATCACATATCATCCGCATGTGTGATGAGTGTGACCTTTGAATAAGAGTAGAGGGACATTCCTCTCCCTCCGTCCATGATGCTCGTTCCCTTGAGGATGGACATGTCCTTCAAGCAGATGACTGACTAGTTGGATGGTGGACTTTGTATGACCTCGGCATCTTGCCATCTTCCGACAAGTTGTCTTTGGGTCATTCGAGTAGTCACTGACGTTGAAAAAACATTCGTTTTGGATACTAATTAGTGCAAAGGAGACGCCTTAAGAAAGGAAAGCCAGACTCTCGTTTGTGAATGCGTCAAATCAAGATAAAATGCAAACGTCACACCTTGGACGATCTACAAGGTGTCGATGTATTTCTGATTTCAGAGCAAAATTACACTAAAGCTGCGTACTATTTGATATTGCAAATGATGTATAGAGGCTGGTTTTCCCGGACAAACTCCGCAGGATGATGTTGTGACCGGTTACGGTGAAAATTTACGTTGAAAATTTACCAAGATGTTCAGCTGACCAGTGAAAAATCATTTTGAAAGTACAACTCAAGCGGAAATTTGTGAATTTCTTCCTGCAGTCGTACCAACCGGCTATGAACGAAACAACTTGTCCCGGATATCATCGTTGGGGAAACCTCATCTTTCTGCATACCACACATACGACTGTCGACACTGATTGTACTTTAAAATGGTTCAAGTTGCACTCCAGGTACTATACATTTCACCGGAATTCCTCATCGAACGAACACTTTGAAACGAAGCAGCTTTTCCCGAAGACTCCACAACAGTGTTCCGGCAAGCAATCATCAACCAGTCCATCTCACCGAAAAGAACATTAGACATCTCCTGCCTTGGGGCAGCATCTTTTGGGCACCAACAAGAACTTGCTGATGTGATATCGGACATTTAGCATGGGAGGGTGGGTCTGCTGCATGAACTCACTCATATAAGTGGCATGTAAAACACGAGCTATAAGACCGGTGCGAGGGACAGTATAATCATTCTAGTTTCTTTTCTACGCTATTTCAGCTGTAGATATATTACATTCCACCAATGCGCCTGATGGCGTTGCTGTTTCAACTAGCTAGCTAAACACCGTTACTATAAGTGACATCTTTGGAGTCTTGAGTGACGTATTGGTTTCAGTGAACCGAACCCAAGTCCCGGAACACATTCCATTCTTAGGTCGAATAATTTCATATCACGGTCCACTTAGGCAGGCGTGAAGTGTTAAGACTGCTGACCTGTACTCTGATCTGCTTCTGACCGCAAGCGAAGCATTTTCTTCAGCATGATAAATCCAGAAAACCACATTTTTTTCGGACGGAATACTACTCATAAGGTTGTTCAAAACTCTTCAGTGGCCTACTGGTTCCTCCCTCCCCGGGGTTCATCAAGGAAGCGTAGTCTTTCATTCTGTAAAACCTGCTCTTATTATCTAACGTGCGTTTCTTTTCATTTCCAAAGCTTATATACAAACAATTATCGTTGCGTTCCTTACGCTAGCAGTCAAACCGAACGGTGAACCACTTGTCGGCGGTTGACCAGGTTGTGACTGATCTCTTTGTCGAGTTTTTACCAGCCGAGGTGACATCACCAATGCGCGGTTGAGTGAGTGACTTACTTGAAACACACCGCGCTTATTTGGTACATTGCCTGAGTGACCGAAACACCAAACATTGGACCCCATGGTACACCCTATCTTCCAGCGTGTGACCCGATAGATAGAATGATCAGTACGAAAGCGACACGATTAACCCCCCATTCGGCCCAGAGACGATCAGTGCTGTACAGATCCCTCTTGGTTTTTTCAAGCTACACCATTTCACAGTTACCAATATTCGCTTGTTTTCTGATGACTCGTCCGAACTTCCGTGGACGACGTTAGAAGCCTGGTGATAAACTAATCGCTCAGAAATACTTCATCCCCTCGTAAAAAGTTAAACAGTCATCGAACAATACATCTTTCCAACTTCAGTTGCGGGAGTTACAATTGAAAAGAACAACTCCAGTACCATGAAAACCAATCACGCAGCTGCCACACGTTATCCACTGACAGGCAGTCGTTATGAAACGAGTCGCTGCAGTGAAGTTCAAATGTTTTCTTGCCGAACGTGATATACGCAGGACACTTGCATGAGAGTGAAACTGAAAACCAAGACAATCTTCATTGTCTCAGTGCAGCACCGGTGGTGAACTAGGATTCTTTATTAGTCCGTCGTCCGATAGAGAACAGAACGAGAAATCTCGCTGGACGAATCGATAGGGCGTATATTGTGCTAATAGTTCCGCATGACAATGCCCATCCTGTAGCTGCGTTTCCTGTGTACTTTGTGTCAAACTTCAGTATCACCTCGCAGTTGGATAGAATGTCTTGATTTTGAGGTGTGTCGCGAGCACATATGTTTTTTTGCATTTGGGACTACAAAATAAGGTGTCTCCTTTGACTGTCATAGTTTTACTTAACCAGCTCATAGTCATACGCAGAGGAATGCTTCAATTGTTTCTATAGATCCTGTTTACCAAGAGGGAAAGAAGAATAATCATGACTTGGTGAGTCATCGTGTTGGAAGGCATCAAGAAAATCCACTGAACTGCTTTATCCGATTGATTTTTTGAAGGTCACTCACTCCAGGAACCAGTCAGTGCGTGACCACGTGATTTGATCTCTGTGATTGAGGGATGAGTGACGCTCTGCTGTTTGAATGAGAGCCAATCGCACTGCTGATCATCAACGAGAGGTTCGGCTGAGCTTCCCATGAAAACTCAGTTGATATGCAAATGAGTGTATTTGTAAAGGCCTGTTCAGTCTGGGTTCAAGTAGAACATAAGTTTGACGGAAACTCGGGGACTGCACTTACCTTACGAACCCGAAGGTCGTACGCTGTCGAAGAGTTTTCAGCAACCTTGTGAGTAGTTTTCTTTATGAAAATATACTGTGATATCTGGGAATATCGTACCAAATTAAAACATTAGGCGGCCCTTGAGCAGTACAATCAGTCGGAGAACATCATAAACGAGAGGTTCAGTTGAGTATCTAGTGAGGACCCAGTTGATATGCAAATGAGTATGTTTCTCGAAACTGAACAATGTGCTTGACAATTCATGTACAGTGTTCATAACCTACCATAAGTTCATTTGTAATCGACCTGCTATGAAGTACTTCGGATAGTAAATGTTAGTTTAATTGAACCCAGACGCAGTCACTGCATTGCGCAGTAGACTGGAGGTGGCCAAAGACGAAGGATTCATTTAGGTTCCGCTTGAATCCTCCGTACGCCTGACTTATCCGATATCAGAGACTCCAGCATATTACCGGGGCCAGGTGAGGCAATGCACCATGTCTGAAAGCAAGTACCACATCCCGTTTTCCCATACATACGTTGTAGGCAGTGGACAAAGAATAAACTATTTTGTCAAATGAAAATAAGTCACATGATCACCTGCAGCTCACAGACGCACGTTTCATCGGTGAGGTCAAAATCCCTCTTTTTGAAAGGTTACAGCGTGCAAGAAACACATCTAAGCTATGAAATCACCCTCTATTCCTCAGGCCAAGAAATATGGCAGCGCTCAATCAAATTCCAACAGCATGCTTGTCTATGTTCATGTGTCTTGGCGACAATCCAGAAGATTTGTTTTGTGAGTACTGGTCTGATCTTCAAGCCCTCATACCTTCGTCGTTGAGTCCTTCAACTGAGAACACATGAAATAACATATTGTCTCATGTGATTGCCCAAGTTGTATTGTCTGCCAAGCTCAACTCAAGCCACTAGCCAACTTTATCAACTACTCAAAGCATCGATCGATTTTAAAAGATTCACGTATGATGCCATAGGGTAACAAGCCTTCCTCACCACACCGGTAATAACCAGAGTTCTTCCGCGGCTTGCTGTTACATTCGCTCTCTCTCTCCTTCCGTGCGAAACTTTCAGGGACTTATTGGGTTGCCTGCCCAGACATGCCTACGTCTGAAACTTCACCAACTAAGGACAATGGGGTCACTTTGTCGCTCCAGTGATTTTAATACCCAGTCCATGGTCTTTGAGACCTTATGCGACCAATTTCACGTCAAGAGGTTTAACAAATTCGCAGTTCGGACTGGATCAGATCTGATCACTCGCTTAACCACAAAGAAATCTTATCAAACTCTTATTCATGTGGCATCGTGAATAAATGGTTCCCAAGTCTCAATGCAACAAGCCCATATCTGCATTTCCTGATTCACGACCTGGCCGTTGTGTTTTCCACTCATACTATACTGACAGCAATTTTGACGAAGCTGCATATCGATCCTATCCAATAACCCGTCACAGTACACCAAAGAATGTACACGTTTTCTACAGATCCCAACATTTCCCAACATTCTTTCAGTAGCGTTTGCTTTGGTTTGATCTAAGGAATGGTGTCACGTGACTTATCGGGCTTGTAGATAGGTTGGTGTCCTTCATGGGGTTACATTGATGTCCCTTGGAAACTACATCCCTCCGCATTTTTATTCGTTTCCTTTGGGCCCAAAAGAGGCTTACGAGTTCATCATTTGAAACATGTCGCTCGTTCGGTTTCCATCCAATAAAATCCCGAGCGTCCTGACGCATTCTCAGAGGACTGTTACGGTGTTTGTCTGTACAATAATGTGATTCGCTTATATGTGCCTAGACCGCCATGACCGTCGAGTTGACCTGCGGTTGTTGCATCAGTTGCCCCAGTGATATATCTCCTCTCTCTTTCCTAGTCGCATCACGTGCTCTCTGAATGGTGGACTTTCGTCCTGGAGTTGTGCTGTGAACCTGTCGTGCCGAATCAGCCTACGGTAATGAACCAACCAATTCTCGTTGTCATAAACACTGTTAAACTAAAAATACCGTGGCGATAAGGGTGTCTTGTTTGCACATGTGTTTTCCTACTGTCGTTACAATATTAACAACAGTTTTACTAGTATTGTACTGTCTGTGGCTGGTGTCGTCTTTCTACACAATCAACCGACCGTCTCAAGTGTTCTGTCCTTCACCCTCTACAACGCCTAGTACCATTAGATCTTTCAAGATCAACTCATGTATTCCAACAGACATGTTCAAGTGGGTGTGCAAGGAAAAATCTGAATGGACAGACGTATCTACTAAGTTTTTCCCAAAAAGGGGAGCTTTCTTTTAATAGCATAGCGGGCGACATGGTCTCTAACCTTTCCACATTACGGGAAATGTGACACCTCCTAGAGCTGAGCCACCAAGTACCGCGTTGTCCGCTCGTCGTGGTAAGAATGTATTCACCACGAATTTGCTCACTTGAGAGGCAAACGTTCTTAGAAGTTGCCCATTAATGCCTTCAGTTCACGGACAGCAGGACTGTAAGTCTGTCCGGAGGATTATTTAGTAAGCAATGTGTTTTACGGAACATTTGTATTGAGCTTCTTGGCGCTGGGTTTCAGAACCCAGGGCAACAATGTCCAACGCTGTTGCAGGGATCAGTAGGGTTGAATGATCTAGTATATCATCCTTCGATAAGACAAAAGCTAGAAATAATCACACCGACAACAAATGGAAATCCACACACCAAGCATGTATTTCGACAGCGGAGCTCATAATGGAGTCGACCTGGCTTCTAGAAACGTATGGAAAAAAACCCGACGAAAAACGGCTAGGCGAACACAGTCCTAAGAATTAGAAGATAAATGGTTGAAATTCCGAGATTTTCGGCCGTTTGCGCGCAACTCATGAGTGTGATGCACACTGAAAGTCACACAGGCTTGCTTTTTCTTCTGCTCGTATCCATCAAATGGCCGCTTAAAAGATTGTGCCTCAATAAGAGTGGACTTTTAAAACGGGAGAGACTTCGACCATCCTGCATGAGTTCATTCTGTGCGAGCTGAAAGTAGTCTAATTGATGGATTGATAAAGTAAGTGAATAGGTTCGCCTCTAGCTCGGGTATCGATTTATCGATCTGTATGACGGCAGTCAAGGTCAAAACAACATGATCAAGCAGACATGAACCAACTTAATTTGTGTTTGACCTGAGAATGAGAACCGAGGTATTCGACCATGGGGATGAGTCCGGTAGGTGGGTAGTGTAATAAACTATCATGGAAAAACCACCCGGGAAGCTCAGTAAATGAGATGACGTAGTTCTGCCTTGAAAACTCTGGTTCAAATTTCTACCTGGATGCCTGTAACTTAGATTTCATCCTCTGTCTTGAATTGTCGTAAACGTGTTGTTGTTTCATCAATGAGAACGTAAAGGTAACTTGAGGTGTGAGTCAGCTGCTTAGATGCAGCCAGTCAGATCGTTCATTAAGGCAGAAAAGTTTATGTATCTCCAATAATTTTCCGGACAGATAGAACGTAAAGATGATCGTAGTTCCTATGCCTGTTTTTTTTACACGTGAACCCTTCGTCTTTCAGCGTGGTCAGCCTGTTTGTTTGTCAAGCCAAGCGCTTCAACAGGGATGAATAAATAAGTGAGGGTCAATCAACCGATTCAGCTGTGCGTAATCAGCAAACCATAGTAATCGATAAAAGTCAGACGAGCCCGTTTGTTGACGCCCACGACTAGGATGTGATTTGGTGGTGGCACATCAAATTCGATGACTCGATCAAGAACGCATGCAGTCATGTAGCTGCATCCATGAAGCTGCATCATACGCAGCTCTGTAGTCTGCGTGACGAAATAAACATGATTCGGTTGGAAGCAGAAGTTCACACTACTGAAGCCGTTTGTGCAAGCCTAATAAGTAGTTTTTTTGGAAAGAATATCATTCGAACTGAAACATGAGATGGTTTTTGTCCATCCCATTCAGTTAGAGAGTATCACAAATGAGAGATACAGTCGGTATATTCAGTTGAGTCTCCTGTCACTACCAAGTTGCTTTGCAAAACAATGTAGCGAATTAACGAAATACACTCATTTGCAAACCAACTTGGTTTTGTGAGAGACTCACCTGGAACCCAGCTGAATCTCTCGTTTGTGATGTTTCCAGGCAACTGAATGTGCTACTGGGTTCCAGGTGAGTCTTTCGGAAAACCAAATTTGTTTGCAAATGAGTGTATTTCGCTAATTTCGTGCAATTTGTGCTCAGGTAGAACATAAAATTGACGGAAATTTGGGGACTGCATCTGAATGCTGAGCCCCAAGAAGGGTGAAACCAAGAGCTGTCGAAGAGTTTTCAGCAGCTTCTGAGTACTGTATTACGTCTATAATTGTAGAGAATCATTTGTGCAAGTTCGTGCACTTTCTTCTCCAAGAAGGGCGGAACCAGTAGTGGGCTGTCGAAGAGTTCTCAGCAACCATAGGGGTAGTTTCCTTCAAGGAATGGACCATCTTTTTCTACAGTCGCTGCACTCTAAAGGGACTCGTAGTCGCTTCCGAGAGGCATATGACCAGTTGAGTGAGTTTGAAGTAACTAACGAAAACGGCACCCAATTCTGATTGTCCTCGAGGGTACACTTTCCAGAAGAGACCAAATGGGCAATTTTCTAACTTTCTAAGTCTTTTCAAAATAACTTTCAAAATAAACCGTAACGTTTATCCATGTATCATATCGCTGAAGTGTGAAGTGGTTCATCTTTCTAGATCAAGCAACTAAAGTGTGTCTAGCATGTGTTGCTGGGGTGGTGGCAACACGGTTACCTCGCACTTCAGGTGTGCGAGGTTCAAGGCTCAACTGAGGAACACTGTTGACGAGCTCATATAAGAGTGAAACTGGGGTCCTGTGGTTTGGACTCACCGGAATAATGCGGAATTTGTGCATATGGTAGACCGATATCCGTTTCCCGATTGGCCAATCACGTTGGTCTACGCTGATGGACGCTGAAGGTAACGTCACATGCGGTTTTCCCTGAGACACTTGTGAGACCGGGCGATCACTCTGTACCCGGAGGAATATGCCTGGAGGGAAGAGGTGCCTTTGAGGCAGCAGAAATCCACGCAGTAGTTCGCGAACTTTGCTCTACTCATATTACGCAGAGGAGTTTGTGAAACTTTAACAGTCACAGGTCAAAGAGGAAGAAAGAGCTTCTTCGTGTTGATTCCCCGGTCAAGCTGAAATCACAAACTTCTAAACTAGGTGCTGCAGTGTGTGGGGAAAACAGTCGGCAAACATGAGAATGCGAACTTAGTTCTGGTGTGTCAGACACCCTGCATCGAAATATCTACTCTTGAGCATAAGTCCATCAAACCGATACTAAAATTGTAGGTCCCTGGTGTATCAGACACCCTGTATCGAAATATCTACTCTTGAACATACGTCCATCAAACCGATACTAAAATTGTAGGTTAGCATCGTCGTTCATGAATGCCGCATCTACGACTGCTGTCGTCGCCGTGTATTCGCCGTGTGCTTGACTGATGTTTATTCGATTGATCTCAGACCCAGTTTGCACGATGCTAACCTTTGGATGGTTGTCCATTCGAGACGTACAGGAGAATGCTAATGAAAGAAAACGAGTACTTTCGATACCGCTCATTTATATCATCTATATTATATATATATATTTATATTATGTAATGTGTCACTTATGTCGTTGAAGTATACTCACATAAACAACTGACGGAGAAACAGTCTTAAGGGTGACTTGAATTACACCACCCTCACTTCTCTAGACGCATCAGAGAGTTTCAACGGAACAAACAAGCTTTAAAAGCTGAAAAATATCTGAACCGTGAAGCAAAACACTGTAGTAGCAGAACCATACTTCCAAACAAATCGGGGGTCAAAAAGGGTGGATATCCTTCTGTGAGAAACATCTCTTAGAGGCCGGAGTGCTTCTCTTTGGAACGAAAGTCATGGTCATGCCCTAATTTAGACAGTCCAACGCCAAAACCACTTAACCGCTGTTAGTTAGGCGCTGTTACAGCTAAGAAGCATATCCCGTATGTGACCGGTCCGTAGATCGGGCCGCTTGCCGGTCCATCATCGAGGCAAGCTTTGATTGGCCTAAATTGTGGACCTAATAGGCATTTCTTCAAAAATATTCTGGCCAGTCGTCCTTAGTTGTTTTGTGACTAGAAGTAACGGCCGAACTCTTTAGCGTTCCCTGAATCCTGAAACTGCCCAAAGCGGTTAGCATCTCCGTTTTCCTCATTTTATATAAACAACTTCTTGCCTGAAGCTTCCACCATAAAGCCATTAGCATGTGTATATCATTTTCGCTAGCAGCAGGTCTTACTGATATCCACGCTCGAGAGCTCATCCCGACACATGAAGCATCTGTCCCAAGACGAAGTTGCCATCCACTCAAATCGATTTGATGGCGAAGTTAAGATTTTTCTCAGCGGTGATGGTGATCGTACTGCAGGCTAGTCCTTCCATTTCGTTTAATATTTTGGCTTCAGCTGGGGCTAGTATGGTCCAGTGAATCTGGGAGAGAATTGGGGCACCTTGCAAAACGGTTTTCACATTTCGCCCAGTTAGGCAAACCTACAAAAGACACGCCAGATTTATTGATTACGCGGCACATAATGGATAAATGTCATCCGTCCGTTTCACCTAGGCTGGCCATTCGCAATCTTGTTACACCAGGATCAACAATATGCGCACACACTGGCGATTAAAAAGCGCGGGCATATACTTAAAGGAGATCTTGCCAAATGTTCTTCTTACCGTTTTTTTTGCCGTAATCTAGTCTCATCTATTTCACACTGTTTCGCCATTGACCAATGACCTCACACAAAACACTCACAACCTGCGACTTGCGTCTATTTGTTTGTATTCCGATGAGATTCTGAGGTTTTTCAACTGGAATTTTGTCCTGTGAGGTAAACTAGTCTAATTCGAAGAGGTGTCAAGCACTGTACAACTGTTTCTTTCTTATCACGGAGAGATACCGAGAAAAAATTCAAGATTTTGCAAACCCGCAGTAGTAGTTAACGACCAAACGATTCGGTAACGAACGGCGGATAAGCCGCGAGATTAACTCGCGCTTAGACAAGATATAGAGCTGATCATCTAGCAATCACGGAATTCAACTTATTCGGTCACGTGTTGACTGGATCCTTGAGGGATGAATCTCAGATGGAAGTTTCGATCGTCGTGTGAGTCGTTCGTTCTTCTACAATTTGTTGTAGATGTTTTCGGGACTTGCAGACTTCACGTTCACATCACTATATTTAAAGCTGTTCTCCTCTTTCCTGACGCAGTTATTCTAGGAAGTTCACACCATAGGAGATACGCATTGTACTCGGGTTTTGCTCTTATTAGCTGTGACAACAGCGGACGGCTTCTTTTCGTTGGAACATTCGCATGCTATTGATCGGTTGAATGACAACCACCGGTCTTTAACGTTTTACCAATGAATAAACACGGAAAATTCGAAAGCCAATCAATTCCGACACCTGGAGTCCCAGAGGCATTTGTGAATCCGGAAGAAAAAAAAACGCCTCCGAAAAACGACAAACGTGAAATAAAACGAGAGCAAAGGGAACCGAAAAAAAACAGACCGAAGGATTTATGCTAATCAGAATCATTCAATATCTTTCTACACAGTCCGTATGTCAGGAGTTTTTGAGTTCTGTTCGTGGCATAAATTCCGTGGAACAGTAAATGCAGGTGATTTTGTATGCTATTATGCAAACTAGGCTTAGAACCCTACCTCTAACGTGCTCAACACCTATGATCTCATTCGAAACTCATGTTTAGTGCGGATTTTTTCATATCCAGTCTCAGCATTCTTTGTCGTTCTTTATTCACGACTGATTGTGTGCAACCATTTGATATTCTATCGATTCGTGTTGATCAGAGGCATCGTAGTTGACTACCGCTTTTACCGGACCCTAATTTCTAGTTCTATCGTTAAATTTGGACACATAAATCTCAGACAGAATGGTGATTTATATGAATGGACGGTTTTTCAACCCAGTAAACGTCGAACAGTTTTACGCAAAATGGTTGAAAGGTGAAGTATATCCGTGTGGATAATTTGACCTCTTTTGGGTTTCCAAACCGTTTCGAGCTACCGATGGAATTGGGCGAATTAGTTTCCAAAACTATCATATTTTTAGGTGGTTATATGGTGCGAAACAGAACAATGCCAAATGAACTTTGAAGGTGGTTCTCGTCAATGAAGACAGCCTGGTGAGCTTGGACACTTCAAATGATGTGTGGAGCCGTCCCAACCTTGCTTATGGGGGCAAAGATAAGCACGGATGTGGATTCCCTAAAAGCAGCGTTTCTATGAGATTCAGCTGTACCTCCAAACTTCCTTGGCTCCGACCCTTTTCCAAACGACAGCGTCTGTTTGATATGCTTGCTCAAATTCTGTCGTTTGAAAAGCCCTTCCAGCCTTGATGGTTTACTCCTTCACCTACTCAAGTAGTATGCAGATGAGTTGAGCACTACTCACGTTACTGATAAGCATATGAGTGTATGTCTGGGCTTTGGAGAACCATTTGTAATCCTCAAGCGACCTGAAAGTACCTCCCAGCACTTCTAATTCATCCTTGATGAAAAGTCATGGGATGGAGATATCTCATCTCACCTGCTTTTTTTATCTTGACCCTTTCTAGTGTGTCCATAAAACCACACACAATGGAAATGATCCTACCATTTTCCCTGTTCAGTTTATTGCTTCGGCTCTAGAAAAAACAAAAATTACAGTAAACTATCTTTTTTAGGGTGTCGTTAGCGTTTCACATTGGGGGCGGACAACTCCCAACTCTGTTTGGTGTTCCTTTTTCCTTACTTGACTCAGTCCGGTAGTCCGAAGTGGAACGGCACCGCTCCCTGGATCCTTCCGGTACAAAAGGTCGTATTCAAGGGGGCATTTATCTATATTTCTTCTCGGGGGCCTTCGAACCCACTGGTTACATTGGTCTTTGTTCTCCTCAACAATGGTCACTGGGATCCTTATCTGTTCTACTGCACTGCCACGTCTGACCAACCTCTCTAAATTTGTGAAAACAGCTGTTAGTCTTTCGCCACTCTATGTATGTATGTATGTATGTATGTATGTATGTATGTATGTATGTATGTATGTATGTATGTATGTATGTATGTATGTATGTATGTATGTATGTATGTATGTATGTATGTATGTATGTATGTATGTATGTATGTATGTATGTATGTATGTATGTATGTATGTATGTATGTATGTATGTATGTATGTATGTATGTATGTATGTATGTATGTATGTATGTATGTATGTATGTATGTATGCCCGCACTTCCATGTACAAAATTTCGTTCTTTACCTCAATAGCTATGAGACGACCAAGATCCAGCGTTGAACAACACCTTAAAGTTAGTTGACTTTTTTCAGTGTTCTCCACTCATCTTTCTTTCCGTCGGTACTTTTTTTATTGAAATCCTGTCAGTCGGATGGGACATGGTGAAATATACCTATTTCTATGAGCGTCCAGTGGCATGTTTCTCCTTGCCACAACTACGTGCATTACGATCTCACCCGTCGGGAGCACTGAGGTCCAACCAGACTAGCTACAATGAGAATGGGCTGGTTAAGACATTCTAGATCCCTTCTTTCCCAAGGACCTGTGTGGCTTCCCTTAGGAACAATTTCAAGAAATGTGGAATCCACAGAAGTGACAAATTTGCAGGGTTATTGACACTAAAGATCAGTCCTCGCTTTTATTCCATTCTCCCATCTCCGTACTCGAGGGGTTTGCCAGCCCGGATCGTTGATTTTCAATCTGTTTACCCAATTTCCACATGTCAACTTTTATATTTGACGTTGTCAAGGTGACATTGATTTATGATTTATGCTAAAGTAAACCGGTCTTGTTTGGTACATTTTCAGGGGGCAGTATACCGTGGAATCTGTGAACAGGACGGAGTTCTAAAACGACTGTTCTTTTCTGAGGTACATCAATCACTGTCCTGTAGGAAGTGAGGTGACCTGGTAGACAGAAATGTATTTCATAGGTAGGCAGAATTTCTTTTGTTTTGGACTAAACGTGGTGGGTCCTAACAACTTCCAAAAATATACCCTAGGATGAAACCGTGGAGTTGCCTGCGTTTTTTTCATCTCCGCGCAAATCGGATGGTTTTAGTCAGCGATTTTGAAAAGTAGCATGAACACTTCCAACCACAGTTTAATGGCCACAAGAACAATGCACAGAACGTGTGAGCTCGCACAGTTTTTAAGACAGAAGACAATGGACAGGTAGTTTAGGACTGCTAAACATGGGTTGTACCTCAGCTCAGCTGAAGACAGTGGTAAGTCATATATTTCAATCTTCTAAGAGAAGAAGGTAACGTGGGTGTGATGGATGGGCAACGCCGGGAATTGGTCGTTGACTTGTTCGCTGATCTAGACAATTGAATTGCAAACGTTTCATCACCTATCGAAGTGACATCTTCAGTGCGTTGTTAGAGAGTGTAGTGGTGCATAACGATGGGTTGGTGGTTGTGCCTGAGCTTTTCTACCATAGAAAACCAGGAATTGTTTTTTGTACATTGTAGGAATGGACTGTATTACTTTGACTATGAGGTGTAAAATGATACATCCAACGTTATTCATCATTGCTCATTTCCATGAGTAGTCGGGAAGTGACAGGTAGAACTAGCATCGCCGAGACTAAAGTATCTAAAGTTTTCCAGAGGTGGTGGCTTTGTTCACCTTCTTCAAAAGCATTCATCCAATCAGCTTGCATGAATTCGGCCGGCACACTAAGATACCAAAAGTACTCGGCTGAAAATGCATGACCGAAACCTGTGATACGATGGTAGCTTGGAGACCAAAATGGAAAAGCGAATGGTAGGATGTCATCCTGGCAATTACAATATTTATTTATTTATTTATATTTTATATTTTATTTATATTTATTTCATTTTTTTAGAGTATCTGTCTTATTTTTATTTATTTTTATTTTATATTTATCCGAAGCTTTCCCACCTGGAACGTTCCTCCTACGAGAGGTCACTTCGTGTAAAACTAGCATACTGGATAGTTCCTGTGGGACATATTTTGTTCTCACCCTCCGGGTCCCACCATGAAATCTATTCTCTAAAAATTCGTATTCAGATAGCTGGATTTCAACGTAGCTTGGATGCAAAACTACATGTCGATGGCTACTGAATTGGATAAAATTACAGTATTTTAGCTGGTCGTGTTTTTTTCGCTGAGATGAGGATTTTGATTGCAAATGTTTCATCACCATCGGAGATACTATCACTAGCGCGTTACCACTCAGAGAAGCGGTGCGTCTGTAAGGATGACAGGTACAGACGCAGCTTCAATTGTGTTTGATGAAAGCTACGTCCGGAAAGCGCATTGCCATATCCCAAATATCAAATCAGCTGAAACATGAAGCGGCCTTTTGTAGCACAGTTCAGGTGAAGAAGACCATCATAAACGGAGGAATTCAGGTGAGGTTCAGTTGAATCTCACCAAATTTCTGTGAAAGTGGAAATTTTTGTTGAATTCCGCTCAACTTAGCTTCGGGTAGAACATTAAGGTTTGGAAAAAACTGGAGACTTCGCCTGCCTGATAAACCTCAAGAAGGGCGAAACCGGTCGTGTGCTGTCGAAGAGGTTCCAGCAAACTTATGAGTAGTATGTTACGTCTAGATAAAGTAAGGCT
The DNA here is from genome assembly GCA_003604175.2 of Clonorchis sinensis. Lineage (NCBI taxonomy): Eukaryota > Metazoa > Platyhelminthes > Trematoda > Opisthorchiida > Opisthorchiidae > Clonorchis > Clonorchis sinensis. The sequence continues at coordinate 12,917,173 of CM030374.1, forward strand.
AACTGTTGTATTGCAGACGGCGCCACCCTCCCTCCCAGTCGGACTGCTACGGCTGTTCACTTCCAAGATTATTACTGTTGCTATCGTTATATTCCGTTGTTGCCGAATGTGTTCAATAATTACTGATTTTTACTATACTATATAAGTAGTGAAACTCGTGAGGAATGTCTTTTTGCAGCTCAAGGCGCCATCCGTTCGGCTGATCGGCGTTTAGGAAGAGAATACTGAGCTTTTTGAATTTGGAGTACTTTACTGAGTTCAGACATCTAGAAGGCATCGCAAGAAAACTGAGTTTTCCAAACTTTGTAAATCATTATTCCGCCTTCTTATCAGATTGCCGTCGGCCACACCATTCCTGTTTCCTCATAAGAGGCTCCTAGTCCGAATGTTTATTTTTAATTTTTAGGAGAGGCAACCATAGTCGGTAGGAGTAGATCTATAGTGGAAACTGGTTTTTGATTGTCATGTGACAATGAGGAAAGAACATCTTAGTAGCATGGTAAGAAAAGAGGAGGGCGAGAACCTGGTGCAGAAGTGCGGAAAAAGGCTTTCGACCAACGGTATTGTCGGAGTCGGTCCCACTATACACTGAAAACCTTACTCAATACAAGCCCGGTGCAAAATGATAGGTACGCTGTGGCAAAACAGTCCGGCTAAAAAGTGAATGAATGCTTGCCGCAGGTGTTGTTTACGTGTCGTGCCCTGTACGGTTTCCAACCGCTTACAAGTTTAATCTGGCAGGATCCATCCAGTAACCGCCGTTGTTTTCCGTTGCCATTTAACAGTTTGTTCATCGCAAAGCTTTCAGCGGAACAGGTTTGAGATGTCCGAAATTTCATTTTAGTAGACGGCACTTGCACATTCGAGATACTCTTCCCAATCACCAAAACCCGATAAAATATTTGCTGCTCTATCAAATATGATTTGTTATTGGTAGGCTTGAATCCATTTCTGGATTGGCCCGTCAAATCGGACTACTTCGATGAACACACAAGAGCACATGCTGCTTGTGCTGAACCCCACGTGGGTCCATTCGAACGTGCTGTACCCCGTGTGTAAACCCGAGGTAATAAGATCGGGGACAATATCCGGAACAAGCGACACCACTAGCATCCACTGTATCACTCCCTAGCACACCTACGTCGAAACTTTAAGAGGAGCTGTGAAAAAAGCTGAAGTTTGCTCACCTGCCCAATACTCAGACAAAATCCCAAAAATAAACTATATCTACCCAACCCTTCAAACAGCTTGGAAACTTGCTGGGAAGGAATTCACAAGAGAAGCATAGTGGACCAGTCGGAATAAAGGTGCAGAGGTACTGAACTAATCAGACGCACATTGATCAGAACACAATGCGACACACAGCTCAAAACCACCAATCAAAATGATTGCTAGACCGCCCTCGAGTAACCAATCACGTGGCCGTTACCAACTACTCTTTAGGAATTGTATAAGCGCACGCAGAAATGGGGAAATCACCTACCCAGACACACACTGATGATGTCTCCGCGCATGGTGACGAAACCTCTTCAAGCCAATTGGCAATCTCGGTGAGCAGATCAATCGCCTTCTGATCAACAGCCAAGGAGGATATTGGCTTACTAAGCAGTTATTTGTGGACATGTCACAGGCAGCTACATACAGTTACCCTGCAAGAACATCGACGATCATATTTCTAGGGGCATAAGACGTGCAAATTATTTGCTTGACGTAATGTTGTGAATGGTCGATAATCAACTTATTTTCCACATTCTAGTAGATTTTAACTGCACTGTTTTTGACAAAAGGCCAAAGGGTCCCATCAGATCAACAGCATTTGGTGTAATCAGTTGCAGAATATTGTAAAAATGACTCCAAAACTATAAAGGAAACGACTCACAAGTGTGATGAAAACTCTTCGACCGCCCAAAACAGGTTTCGCCCTTCTTGGTGATCATCAGGCAGGCACAGTCCCCGAGTTTCCGTCAACCTTATGTTCTACTTGAACCCAAATTGGACTGATTTCGAGAACTACACTCATTTGCAAATCAATTTGGTTTTCACGGGAGACCCAGCTGCATCCCTCGCTTTTGAGGCGACCTTTGTGCAGTATATTCAGCTGAAGAATATCATAAACCAGAGATTCAGCCAGGCCTCCCGTGAAAACCAAATTTATTTGCATATTTGTAGACTCTAAAGCTACTTGGAACTTGGAAAAAATTAGATACTACAGTGACGACTAGTTTAGAGATGATTTTCGGAATATCACGTAAGACATTACGGTCACAAATTGGCCTCGATATTAGAGTACAGTAATACTAGCAGTTTCAAACTAGACTGAAGTTGAACATGAGTAACCCCCCACACACGCAGGAATGCCGGGAGAAGAGGGACAAAGACGCGCAACGGACTGTGGGTGACGTTAATAGACGATATTCCAGCCACTGAACAACTCAAACAATATAAAAGGAACCTATCTTTAATTTGTATGACTTCGACTTCAGGGACAAGCTCATTCAAACTTTCATCTTAAAACTAATTTATGGAAGTCCTCAAAATCTTCCCTGGCTCACCGTAAAAAAGTAAAGACTCGTCTCCTACATGGTGACTTCTCTTTGGGAGATTATCGTAAATTTATTGAGATCAGAGTAAACCATTTCGACAAATACCTAAACACTCTCTAGACAAGTGAATGTGGTGCACCAGGCCGCTTCATCCTTCGAGATATCAAGACATATTTACCTAAACGTAACACATTGCTCATAATCTGAAGCGAGCCATCATAAAAACGGGGGATCCAGTTGGACTCGGTTAAGTCTACAGTCAAAACTCGACGAATGTGCGATTGAATGTACTTGGTGAAATCTGCCCAATTTGTGTTCAAGTAGAACACTGACGGCATCTCGGGGACTGCGCCTAACTGGTAAGCTGGAAATAGAGCGAAACCGGTCGTCCGCTGACCAAAAGTTTTCAGAAAGCTTATGAGTAATGTCTTAAGATTAAAACATGCTTATTCGGACTGGTCATCTTCCTGAATGGTGCTCAAAGAGGATCCCAAGTATTTCGTCGCCTCGTGAGCGCGTCTACTCCGGTGAAGATACTATATACACATCGATTCCTGTTCTTTATTCCAACGTGTTATCCGTTACAGCTCGTAACTCGCCATGTAAAATGCGGTTAAATCCAAACTTGTGGGACTCTTCACTTTCATGGACCGTCTTCCTCTTGAACTCTACCATCGTTGAAAAAACCTTACTGCGTTCATGCGATGACCGCAGTGGCATTGTCAAGCCTAAATCCTAAGCGTATCACGCAATACGACAAAGTTACTGGGGCAAAACCGTAGAATATGCTACTTAGGATTCTCTACTAGTTAGAGGGGAACGCATTTCCGTGTGATTCCGAGCGGTGTTTGGAGGACTAAACAAGTAGAGGTTGCCTGGGCGGGAGGAACGAATTCAATGGATCCATGTTTAGGTGATTACTACTCTTTTCTGATAAACTCAGAGAAAATTACATTAGACACGAACGACATCTAATCAGGATGCATCGGCGAATGAAACGCAACACGCAACCGCCAAACGGATGATGATATTTAGAACGGGGAAGGATCATTAGCAATGATCATCTTTAATACGGAAGAAGCTTGCCAACTTAACGGAGCACATCATGTTTCAAAGCACTTAACTCTTGATAAAAACCTATTGGTACGAAAAACAACCAGTCGGCTGGCATTTACATAACGTTTCTCAGTGAATTAGTCCAGAAATCGACAACTATTTTATACCTTGTGAAGATTCGAAGGTACTGTTTACAGACTCAGAAAACTGATTAAAGTTGATCGACCAAGCCTCTGTTGATCCTTGTGTCCTCCGGGATACTTGGCACAACTTATCAGCTGCTTGTCAGGGATTTCTTGTGGCTTAGAAGAATCAAACGCCCTTTGATGGGATTAGATATCATGGCTTTTTTCCCATTTACTACGGAATTGATTTTTATCCTAAAACTGACGACAACAAGTAAGGTTTAGACCTGTTTTTTGGAACTTCACTAGTAATAAACAGAGTGGAACAAATTTTTGTCAGTGGTGATGAATGGCGACAAAAGCCAGACCGAAAACATCCGAGAAGATGTACACGAACAACCCATGAATTAGGTAAGAATGGCGAGACAACAAGTAAGGACCAATCCCAATGAAGCAGTTCTGAATAAAATGTACTCAAACGGATGCATATTCACTCCTGATTCTTAAAATTAATCCAATCAGTCCTAGTGTTATGTACCTTTGTGCACCTGTGTGCACGTGATGAACTCTGTCTGTGTGGAATTCTCGGTCTGACTAGCGCAGTGACTGCAATTCACCTAGGAAAAACATCTTTATGTGACCGAATACAAGTAGGTTTGTGATAATTCCTGACTGTTAAGCTGGTGCGCTGTGATCAGCCTGATTGTATTGAAAATTCGTCCTCAGTTTGTCGACCAAGCCATGAACATATCAAGTGTGTCCCGATGTGCCACAGTAATTTGTGAATCGCATTTCAAGCAGATGCGTCTTGATCTTGTCTTTTGAAGACTTCCATGAAATGAACTTATATGATTTTACATTTGTTTTGATAAGACTTGTGTACCGAAACAAACTACCTCAAAGTGTGAGTAACAGAAGTTGATCTTGATCATGTTTCCCTGTGTTCATATGTTTCTCAGTAAACAAACAGTTACTCGGTAGTTGATAGGGTTTCCATTCACGTCACTCGTGTTTGAGCAATCCTCTTTATTTCCTGATGGAATTAATTTGGAAAGTCCAAACCAAAGAGGAGAAGACCCGGAGTCGAGTTTTACTGCCAACAGGATTCACCAGCAGTGCATCTCTTTGGTCTTATCGGGGTTTGAAACCCAGACATCTGATATGTGAGGCGTGTGTGTTATCCATACACCACAAGCACGCACTGGAGATACCTGGATTATCGCGCTTAAACAGAAAAAGGTCCATACACCACAAGCGCGCATTGGAGACACCTGGATTATCGCGCTTAAACAGAAAAAGTTCTTTAGGCTTGGAAAATTTGAACTGAGTTGTTCCACACCTTGAACAATGGTCTGTAGCTGCAAACAAGAAATGCTCTGAGATGTCAGATGTCATACTGACTGAAAGATGAGGCAATCGTTGTGCAATACATCCACATAACGGAAATCACAAATGAGAAATTGCGGTGCAGTTCATTTGGGTCTGTCGTTAACGCCGAAGCCAGTGGCGAATGAAATCAGCTCGTAAGCGCCTGTCCTTTGTACGTCGATCGGAACAGGTCAGTCGGGAAACACCACGGAAACGTAAATACTGTTCAGTATTCTTCATTAAATATGGATGTATTGGATGAACAGCTAGATAATGAACGCTTTCGATTATTCAGGCGTGGGAGTTCAGGTCCAGCCACCATATGCTGGCTGAGTAGTGAAAACATGCTCACTTCACACCTCAAGCGTTCGTAGTTTAAACCCCAAGAATATGCGCTGTTACTGAGCTCTAATAAGAGCGAGATTCGAATCCAGTTCCTCTCTTGTTTGGCTTCATTTGGTCTGAGCCGCTGATAACATGAGCTTTCAGAATTTTCCCTTCGTTTTCCCAAACTCAAAATCGAACGTGGACCAAGTTTCAACACCATACCTCGAATTCAGTCTCTTCTCGGTGCTCGGACCTCCTGAGATTATCTGTAAAAGAGCCTTGTTGAGTCTACATGTGAACTTCTAGACTCCTCCACAATCTTGCACATAAAGCCACCACGCTGAGCAACTGAATCCAACGAGCTCCTTAGTAGCCCCTTTCTCCACTTCGTTCGTGCCCTTTTATGGTCAGATTTATCGTACGCGGAGAGATTTGGTAATCTAGCTGCCGTTGTTCCAAAGAGCGAGTCCCGTGGATGCACATTTGCGCGAGTTAATTTTCCCGGCAGATTCACCAACCTGTGCTTTCTGTTTCATAAGTCACCTACTGATTGCTTCCCCAAGGCGGCAAAGAAAAGTGGTTGGTCAGATTTCTATTCATTTTATCTCCATGTTTTTTCACCTCAGTTGATTTCGCCACTTTCTACATAAACTATTTTCTTACATTCATACTAGACCGGCATAAGACAGAGTTAAAAGATGGACAAAGGTTGTCGCACTGAGGATGACGGAAGTCCTAGATGAGCACACATTTCGACTTAGGCACTTCTGTACATATATGAGTGATCACGTAAACTGGAACGGGTGCACTTCACTAATAGTTTCCAAAGAGTTTTATTTGCCCAGGATCCTTCTGAACCCTTGTTTTTGGTCAGCTTCGGCCTCCAGGTATTTGGTTAAAGATAAGGCCTGCTCATGGCTGCTGCCCGACTGCACGCTTTGATCTTGGATCATAGCTCGTCTCGGTTACGTCGTGGGTGTTCAGCAATGTTTCTGATTAACTCTAATTTGTTCGGAGGTCTCACTACGTCTGTAAATGAATTAGGTATGATATGAGAGACCGTGTAACCTTGGTTTGGAGTCGATATTATTTGCCGATTCAGGTCTGTGAAACGACTATTACCTTCAATTGACAGTCGTAAATAAATCTCATTTTCTTCTACGGTAGGAATGGGTATCGTCTACTATATGTCTCGGTGAACCGTTTTGGGTACCCAGTAAAGTGTCCTTAAAAATCTCGCTTTTCCATACAAATTGTCCGATGAACGTGAGTTCCTAGCACATTAGGACAAGTTACTCACTAGGTCTGGTTTACAACCTGCAGGATGCACTTCGGTAGACGGTGGGCTTTCGTGTCCCATCTGAACACCATGTGAGCTTGAAAGAGCTTAGCGGTTGAGACGCGAACTTACTGACGGGGAACGTCTGCATCTGGAATGTTCCTGTCTAGGGCTTGGACAACCTGACAGTGTCTCAACTCTCGAAAATTGTAGGCTGTCATTCGACCCTTCCTCCTGAAACACTGTAAATTCATGGTGATTGACATGAAACTGCTCCAAAGATAAAAGGGGTTGATTATCACAAATGAATATTGAAACGCCGTTGAAGTAATGTCTTTATAAAACACTGGGCGCGAAACATAATTTTGCAACCGTCTCTTAGCCATTAGCAGTTAGTGTAGGGCCCAACAGACTATATTTAGTAACACAATTGATTTGGTTGTACGTACCATGCTGTAGGTTGGAGTTGGGTTTGATTACCCCGATAATGGAAGCGGCTAACGTCGGATAAGGATGCGACCAATTCTGGTGGCCTTTTTTGTTTGTAAAGTAATGAAAAGAAGATTTGGGGAGAAAAGGTCGGTTACGTTGGTGCTGCAGTCATCAAGGCTGGTTATAAAAAAATTTCATGTCTTCTTTCGGAAGGCAGCCGTCCGTATCGTGCAGAGCGAGGAATAACAAAAAAGAACACAACAATGGCCGTTTAATTTTCCCAGCGTATCCTATTACGATCGTCTATCATTGTAGTTTTGAGCAATGCCAGGCGTTCCACAGAAATCATGTGAGTTCTTTTTGACCCTGGTCTTTCAGTGGTTGCTGTCATATTGGGAATTAACAGTCACAACGCTTCTTTCACTCTTGGATTGGTAGGCCTCGAGAATCGTTGCTGATGAGTCGTCACGAAGGTTGTGCGCCTCGGAGCCTATATTGTTCGTGTTAGCCGCTCTTACAAATTCTAGTTCCCCTTTTGCTTACCTGCTGTTCCCCCCTAAGCGTGCGAGTCTCCGTATTCGATTGGATTCAGGATGCTGCGGGACCCAGTATCATCACAACGGTCAACTTCTATAACCGTGGTCTAAATCCGTTCATTCAGTGATAATTTGGACTAATCATAACTACTTGATCAGCTCCAGTTGTCACTCTCCTCGCACGAAAAGTCACTGTCAGATTCTAGTCAGTAACGACGAAGACGGTACACATCCAATTGAACTGAAGCATCTTACCATTAATCGGTGTATTCACGTTACTAGTGTTCCGTGTGTGGAATAAATTCACAACAGTCTCCTTTTGCTCAACCAAGACGAATTCTCGGACCGGCCCTTCAAGCGGAAACTGTCTTTCAAGTGTCTTTAAAAAAGATATGTTTACAAGGAAAAACCTGGCAGACTATCAACTTGCACAATTTTGGACGCCATAATTCTAGATTATTATATCACTTCTTGTTTTTATCAAACCATATTACGATTCGACCAATACTGTGTGATCCTCCAACTCTTTCTTCAACCCACTACTAGCAGCGAAACAGTTTCAAGTCACGTGATTTGGTCGGAAATTCATCCATTTGCGGTACAATTTGTTGTATTTTACTTGAAATGAACGGTATCGTAGATTTATACGTAATGCACTACTCATAAGGTTGCTGAAAATTCTTCGACAGCCCACGACCGGTTTCGCCCTTCCACTTCGGGCTCATCAGGTAGGCGCAGTCCCCGAGTTTCCGTCAACCTTATGTTCTAATTGTCCAGCCCAAGACAATCCGATACACCATTTCGTGTGTTCTGGGCTTACGCGTATCTTGCTTGTCGTTGTCAATTATATCAAACGTCCGACCGGAGGCATGTGTTTTACACCAGAATTCCCCACACTGTGTCCTTCTGAACCGCAGCTAAAACTCGATGTGTGCGCAAAACTTTTAAACGGACAGCTTAAGGGACTGGTGAGTATAAACGTATAGGTTAGGCCCCGACATGCTGACAGACGAAGACCAATCTCCACGAAAGACTACGTCATATTTCCGGAGTGTAATTTCCCCAAAGAGAGGTCAAAATGCTACCCTCTTGGATGGATACAATCAGCTGTAATCTTGTCTGTAACGCACCGATCGTTCTCCAAGTTTTTGTGGGAGGTAGTAAGCCAAGCATTTTTTGTGTGGGTAGACCTGATAACCTGGGACAGATTACCAATGCCGTAATACAAGATCAATGTTTCCATGCTTATTTACTGGACATCTTGCCGCAATCTGATTGGATTAGGAACCGTCCACACCTTCAGTTTATTCTGTTTGACTTGAGCGAACCAAATTATATCGCCCAGAGCGCAGTCGATCTGTTTTTACTACTGAAAGTAACATGTAACAACAGCGACTAACCCGGCAAGTTGATTACCACGTGAAATCAACCATATAGACCCTGAACAATTCATCAGCAAAATGGAAGAACATGCTCTCTAAATGAGAGAGCATCAGAGTGTAATGAAATTGCGAGGTTTCTCCTGAGAGCGGCCTTTTTCTGGAAGGCTTAGCTAACAAGGAGTATCATTTTAGGCTTGCTGAAGAGGTTTTTTCCCTCTGGAAGCGTATCTTTTCAGGTTAACGATACATCCTCAAGTATTCTTTACTACATATATACTGTTTTTTATTAGTAGCCCAGGGGTTTTCCTAATATGGTGCAGCAATTGTTAATTTTGTTTCACCTGTAAGAAGAAACCTTCTCCAAACGCGGCAGGGAACAATGTTTCCGTCATCCGCACACTTCTACTGTTCTATGACTCCAACGCATGACTACACAAACGTTTATTTATCAATAAATTGTTAGGAAATGCGTCTTTGTGAACCAAGCCGTCAGGCAGAAAGTGAACTGTTTCCGAACTTTAAATTTGAAAACGAAAATGAACTTTCACGTAAATTTTATCACGTTGGATTGTGTAACCCAATGTGTGAACTAGCCCTACTGCGTGAGAAAGCGTGATTAGCAGTTCAGTTCGATTCGGACAGTTCTATCACACTCAGTCCGGACCTTTTTCCAAATTGTTTGCTATGTCAGATTTCATTAGCAAATCAAAAGTGGTTACAGAAAATAACTCAGAACCAACATTCCAAGTTGTCTTGTCCTACTAAAAAACTACCAACAGTCCGAATATTTGTCCTTCTTCCACAGGGAAATTAGCATTGACTTTCCGCAGACGTTATAAGTCACACACAGAACAAATAAGAAGCCGTTCGGTGAATGCTACGACCATGCTATTCAGGTCTTACCGATTAAGAAGCAATTAATCATCCGATACAAAGCACGTGATTTATGTCCACTGTACAAGGATGTCGCCTTTCTTTAAAGATCATCTAGCTAGATACACAAACCTGGAATGGGAAGAACGAAAGCGCTGAAGCGAACACTTTTGAGGCGCCAATTTCCACCGTGACAGGAAAACACCGCGCTGGGAAAGTTCATACAGCACCACATCACTTCATTGAAGGGTTTCTACTTTGAAGATATTTCGTGCGCCCTCTCTCCTTCTCTCTCTCTCTCCATATATATATATGAATTCGATTTAATTGAATAGAATCTTGAAAGGTGATACACAGTTGTTAGGAGAATAAAGGTATGTTTCGCTTTGACGTTCTTCACCGTTTTCCGATTCTGAGGCTTCCATGAGCAAAGTTTCTGTTCATTACCGGTGTGTTGGATTATGTGGTCCCTACGGGTTCATACCGGTGATCCAAGCCAGATATCACGATTAAAGGGGTATATGGCTGCCGGGAAGAATTAATACTCAGTTTGAAAAAAGTTATTCAACGAACTCATCCTACGAAAAACAATCGGACGAACATAGTATTCGATAGCTTCTTCTTTGTATGTGTTAGTAATTATTCTTATTCGATCCACATTGATGAAAACCACGAAGGAAGGAAATTGTTAACAGTGAACCGTGGTAAAATAGCAAGTATTTACTGACTGCTGGTTGCTACCTGGTTAGAAATCCGTTGCAACTGAACACACAAAACAAGGAAGTAGGAAAACGGAATGTCTAGTCGACTGTACAAGAGTTAGTAGTTATGGAAAATGAAGAACACGGATGCTGATCTGACTTTTAAAAAGAACGGAAAATCAGTAAATTAGTAAGAGTAAAAAGAAGAAGGGGCCTGCTGAAATACAAATGGCTAGTAGGAGGCACAAAATTGTTGTTCATACTGGTGTAACGGCGGATACTACTGATGAGATGTGCAAGTAGTATGTGGTTCTCTCGTAACTCCGCCTCACGTCTAATGGAAGGTAGGGTTTATTAGGAAAACTGTGGAACTACTTTGCAGAGTTCGTTTACAATTGCGTGACAGTCAATGAATATTCACAAAAGTTCAAGAAGACGCTTGAAGATGTTCAGTTTTTCAAAATGAGGTGCATATGAGATGTTTACTTTCCTGTCCAATAGTTTGTAGCCGTTTAGTTGTTAGCTAACAGACGGCTCCCCGGCTTTCTTCTTCTACTACTACACTGTCTGATTGGCTACGAAAGAACAATTCAACCAGCTGGAGAACTGGGGTACAAACAGGGAGGCTACTGGACTGTCTTTCGAGACGTTAAAGAAACCGCTCAATCGGTGGACTCGTTCGACTGCTCAGCAGTGGTAATTCCAGTCTATGCCGGTGGAGCAGTGGTAACACGCTTGCCTCAGATGTCTGCTGTCTGGGATCCAGTCCTGGTAGGGCCAAGGATATGCATTGCTGACGAGCTTTCATAAAACAAAAGTCCCTTGCTTTTCCTTTTTCGTATGGAATAACTGGGGTGGAAGAAGTATATTCTAATGAGAGCCGTAGGAATCTGGAATCTACAGGTGTAAAAAAGCACGAGGAAATAGTCTTCCCTGTTCATGAATATTCACGAGGCCCGACTCCAAGATGACCAGCCAGAATGTCTCCAAAAGCAGTAAAATTCCCCGTTAATTATAGTAGGGCTGTCGTGTGATGCACATTGTGGTTTTGGAACCATATTAAACAGTTATACAATACATCAGGATGATCGGACCAGGGGTCAACTGACAAAACTTCGAAACTCTCAAAACAGATTGAGGTCACATAGCCCGGCAGGTTGAGATTCCCAGAACTTTCCTTTCAGTGAGATCTCTCTCAAAATCGAAAGTTTATCCTGTTCTCCGTAGGGTATATTAAGTCTGTGGATTACGATTACAAGAGAGCGATTAACTAATAAAATGACTCATTTTTATGAGTATTGTCATTATCTATATATGGCAGTAAAGTATAAACGACACATCCAGTTAGTTCTTGTAAGGCGACGGTTTCCAAAACGAGTTTAACCAGCTTCGCCGTCCATGGACATTGTCGGTGTTGTAGGGGGGTTGCAACATTATCGTACTAGCGTCGGTTTACCGTTGTGTTATTGCCAAAAGTTAAGGCATTTAAATTGGTCGTTTGAGATTTCATCCTGTAAGTAAAGACAGTCTGTGCTGAAAAGTCGAAAAGAGAGTTGTTTCATCCTTATTGGGAATCATCGACAGTGTGCATCTCATGAAACTCAGGGAGTTTCACGACGCAACCACAGTGCTGTTCAGCAGCTGGTGGCCGCACGGCTTCTTCCTCAATTACTAGGCAAGAGGTCACGGATTCGAAGCCTTCTGACTGTTTTCCCGCCGATTCCTCCCAATAAAGCCGAAACAGGTGTAAAGTGCCTCTGGACTTTTCACTATAAGTTGGGTTGACTAACACGACGAGGTCTCCATTGAAAATCCTAAAATTCCCTCCCCCGCCAACAGAGCATAAGCCGTTCAGAGGAAGAATGTTTTACATGACGAGTACAATTTCCATCTTAAACATGTTTGCTCGAAGGGGGCGAGATGGCCCAAGTGGTTAGAGCGCGAAGTTACTAACCGGAAGGTCAATGGTTCGAACCCAAACTTTGCCTCTCGACTTCCCCTGTCTAGGCTTGGACAACCTGGCATTATCCCAGCCCTCGTGCTTCCCTCGAATGGCATGGCAGCTAGGCACCGAAAGGGTGTTACAGCTGAACAGTTTTTTCTGCTCGAGAGGCCAGTCAGCGTATGACCACGTGATTTTGCATTCCGCGACTCAAGGTTGAGTGACGCTATATCCTGTTCAAATATGAGTAGATTACACTGGTTATCAGTTGTTTGTGGTCGAATGACCGAATTGTGACCTACTGACTTGGAACTATCGAGATAGAATCCCCATGGCGATTCGTGATATTTGCACCAGAGCTGATTCCCAATAAACATAAATCAGCTCTACAGTGTTTCCCCGCTTTCAGACATCGATTGGTTTCACTTACAGAACGGTGTCGCCATTGAAAATCCCCTAATCTCTTCACACTACTGACAACTTATAATGACATCTGCTCGTTTAAACGACGGAGGTAGTTCTCCTAAGACAAACCGCCCACTCGACAAAAGCCAACTGGGTCGTGGGTGGCCAAAAATTCAAGGCACGGAATGACCTCCAGGGACACACTGAAATTGTCCCATCCATAATATCATCACCAAATTCAAAATGCAACCACAAGTTTGAATTCATTCCTCACAAAATGTTCTGCTAGCAGTAAGATGAAAATGAACCCTCCTACATTCTCGAACATACCAGGAAATTTTTTGTACCCACAGGTTACAATCTTAGCAAAGTTATATTAGAGAAACTTGTTTCTAGGGTCTTTAGTGCCGTCAACTGTGTTGCAAAACATGTGGTGAATAACGGGGTTTCTTGCCGAAAAATTGGTCGTTTTGCTTACTTTTTTGGATATATAAAAAGCCTTGTGCACAACAAAGCACAGCGCACAACACAGCCTTACCTTTACTCATTGTAATCTCACTCATTGACTTTAATGTGACTGTGCACACACAACTTGGATCATTCAGCCCTGGATATCTGCCTAAAAAAACGTGATTTCAAGGAAGATGCGCAGTCGCGTCAACGCAATAAACTTGCTTTGCTAATCATTCATTCAGTTCATTCCCGTCTCAACACCTCCCACCGCATGACGCCACCTAAAAGGCGGTGATTGAGCGCCGACAACTCAAGCGTGTGTTTATCGATTCACACAAGTTTGTTTGCTTACTCTTTTTGACATATTTGAATGGCGACACTCTGGCGTAGTGGACAAACATCATCGAAGCAAGCACCACGTAGATATAAGCCAAATTGAACGTCAAATTGCTCAAAAAGTAAAACTGATTGCTCAAAATGTGAGCGAGATCAATGATGAAAGAAGACCGACGAGTCCGCCAAAATCAGGTGAGCTATCGTGGCGGGTTCGCGGAATGGCAAGGCATGGAAAGGCAGGTGGGAAATCCCTAACCTCCTCAGTTCGATGGAAGATGAAAAACATGCCAAAAAACGCACAGACAACAAAGAACTGGAAAGGAACTGGAGAATTTATGTTACAGGTTTTCGAAGGTTAGAAACGCGACACCCTCAGCGACATCTGTCTGATCGATGTGTAACTAAAACTAACGCTACCGGTGGTGTATTGTAAACTCCATAGTTTTTGACAACTGGAAATATGTTCCGTGTAAAAATGTAGCGGGCTATCTACTGTTGGTTTCGAATATTGAAAATTTATCGGCGGTGAGAGTCGTCAGCGCTCAAACATTTTCTCATCTCCACTTGCTTTTCAATCTCCTTTTCAGAAAACAGAGCGTGACACTCTATGGAAGGTCAGCTTCTGACGAGAAACGTAAATAACCCGTGACAGAAGAGGCAACCTGCTGTCTTACATTATTTCCAAAATCGTGAAGAACACAAGATTCAAGAAAGAGTTGCGAGGCGGCTGAATTTTTTCATGTTTCGTTTTCCTGAACACAACTTGTGAAACTGCATAGCCTCTTCTGAAAAGTAAATTCAAACAAGTCGTTCACTGTTCGTTTGGATAATCGGCTGGCCTGTAAAAGACAGTAACAAACACCACTCTACTGAATCGGCCCGTTGGTCGACCGGTGTTCGAATTGTGACAACTGAGGGCGAGCACGCATTTACGTGACCTTGATGATGATCTCGTGAACACGAGGTACAAAGAATGACAACACATGTGTGCGCTTGTTTAGATCTGCTTCTCAATCGCCTTACAACCAACTAAGAATGAGGTTCCTGTTGTTTTCATTCCTCGGTTTTACTGCACTTCTACACAGTGACCTGCATGTGTTGTTTAGACGAGGGAAAACCATACGTACGCACTGCAAAGTAATTCGGAATGGGAAGGTCAGAACAACCTTCGTGACAGTGATAGGATAAAAAGTTTGGAGAATCCATCCGCGCTCGAACAGAGTTTCTTGTGCACTGAATGGAGTATATTCGAATATTCACTACAAAGTAAGAGTATCACTTTCGAGTGTCGCAATCATTAGATTGGACAAGCGAGAAAGATTGCTGTAGGAGAGGAAGGGATTCTTCGAACGGAGTTGATGTGTCCCGCAAGTAGGCATAGACTCTTAAAACGGCTTAAAAAGCCCATGATCTGACTTGAAGTCATATCAGTTCGAGCCGAAAGTTGCACTGTGCACGCACAAGAACGGGTTTCCGGTGGACAATATTTTAATCCGGCAAGGTGCAACAGGGTGCAAGATTTGCCACAGTTTTGTGAATGAGACTAGTATGAGAAACTTGCATAAAGTTTGCACTGCAGATGATCGTGGATGACAAACAGGCGGAGCAGATATTGGCCACTGGTCGTGCGTTGTGAGTCTTTCAAAAGTAGTTTCGAATCGTAGTCTCGTTTTACAATTCAAGGAGAATCGCTGGAGATTGTGGAAAATTTTACATACCTCGGTAGTTGTATTAGCTCTGACGGAAGTGTGTCTGATGAAGTCAGTGCAAGAATCTCAAAGGCTCGAATCACATTTGCTCATTTGCTTCCCTTGTGGCATCAAAAGGGCATATCACTAGATCTTGAGAGTCGCGTGTACCAGGCTGCAGTAAGGACTGTGTTGTTGTATGGGTGCGGACACATGATGTAAGGCGTCTTTAGTTTTTTCACCACCGATGCCTCAGAAGCGTGGCTGGTTTTGGATGGCTTCTGCGTGTTAGTAATGAGGTGATTAGAAAACGGATATTTGGTTGTGCTGCAGGTACTTCAATTGGGGAAATCATCCAGCACCACCGACTACGATGGCTCGGTCATGTGCTACGCATGCCGAAACACCGTCTACCGAGACGAGTGTTGTTCTCCGTGCCTCCTTCAGAATGGCGCAAACAGTGAGGTGGACAACGTAGGGCTTGGAAGAAGGGCGTGAAAGAGATCACGAAGAGTTTGGGTGTTGTTGGTGTTGTACGTCTTCTAGTATGGGGTCCCCATGACCTGTGCTCAGCTGGGGACGTTGCAAGAAATGGCAGCTAACCGAAGTCTGCGACGTTCGTGCCGTCAGTTTCTTTCCAGATTGTCTGATTGAGCGCTTGGAGGTGTAGGCATCTCAGAATGCTTGACATGGGCCAGCACCGGGCCTCCTCCCTCACCCACTCTTTTTCTCTTCTTTTCACACTAGGACTTTAAGTGTAATGCGACGAACTTCATGGTTGTACGGCAGTGAAGCATCAGTGTCAACACTGATGTTGCTGTCTTTGATGATGATGATGAGACTCAAGCCATCAAAAGATACCGGCCGATTCTGATCAGGTAAGATTTTAGGCAAATAATCACCATAATCTCTGAGGTGTTAATCAGTGAAAGCAAGCAGAAATACGAAGGCTGGAAGTCCATTGTATTAGTTTAAATTAGCAAGCTTTTCTGATGTGGGAGAAACTAAACAGAAAGAACTTATAAACGTTACACACTACTCATAAATTTGTTTGAAACTCCTCGACAGCCGACGATCAGTTTGGCGCTTCTTGCGATTCATCAGGTAGGCGCAGTCCCCGAGTTTTCATCAAACTCTACCTGGACATTTTAAACGAGGTGTAGCTGTGAAAGTGTCACATATTTGCACAAGAGCTCTCTAACTCACAGGTGACCTTCAGATGAGTCCAAGGCACCCAAATGGACCGGACGATATCACCATCTGAATAAGTCTAAGTTTCCCAAGGCACGAGAATCCCCCTCTTTCTTTGCTTGTCATGACATGAGTACATCGGATGATTATCGAGCATCTTGACTACTCAATAAATTTTGCAGGTCGTTATTCGGGGATTAGGTATGTGTTCGACAATGGTTCAGCTAGAGGACTTTCTTTCATTTCGACGGTGCATGAAAATGAATCTCTTTAACAAATCACTCCAACCATGGTCAAAAATAAGTAGCGATGATTTTCGGTTATAAGTGAAAAACCCTGCAGATTTCCATTTGACCTTGAAAGTGATCCTAACAAAATACCCTGCTTCAGGTACGGAATATGCTACCTGTGTTAAAAGTTCAAAACCACTAGCAGGCCAAAATAACCCATTCGACAACTCGCCCCTGAGTAGTTAGCATGTGTTGGTGGGTTGTCATTCGGCGATAACTAGTCAACGCATCGTTTACATCAGCATCAAGCAGCATAAAAGACATAGAGGTTGGTAAAAATTAGCTCAACGATTTGTCAGAAGAAGCATTCTAACTATTCACCAGTAGTCGGGTGAACGACAGAATAGGACGAAAGCCGGTAGAAGACACTGACAGCGACGTGGAACTCCTTAGCGGCGCAAAACGGTCGGCGGTCATGTGGAAAAGAGTTTACGGCTGCTAACCAAATGGTTGCTTGTCCGGCCTTTCTATGCTCACCTGGGTGAGTCCCACTGGGGGGGGGGGCAAATGGGCATATGTTACTGACGTTTTCGGACTCAGTCTGGCCATGAATTCAGGATTCTTACTTATGTCGAGCCAGAGTCCCATTGGTCACGCGCAATGACTGAGCCTAACGCGCCGTACGGCTCAATGTGTGCGCTGCTTGTTAAATACTACTGATAACGATGCTGCTGCCGCAACCGATGATGATGGAGATGATGCTGACAAAAAGAGAGGCGATCCAGTCCAGTGCTTCCTCGGTTTGTTGTGGGCCAGAGTTTTCCCACACTTATTTCTTCACTGTCCCTACTCCGTCAAATATACAACCAAGCAGCTTTCCGATTCTCCCGGTAAATTTCATTCTTTCAGAGGAGTGAACAAGGTTTGACCGATAGGTGAAATTTCGGCAGTCGCATATTGAATGCTGGCTTTCTACAATGGTGTGTATCTTGTCCATCAGTCCTCCGAAAGGATGCTATAGTCGGCGATACATCATACCCTTTGATTTAAGACCAAAATACAGAAACATAACGGGACAACAGACCTAAGGCGTACCACGTGTGATTTGCAGTGTATGAAAATGTCAAAACCATCCCATTTTGCTTGAATATTTCGGACATTTTATCCATCAGGGCTAGAAAATCCGGTGCACTTATTCCCCAGTGACATTTAGATAGGATTCGATCGATTCATCGGAAGAAAATATGTTGGAAAGTGCGAGGCAAGACTTGATTGAACATGAGGCTCAGACAAGCACCTACAGTACAAAGAACTTCATCACAAAGAGTGTCACATATGCTTTTTGAATAGATCTGCCAATTCTACGGAATCGTAAACCTCAGTAGGATATTT
This sequence comes from Clonorchis sinensis, assembly GCA_003604175.2. NCBI lineage: Eukaryota > Metazoa > Platyhelminthes > Trematoda > Opisthorchiida > Opisthorchiidae > Clonorchis > Clonorchis sinensis. The sequence goes on from CM030374.1 coordinate 12,935,432, forward strand.
CCGTGAAGTATGAAGCTTCGCACGTGTAGGGAATGATCTGCGGGCTTGAAGTCACAAAACCGTAGCCCAGTTTGGCGACTTGCTCTGCCATGTGTTACTGGAAAACCACTTGTCATTAAGCCTGATCTATAGCTTAAAAGTGCGTCTCATGCGTAGAAGATATAGCCCGGTCACGATTGGATATCACTTCTGATTCGTTCGGATTATACCGTTCCTGAGCAATTCAGAAGTACCCGGTACGTGCTTTGCAAAGCATTTTGGGATATGTGATGTGCGTGATTTTGGTCCGACTGGACGCGTCCAAACTCAACAAAGACGTGTTCCAAAATCACCGAGAAGAAGTGGCGGTTGTTAGCTGCCGTGCCACCAGAGGGAAGCACGATGGCTAGGATAATCCTTGGTTACCCAGGCCTAGGCAGGAGCAGTCTAAAAGACTAGATTGGGTTCAAAGCTTCATTGCCACCTCTGTTTAGCATCTGATTTCATCTTAGGTTTATGGTAACGTTACGAATTTATCAGGGCACATTAAGGGGCCCATCTAGGTGTGAACTGTTTGCTCAATGGTTTCATCAGCCTCCCCCCAGAATAGTATCAGTATTGAATCGTGCTCAAGTTCATGAATAATCTCTATATTCGGACGAACGGAGTTCAAGTTTGCTGGGAGTGTGATGGGATTTGTTTGTTTTTGTGCAAGTATTATAGTCTGTAGTTATAAATATATACATATATCGACTTTGAAATGATCACATGGTGTGGCCAGCGCATTTTGTGGGTTTCGCTTGTACCCGTGACTAGGTTCAAGGAATTTTCCATATTTTTGTTGACAATTTAACAGATACATCCATTTGCGTCCAAATTTGGTTTCAATATTCCATCGAAGAGTATTTTTTGAACCTTATGAGTAGTATGTTCCGTCAAAAAGATCTGTTTCGATATCTCGATCATTGCGTTGGACATTCTATCAGATGGAAACATTGTAAACGAGAGATTTGATCGTACCTAGTTGCGTCTCCCGTTAAAATCAAAGTAGTGCACAAATGAGTGTATTTCTTGGATCGCTTCGAATGTGGGTTCAAATAGAACGTAAAGTTGACGCAAGAAGAACTCCGGGAGTGAAGTTACCTGATGGTTCCAGGAAGTGCGAAGCCGGTGGTGAGCTGTCGAAGAGTTTTCAGAAACCTTATGAATAGTAGTTTGTCAGGCATTGGCAATAGTTCCTTCACTGATTGCATGGGAATGCCAACATGGTTTCGACAGTGGTCAATCAAATGTAGAATGTAGACCGCTATTACACTGTTACCGGGAAGCTCGAGTGCAGGTTATCGAACTTTACACCCTGGTTGGCGAACTGAAAATTTACCGTCATTTTGTTCGTTGACACGTCACTTTTGGCCGTTTTTAGTGAGCTATAAGATTGGTCGGCAAAAGACTTGGATTTTTTGGGAGCTTACCTAAAGTTTTGACTAGGTCTATATCACCCGAGAAGCCTTTTATCCAAAAAGACCTGCTCAGCACCATTTTCTGGTGCTGATTATAAAAATTGACCGGTTGACTTCAAATTGGTCTGTCCTCAAAAACCGCCCAACTCTTAGAATACGAGCAGATTATTTGTCGAATGAATTGAAAAAACGTTGACTACGGCTGTTCTTCTGCGAGTTACGAAGAGAGAACCAAACCGAAAACTGACTCTATAAAATCTTAACCTTGGTTTCAATTCATACAGATTATGTTCGCGCCGAGAACAAATTTTAAGACCTGGGGATGACGCCTACATGAGTTAGGTGTTCGGCTTGGAGGAGGACAAGTTATACAAAAGATGGTTATACAGAGATGGTGTCAAAGGACTCAGAGAGCTGGCATTCTTTATGATTTGCAACAATTCACCTGATACTTGAGAGGCAGACTCCTGTGTTTTGGGTACTGATAAGTCTTTCAGCGAACCCATGGAACGTGTTTGTTTGCATTTCAGCTCATGACTACTATGCACACCGCTCAATGGCTGCTGGACTACGTCGGTCTCTATCAGGAAGGCCAGATTCCTGAAAGCAAACAGTGAATGCCCGAAATCTACTGAGGACCTCAGCTCCGCTAGATGCTGACCAGACAGACAACGCCCCCTCAATATGCAGCGCTTGACAGCCTAGTGTCAAACCCAGACAGCGCGAGTTGGCGTTGATCAAGGTCAGACAACGCCCCCGCAATACGCAGCGCATCACAGCCTCGTACGAAAGCCAGACAGCGTGCGTCAGCGCTGGACCAAGTTCAGACAGGGTCCTTCCAATAAATAGCTTGAGGCTGTTGTGCTTTCGCACTTGCACGCACTCACGCTCTCGCACTCCCTTGTTCGTAATATAGCTGTTTTGTTCCTTTCTGTGAGTCTTTTTTTCCGGGATTAGGCACTGGAGCGGGTCAGCAGTCAGGTACAGCAAATTGGCGAATCAGCAGATATAACAGTTTCCATGCGGGACTGACCCACATTGATCGGAAAACTGATTTCACCAGGTACATTGATTAGGAATACGAGCCGTCGTCTCTCATCTGCTACTTTCATCCCATTCATCAGCTATGTAGTGACCTTCTTCATCCAACACATAGCTTCGTTTTTTGGATAAAACATCCGTGGAAAGAGAGCTCTCGTATGAACAATTTTTTCTTTGCTCACACTGAGCACAACGTCGTGGTTTTGGTGGCAAGGCATGTTTGAACACAATCCAGTTTCACTGGGAAGAAGACTAGCACAAATGCGATCTCCTCATATTTGTTCCAGCGAAATCAAACCGCGCGATCCGAATGCAAAATCAAGCGGAACAGTTTCACGCAAATGAGGCTTCATAAGAAATTCCTGTTTTAACAATGTGGCATTCGGACCACAAAGATTTTGCATGAAACGGAATGACTGAGTCACAGTGTACTTGGTTGTATAGACAATCACGTGACCCTCACTTCATTAGTATGCTACAAGCTACTAGACAGGCATAGTGGATAGTAGGCAGTAGATTGTCTGACACGTACAAATTTTCATACCGTGCATAACAAATTCTAGTGGAAAACTGGCACCAATCTAGGGCCGGTGGTCACAGTGATCCAGTTCAGTCATATGGAAGACAACAACATTTGATGGTAAAAAGCCAGCCAGCCAGCCAGCCAGCCAGGAGGTGGAAATTGTCTAGGTGTGTATGTCTTTACTGACGATACAAGAAACCAAAGTTGATAGAATACAAATTCTGTGCAAATAAGTTAAACAAACTGTGGTGTACTAGGCTTGTGCAGGTAGTTTCTCATAAAAATGTGTCATGGCAAAACGCATCACTGAATTAACAACGGAACTTTGGATGCTAGCGGTGTGTTTGCCGACGGTGTGAACACGTTCGTTGGAGTTGAATCAATCTATTATGCATAATATATTAGGTTTATTAAAGGTATGCAGCCTACGGATATAACTTTTGCCGGGGGTGTGAACAGAGGAATAGCCTTAAGGTGGATAGCACTGTAGCCTTTTGAGGCTGCGCGCACAACACTAAGAACCTCTCACTTAGTGCACTGACTCGGCCAGGATTCATCGCAACGTAGGTCCGAAAGGACAGAATGCTCAGTTCGGTCTAAAGGAGGGACATATAGAATAGATCGCTAGCCTTGGACAGCAGAACCAATAATGACCAATCCGAAATTTGAGGGTGTGAAAAATAGTGTATTTTTTCTTTTCTTTCAGAAGAAAAGGTCAACTTCAACCGACTTGGAGAGAGAGGATGCAACGGGAAAATACTTCTTAAAATAAGACTCTGAGGGGTTCAAAAGGAGATTAAGATCGGTAGAGTGAGAAGAAGGCCTTTCCATCCAGGATTCTGGATCATTTGTGACAAAGTAACCTTCAGATGTTTGACCGAATAAAAATTTTTTCATAACTGTAGTATTCGGTGCGCGCTAAATTGGTACCCCATTTCCAAATGTCAAAACAACACGTCCATACAATATGGTACGTCCAGTTTGCTGTAAGCTTTGGTGTAACAATTCTGAATTGCACGCAGAAAGTGGCATCAAACATTTAGTAACCCCTCCATTTGGACCGTTATGGCCTATAGGAAATCCGGTCGTCGGAAGAATTTTAGGGAGTCAGACAGACGGTCTAATAAGTCTTCTTCTGTTCCATTCTTAGAAGAAGCTTTGAGAGGATTCTTCAATCAAGGCTTTCAAACGCACAAACGCAGTCGAAAAATCGGTTGACTGGGTTGTTACGTGTATTCCAACTAGTGTTATCGAAGTATACGACAGAAACTTGCGTTCTACCAAGAAACAAACCAGATCCATTCGAAATCCTTGAGGAAAGCAAAGGTACCAGTCCGGCAGTGCCCGTTACTTATTTGGTGTTATAGGGGATGGCCTCTAACAGTTCAACATTCTCCTGAAAAAAACACCATATGGACAATTCAGCCGATGGGTTTGAAAGATCATTGTCACATTCATTTTAGTAATTTGGGGGTAAGTGTTCAGAACCATGTGTCTAATTCACCCTTTTTCCGTTTTTATAGTTCCCGCTAGCGTTCACGGATGTACTCTGAGTAGGAAACTCAGACAGCCTTAGAATGGAGTCTGAATGGAAGTATTACCAAACGAGATGTGCGACCCAAATTGTTCCAACTCTCCCGGAAGTTATCATTTGGACGAGTGAAACCAATGAGTGGGCCAAGTGTTCAAACTACCTGCCCGGAATTTGCGGGTTCGAAACTCCACGGAATTTCACCAGGGGTGCACCAGGGATGGCTCCAATAAGGACAAAACAGCTGTGCAGCTGCTCTCACCTTTTCAACATAGATTTACCTCAAAGAGAGGATGAAATCCCGACTGAAAAGTTTCCAAATCTCCTCAGATCTTTTCGAGCCAGCGAAGATAAGGGAAGGAGAGTTTTTAGTAGGAATAAGGAGAATGGTGTATTGGAGGTTTTCGGATCCAGGACTGCATATTTGGGGTTAGTCGGTGTCAGCCAGGATGCTGTGTCAAAAATACGTCAACAACCTTGGTTTATACCGAAAGAAAGGAACATTCACAGCCCTTGGTACACACACGCACAACGCTCGTGGCTTATTTTGGACAGACTGACTTTGAGCACAGTTGTCTCAACAACTGCGTCGAAATCAGCAGAGCAGTTTTGACCGGCGGGAGATTTTGTCCACTAGTGACCAAACTTTAATCGGAATTTTGAGTCGGGAGAATAGGTAATAAGCAACTTTCAAAGAGGTATTCATAACCCCAACACAATGCCCCCTTTTTGAGACGACTTTTAATCAAATGGATGGGACTCGGTGTGAAAAAACGTTGCACATGAGAGATTTCACCGTAGGCAAGCCTTCGCAGAGGAGGTGTCACTACGGGAAAAGACGTCTTTCGTCCTGTATCGAGGTAGATTTTCCTCGAAGTTAACTAATAGGGTCGTAGATCAGGGTATCAGGAAATAAAAATATTGCATACCTTGTGGAAAACTTTTATTGTCCACCGAATTATTCAGTAGACTCTTTATCTTGCCTCTTGAACTATATACATTTTAACCTCCGATCAGAAACCCCTATAGCTCTTTTGTCTCTCCAAAGCAAAATGCTTGATTTTCTCACGGAATAAAACCGTTTTTGTTGACGTCACTTGTTCTATTTCCGCCTGTTTTTGTTACGTACCCTTTTTGGGCTATCCAGCCATGCTGTAATCCAAAAAAACTATTGATAACTACAGATAACCTAACATATTTTGCACAGTAACTTTTGTCAGATTGGTTGCCGCCCCTGTTTCATTTTTTTGATTTTTTTAAAATTTAAATAACAGCTGGAATGTACGCTGACCAGAGAGGCTAGTTAATTGCATTCCGTTCTCAGTTGGGTGATCAACAGTGAAACAAAAGCAGTGATTTGAACTTTGTATCTGCCTGTGGTGGAATGATAACCACTTTTGTGGTTGTGAAGCAGAATCGCTAGAAAGGCAATTAAAGTTTGCCAGACCGCAATTGCGCAGATTCCGCATGAAACGGACCAAGAGGTGCCAACTGGGGGATGCTCGTCTGTTTCCGGCTACCGATTACGTAGGTCTGCTGGCAACTGATTGGAAGACGTGTCATGTAACCTCTCCCAGCGACTGTTTATCTGCCGTGCGCTGTAAATACTTTGAGGAATAATCGAAAATGATGAGTAAGCCCCTAACGAAAGCGCGTTACTTTGCCCCACAACTAAGATATATCTATCACAAGGTCTTTTGAAGGTGTGCGTGGTCATGATCGTCTGCTTCAAGAACCAAGACGTTCCTTTCCCGTTCGTTTTTGCAGTTTAATACTTCGGTGATGATTCTGTTCGCATTTGCGTGCAAGATGTTGTCTAGCAAAAACGAGTAAATATTGGACAGGTGTTCTCCGAGAATCAACTATAGCAGGACTACGAATGCTTGCGCCTGTCTACTGTTAGGTTGCACAAGATGAAGTTTTAGGGGCAACCGCGATCTGACAAGATTCCACGTCTGTGGAATCCACCTGGGTGTGTGGATGCCCAATTTAATGTTAGTTCAATTTATCAGCTATAAACCGTGTACACTAAAGGCACGTTGGTTTCAGCTGCTACAGTTTTTGATCACCCTAGAAGTGAGAGCTATACAACCAAGCTTTGGAGGCGATGACATGTTTAGTGAGTTCGGGAACTCGAAGACTATGGCTTTGATGCACGAGCGCCACTGACTGCGCGATCGAACCATTTCTGCTAACGTGAAGGTCCAAAACCGGCTAGTCTTGGTTGGGCTGTTACAATTTAGTGAATGCAGAATGATGTGGTTCAGTTTAATGGCGTTCTTGTAATAGGAAGTAAGTCATTTCAGACGGCAAAGCGCCTTAGCTGTTGCCGTTCTGGCGTGTTTGCTGACTAAGCACACTCACAACTGAAGATATTTTCGAATTTCTGAGCATAACGCAGTTTGGACGGCGGAAGGTGAGAATAATCGGTCCGCTAGACTTCACGGAGACTGGCGAGAACAGCGAGCACTGGAATTGTTCACTTGGCCGAAGTGATCCGTGTTAAAATGGATGGAGTACGTGAGTTGACCGTGTTTACCCAGATGCGTTTTGTTTCAAACAGACGGAAATAATCAGTATGGACAAAATAAACCAACTAATTGTGCATCAAGACTTTTGTAAACGTGAATACGACAATGGCAACCAAGGCAGCTTTCAGTTTGTGATAAATGTCGCAGTTCTCTCGGTCTACTTTCACAAGCCTGTTTTACTTTGAGTAGAACGGATGCAAGGGCACCGGTCGGATCTGGTTGTTCAATGGTCTGTACGTTGAAATTAAAGCTGGTGGTTGTCCCCATCCAGAGCATCTGGATCAGAGTGATATATTAGTTAACCAGTCATCACCACGAGGTGGTTCAGCTTACAACAAGTGTTATCCTTGTCACTATTTTACACCCGATTCGCGATCTATTTCTACAGGGTGTTTGTCAGCAGTTGAACAAATGTTGTCCTGATATAACTCACATGACTGGCGTGGTGTACATAACCCGGTTGTCTATAAAACATGAAAGTGGAGAGCGTCCACAAAATATGCTAAACATCTAGTCTCCTGCACTGTGGTGTACCACGTGTTTTTTTCTACTTCGAAGAATTTTTTGCCAGTTATCGCGGTGGTTTACCAAAGTCGCGTAAGGCGAATAAATTTTAGCACGCAAGCCGACAATGGAATCACTAATTAAGCCAAAACTCCTCAAGAGCGTCCTAGAGCTGCCACTATGTGAGTGTCTTCCATTTTCACTATAAATAGTGAAAATAGGATGTTCTATACCCATGTTTTTTATTCCGAAGAGTGACTTGAGGAATAAAATGGAGCAAACTAACGGAACCGTCAATGATCAGTCGGTATGCATCAGTGAGTAATGGATTTTTAGCTGTTTTTGCTAATATTTTAACCATTTTTTGTAATTGTAAAGGTTTAAAACAAGCTCTTTAAATAACTGCGAACTTACTTCACCGGTTATGGTTTTGAACATCCGGAAACTGCAACATCATCATTACTGTTCTGAATGATAGATTCTTGAAGTAATGCGCAGCAAACTGAACCATAAAACTGAAATGGACTCTAAAAAACATACTTTCATCAACGTAAAGATAAAATTATCTGGTCACGTGATAAGTCGTGCAAAAAACCTCGATTCTCTTTCAAAGATTTAAAATGTATCCACTCGGGCAACGATAATTCTTGCTAGCTTATAAAAAACTATATTTCAACGGGTGATAGCCTGCGGAAAGCATTCAATGCTGAGGCAAAAAGTGTGTTATTCTTCTGCCCAAATGGGAACGTTCTAATTTATATGGAGACATTAAAAGACCGCCTAAATTTGCTTGTAATCTTGCAAATGTACATTCATGCCTAGGAGAGTTTTCGAGTCTTCAAAACGTTAGTCCATAATGGAAGACTTGGAATTGGCCGGATTCGCTGTGTAAACTGTGACGCAAATTCATTAATACACACCTATGCTTAGATTTGCTACTCTGTCACAAAACGATTTATCTTTAAAAGCTGTAAGTCCAAGGGTTTTGTGTTTCAAGAGATTTTTTTAATTTCGTTTTGCGACTTTTTTCCGTATCAAATTACTTTCAGCAAATATTTTGTGAAAATTGCGTGGATGCTACACGTGCAGTCACCTCAGTCTCATTTTTTGTGTATCATTTTAAGATAATTTTTTTTTCGGTCCATCACACCAAACTGATCAAACGTTTGCCATGGATCCAGGGGATTCGACGGTTCGCGGTTTTCTTATTTACGTTTCAGCTCCACATAATTCTTCCCGCAAAGTCTCCCATCGGCAACTTTTTGGTCGATTAAAGCATTTTAGTGAGCTATTTAAGGAGAACATTTTATCTCCCATACATAAACAAATTAAAAGGTAACTAAGTGCTTTTTGCAAATCTACTCGTCTCGGGCTGTAGCTCTTTTCATCGTGTGTCGTGTAAACAAACATGAACAGTGTAATTCCATCCAGCTAAATTTCGGCATCAGAAGCCCCGTGACTACACACAAAAAAATAAAACGGATGGGTTTAGAGCCAAATCGGCGTAAACAAATTAACCAGTCTTCCCATTATTTTGGTCAAGTTAGCACATTGCAAACGTCTGTCAAAAAGCGGTTTTTCTACATATTCGTGGTCTGAGTCGGGATTATCACACCTCCTCCTCCCCGAATCATTGGGATTATCAAATATCAGACCCAACAACGTACAGGGGAATCCCCCACGTAGCGGTAGAATGCACCGTTTTGCTGTGGTTAGGCCAACTACGTCCTAGACTTGAGAGATTACGCAAAGCAGCATACGTTTGAGTGAATGGTCACCTAACGTTTAAAAGGCGCTACAATCCATCGATGGACAGGTATTTAGTCTGTATGTGTGGGCACAGATATAAAGAGAGATATATAGATATGGATGTATTCCACTAAGTCTTGCTCGATTAACAGACTATCAGTCTGTCCTGCACTTTACGATAGAAAAAAATTGCGAAGCAGAATACGAAAAACAAAAACAAATAGATGAAAGAGGCTGTCTGAAGTTGGGTCTTCTTGTTGGTGGAATTAGTGAGATAACGGGGAAAAAACGGAGTAAATCAATTTTCCTAACAGGATGCAAAGGCACACAACTTTTTTAAAGGAAATTCGGTTACGGCTAAAAAATCTAGCCAATTCCGTGAGTGAATGTATAGGTTTTGATATGCCACCGATTATTCGTCGGCAAAACGATGAACAAGCAAAAGGAAACGTAGTCAGAAGACGACACGTATGCGTGGAAATGCGAATGAGACTCGCCATTCTCAAGCGGAGCAGGCGAAACGACAGGAGAGTAGTACAAAACTGGAGCGGAACAAACAAGTGTGCACTGCCATACACGTGAAATTGTGAGGATGACGGAACTGGTGTGACCCCCTACCGAACAGGAGAGAAGATTTCCTAAAGATTGGTCGTTCAAATTAAGTTTGCGGGAGAATAACTGCTGAAGATGTTGAAAACACAAATGTCTTGGGCAATACAGAAGCCGCAAGTGATAAACGCTAAAAATAAAACATCAGGAATAACACAATTCAACTGAAGATGTAGATAAAACGGAGATTACTCGTCCATTTAGTAGTATGCATATATATATATATGTACACGTATGAGTATATCAAAGAACTGACTGTCCAGCGCCAAACAAATAGAACCGGTTCAGCAAGAAATCAATCAAAATAATAGGGCAATCATGTGTTTCATAACTTTATGACTAATAATAATAAGATGGTTTTATTCGTACTGACATGCTTGTCAGTAAATGGTGGAAACTAAATTGTTTGTTCTCACCTACCAATGAGCCCCCAAAATGTCACTAAATTTGCTCCTCCACTCTGGTGTTGGAACATGCCAAAATGTTAGGGAATCGGATAAGTTCATTGAGTGATAATCAAAAAGCTTTTGTTGATTTGATTGACATTACGACGAAAAGAACATAAGTGTGCGGTTTTTCCGAAATTTAAACTGACGGAAACCAATCACACTTTTCAGCAATTTTTTAGGCCATAAAAATAGATTCGTCTTCTGGCACTTGTCAAAGGTTGCGAAGTGTGGAAGCATGTAACACCATCATCAAAAGTGCCAGTCCTCAAATCGCTTCACTTTTCAAGTCTTAATTTCTACTCTGTTCGGCTTGATCACATATTTTCGGTTTACTGAGTTTGCGATTGGTTAGTTCAACCGGTAACTGAAGCCACTCTATGAGGAAACGCTAAGAACCAGTGTGCATGTGTTTGCTTCTCATTGGGAATCATGAGCCCAAGAATCTACAAGTAGCTTTGAACCCGCCAACTTGTGTTTTAGTAATCTGGACATTTAACCGTTCGGCCTCTGAAGGCCGATGAGCGGTATAGTTAATGGCTCTCTCTCTCTACATATATACAGTAAGTCAGGTTTTCTGCTTTTCACCTCTTTGTACCTATGTTATTAAAAGCCCACTGGTCCCACTATTGAAAAAACCCCGTACGAAATTGCTTGACTGAATGTCTTTTCCAGAGCGACACGGGTTGTTTTTTGAATCCCATGCCTGAGGATGTGTTACATCTGTTTTCAGTTTAGAGGCCAGTGTGTTTACGTAAACTCAAAATCCTGTTTCCTTTCCAAAAGCATCGTTGAAAAAAAACCAGACAACGATCTCACAGAAAGATAACAGAAAAGAGAACGATAGCTCGAGAATGTTCGTGATTGCGGAGGTGTTACAGGAGGGAAACAAATGAATGAATCTGATTGACAGCTCAGGCAACTAGGGACGCTTGTAAGTTTGTTTGCACATGTATCTGAGTTGAAAACAAGGTAGAATCTGTAAAATCTCATTGCTCGTATTACCTGATTTCTTTGCCGTTTACTAATTTCCTCTGTTCCCGAGTCAGGTGAAAATCAAGCATACCCAGATTTTCTCAGATCAATGACTGTTTCCCCTCTTTTAGGTCGCGAAAATATGACTCAAGTCCAACGGTTATAACGTGACCTCATTGGTGTCTGGAGTGAAGTTCTGTGACATTCATCGTACAGAATGGTGGTTCCCAAACCTCGCCGCATGGTTCACCCCAAAAGGTCATCCATAATAAAATTCGGTGGCTTACTAAAACGTTAATCGCAGCGGCTAAGATATATCTAGTTCATATTACGATGAATAGGTTGTTAGAGGCTACAAAATGTAGCCAGACAGTGGGTAAAGCGTATCAGGAGGAAATTACCCAAGTGAGACCGGCTTTACCGTAAACCTCGTGAAAAGTCCATGCTAGTCACACATAAAAAGGATCTGCACACGGCTGCAATGTAATTTAGAAGTTAAATACACGCGCTCAGAGATAGGTTTGAATCATCATATTTTCTCCGATAATAAAACTTACTACTTAAATTGTGCAGCTGAAAATCATTCATGGCACAGAACGGAATAAGTTCAAGGTCATTACTTACCGGTTTGCCACGTTACAGGTAGATTCTCAGTTTTAAAATGTTTTTCTCATGGGAACTTGAGGTCGCAACACTGGGACAAAGCCGGTGCTCTGCCTATATGACAGCCAAAACACTCATCCTGTACCACGGATTACTTTACTCCAGAATTGGAGTAATCGATATCTTCAGAATTGTGTCAAGAGAGTGACACAGTTGGCACTGGAGTTTTATTCAGTGGGAATATTTTTACAAAATCGCGTACCCAGCACTTATTAGCCGAGACGTTAGTTTTAGTTCGCTGCAGACCAAATAGTTCGTTGTTGACTTTCGGTGTCATTTGCCTCTTGACTGAGTTCACCAGTCACGTCTCACATCCGCTGTTGGGCAATGCTGTTTGGCACGGAAGCAACCTCATTCCATTTTACGAAATAAATCACGGGGCCTATTCAGATTTTCACCTCTGACTGTATCGGTATGCTTCACTACTTCCAGTGCTACCACAGAAGAAGCCCCGCCGACTCATTTCTCGAAATCTCTTGCTAGCTCCGTTTCAGTTTTTGGGCATTCTAACCTTTTGTTTTTGATCGCCCTCCGCAAGGGAATGTCTGGAAGCTTTTCGTAACACTGACAATAAAAATGAACCAGCCTGACAGAACACGCTACTCATGAGGGGTTTGGAAAATCTTTCGCCGCTCATGGCGGGTTTTGGGCGTTCTTCGGGATCATCAAGTAGGTGTAGTCCTCGAGTATCCATCAAATTGCAGCTAATGTTGAAATACAATCGCCTACAAATGGGTATGACGGACTAACGATAATCCATTTAGATGCTGTCTGCGTTCAGCTCCAAATGAGGCGGGTGATTTGGCTACAGGGGCGTTGCGTCAACTCGTTAAACTGCCTCACGTGCTTTCTTATCATGTGCTATCTTGAGGAAGTTTTTGAGCTGCCTTTTTCATACCCAAAATATCAGTCCTTTGAATTTACACAGGGTATCTAGATGCCTCTACATAAAGGTCAGCGCAGACTGTGCGTTCCATGCTTGTCCAGTCCAACGGTATTGTTCAGTGGCGCAGCCATGCAAAAAACGACTGCGCACTTCACTACCAACAGTTAATTACGTCGATTCCCAACTTGAAACGCGTTTTGGCACGTTTTTTACTCATGTTTTCTTCAAAATAAAAACCGAAATTTGCTGGTTTGTGAAATGACATTTCTAGAATAAATAAATCGAAATCTCTTATGTCGTTTGGGCACATAACTTTCCTTTTTGCGATATCTTTGTCGTATCCAACTTCGTAAAATTTAAGGATTCTCCTAATTATGGACAATCACGGTCTGTTGAGCAGGCAATCCAGCGCGAACGGAAGGTCGGTTATTGAGACAGACCAAATTATTCCATTCTAGGAATCGGATTTGATACAAATGGAGAGACAGGCCGACTGACTAGTCTGAGATCACATGCCAATTACCAGAAAAGCGGATAAATTTTGTCTGTCGGGATTTTCACTATGAAGTAGTTGTGTACGCAGGTTGAACGTACAAAAGTGTCCAGAAGGCATACGCACAAAAGACCGGCTCTCGTATGGATGCATCAGTCTTTACAAAAACAATTTTCTTTTCTATATGCTGAACACTCGTCGGAAGCGGTAGGCTGTTGGGTGCTATTTGGCTGATAGAAATTTACTCCAAATAGTTTCTTACACAAGTTTGAATAAGTCCTGGGTGGGCTTATTAACCCCTGCAACCCAAAACGATCATGATCCCCAGCACTACTGAAGGGAGGAAAGTCCTTCGCCGCGAAGTTGTTTACTAGGAAACACCAACCAAGCAGTTACAAGCTATTGAACAGGAAAGTAAACATCTCATATGCACATAGTTTTTAAAATCTGAACATTCTCACGCGTCCTATCGAACTTCCATGGATATTCCTTGACTACAATGCAATTGTGAACGAGTGCTGCAAAGCAGTTTCCCAAGTTCCATGATAAACCCCACCTTCCATTAGTCGCGAGGTGAAGTTACAAGAAAACCACATACTACTTGCACATCTCATCAGTAGTATCCGCCTTCACACCAGAATCATCAGCCAGCCGTGTATTCGCACATGCATGTCAAACCGTCACAAATACCAGACTTTGAAAAGCATATTGGTTACAACAAAATAGGTTGCTCGTTGAACACTAAAGAGCACCAGAGAACTCTCAGATATATTTACCTACAATGAAGATTTTGTCCTGTAGGTCAAGCCAATCAACCCAAAGAATCGAAACAGATGTTTCATCCTCATCACGAATCAGCTCCAGTGCGAATCTCGCAAAACTCGGACAGTTTCGCACTTGCAACCATCCGTTTTGTATTTTAAACAATTAACCGTTTGATTATGAGCGGCCGGTAGTCAGATGCGCATAGACTGGCTTCACTTAGAGGATCAAACTTCAAGTAAAAGCTCCAAATCTCCTCACACTGTTGACATATATATCTACAACACGAAATTGATTAGGTTTGCTATGTTAGCGAAATTCCCCTTCCTCAATGAGTCAAAAGCAATCGGGTGGGCAGTTAACACTATTGCTTCGATTTCCAACAGAGAGGGAGGAAGATCCACTGTAGACTACGTAAGTATTTATCCAACCAGACTCACTGACCTAGGTTGTTCACTAGAAAGTCATCAACCAGCTTTCTCACAGTTGTTGTTTTTCCAACGGTTAATAAGTGAGTCGGGGACCTTCCCCCCCCACGAAGAATTACCTTTTAGGACTTTTAGAATGGTTTTTTGAAGTACGTAACAAATGAGAGCCATGTGAATAGCCTTCTGCAGTCTAACGTTTCTAAAACGTTCTTGTGAAGATATGATGATCACTGATCGAAACGTCCGTGGTTCAAACCCAGCCGCGGCATTTCTACGATCCCTAACTAGGCTAAGGACACCTGGCAGTGTCTCAGCCTTCATGTTTCCTCCGGATGGTATGGAAGCTAGGCACCGAATGTGTGTTACAACCGAACAGTGATTATTACGTTTTTTTTAAAATTTTTCCTTCGTTTTATTCTTTGCTTATACTGCATTCTGTCGGTCCCGTGGAATTGTGTTGCCTACGCAAATTCATGGACAAGTCATACAACGTAAATCTGTAGAGAATTTATCATTGGGGAAAGGGGCTAAATATATCAACTGGGCTTATTGCATAACTGATTCGAATTGAAGATTAGCCAAAGACCAGAAGGACAGTGGTACAGGCCGTTTGCATTGTGGTGACACGTGATCATGTCAGTTGTAAGTTGGTTTTGCATTTGCACGTGACCTTTCTACTGAAACCAAACATCTTCTCTATAAACATTCCATTGTTTTGCCAATCGGTGGAGCAGCAGGACAGTAGAACCCTGTCGCCACTGCTGTTAATTACTGTTTTTCATAACGATATAGTGTAGTATTTCGGAAATTTCAACCCTTGGTTCAAATTTCCTGACATTTTATTTCTGACCAATCAGCTACTAGAATCAGCTGGGAAGACTGATTTATGCTGTTTCATGTGATCTAAGAGGGCGATCGCGAGTCGGTTTGCATATGAATAGACTGGGTAAAATGACTACATACTAAATAGTAATCTGCTGTTATGGTACACAATGTGTTCGCTTTCATATGCGGGACTCCCCTTGTGTTATGGTAATAGAATGAAGCCAGGTGAATTTCACGATCCCAAAATTGATCGCGAATATCTTCTGTCTCACTGGTTAAATCTGTCAAATTAAAAGTTATAAATTATATATACTCGTAACAAAAATGTGCAAAGCGTACAAAAAAAGAGACAATTTAAGCTCATCTCCTATTTCGTCGGCAGAGTAAGACGCTGAAAGTGAACAAGTTCATTTCGCATAAAGTAGTCGTGGTCTCTTGCCAAGGGTACCGACTTTGTTATACAATGAGGAAAAAATACCCATCCGTGACGATCATCTATGCAGATATTTGACCTGGTTAGGACGGCACCAGCAGACGGTCATCAGGCGTTGTCTTGCTTCAAACACCACAACGCTCTGTGGGTGAGCAAGTGGCTAGAGGTTACAGCTATTTACCATAAGTCAATCACTTTTGCCGATTTAACACTGAACAGTCCAGAACATCAGTGCTCATATCAAATTCATCCAGCTAATTTGATACGCACTGAGCTGAGTTCAACTGAGATTGAAAATAGAAAGCCTGAGTTCCTGAAACCAAGTTCAGTTGCTGCGAATCGGCGAATCCTTGGCGCCCAATCCAGTTGAATTTGTGATCCTGTGAAACGTAGTTGCATCCAGCCAACCAAAAACAACATTTTTGGTTCATTTTTTGACAGTACCCTTTGGACGTGAACTGTCACTCTTGTTGATTAGCACACCCTACTCGGAGGGTGAAAATGACTCGGGATAGAGACGTATTAGTAGGTGGCGTCTTCTTCTATAGGCCTAGAAACGTCAAAAAGCGAGCCTCAGAAATCCTGGCTAGGTTATTTTTCAAAATCAGTAATTCGGTTTGTCGGCACATAACACGCACCAGGAGATGTATATTCATTTTGGAAATCACTCAGCACGAAGATGCATTTTTAGAAATAAACCAAGGGACTATTTTGCTCACCTAATTTTATCAGCCAGTTGAAAAGCGTGGTTGCCGTAAGTAAAGCGTTTTTTATCCACAAGTGTAGAATAAAGTTGAATAAATGACACTGGAGTTTTAAGGGCACAAATTTTAGTCCCATATATGCCGTACATCACAATGACATCTGTCTGAAACAAGGCAGCAGTCACCCTAGAAACAGCTTTTTTTCATTTGCAACGGAATTGCGACTGATACACTTGGGTTAGCTTGCGTAATAGCGAGAGCTCATATGACGTGTCTCAAATGACAATTTGTATGAAATGAGTTCTGTGCCAAGGGAACAAAACTTGTAACTATCATGTAAGGGTTAAGACATAGTGGCATTGTTCCGGTACCAGCTTATTCAGAAAATCATCAGACTAATGATGAGTAGTCTTGCCCCCAAAACCCCTTGATTCCAGTGAAGGCCTCGGCAAATCACTGAGGCACAACATTATACTTGTTTTCGCATCCAGAAAACCAATCAATCCTACCAGCGCTTCTGTTCTTATTGGGGCTCACCAGGTGTGCAAACAGCTGGGGGAAATGGTCGGCTAACAAGTGGCGCTGTAGGACGCAGAAACGACGAAGCGCGTGGTGTTGAATCGCTTTACGTCAACCTGATTAGATGCGTCAGGTCAAACTGCCTCACCGTTACCGACTTTTTTAGTAAACGTCTGCAAGTTTACTTTTGGAATTTTACTGGGTCCTATTGTCCTGTGGTGGTCACCTGTGCAAAAATGCTAAGCAAGGATCTAGGAGTTGTACGTCATTCTTCTGGACAGCCATCCCATTTCTGAACGTCTCGATGTACCAAAAGGAAATCATCATTTTTTCACTCGGCGTACTCCATATAAAGCTATTCACCTTTTTGAATATGCCCCCACTTCTCCAACGCAGAGACAGCGTATAAGCTCTTGAAAGATGCTATTCAAAATGTTTTCAATGTTCCCGCAATCAGAGCCTTGGGCTTCCTAGTTCAACAATCATATACCACGAAACACAAGCTTTGGTGCTTTCAGCTATTAAGACGAACAATTTTCGGCCTCTTAGTTTTCATTATAGGAGAAAGTTGCCAGTTTAAACCAGCTCAGTCTCGTTATTCTGTACCCTGCTCAACGTGACTTACAAACAGCCGCCATAGGGAACACCGCCATCAACATCCTGCGTTATTTTCTTCAGAATACTCACTATTTACCTGAAGGGGGTTTGGATCAACAAATTTCTCGTTTTCTGTTAGTCATTTCTGCGATGTATGGTCTCATTTATACTTTTTCGTTGATTTGGCTTGACTATGAGTCTACAACACGATGCACCACGTGGTGCACCTTCCAAATGCGTAATTGCAGACCCACTAGATTTTGCTGAGTAGGTGCACTGGCTATCAGGTTCGGTAAAAGAATTAAAATCCCCAACTTTTTGCAAAATAACAAGAACATAAAATCGCACAGGTTGAAAAAATATTCCGTTTTTGTACCATTTGTCAGTACTGGAGTCTGTTGAAAAATGGAGGGCAAAATTTGACATTTTGGTTGCCAGAATTCAGAGGTACTTCATCGGCAACTAATTTCCGTTACAAAGGAAAACGACCTGGCGTAATCGCGCATCTGCCATCCGGGTTCGCCACTATCCAGCGATGAATGTATTGAGGTCAGAAGTCAACGGCCATTGTGGCCCGGCATATTTGTCAATTTGTCGAAATATAGGTAGCTCGGATGTGTTTACTGGTGGTTGATCAGATGGCAGTTGATCTGTTCGCCGAGCTTGGCAATTGGCTTGCAAACGTTTCGTTCCCAGTCGAGGAGACATCGTCAGTGCGCAGTTGAGTAGGTGCTTCTTCCGTGCTTAGCTGCGTCCGTCCAGATATTGGCTCAAGCGAGAACAAAGAATGAACGTAAATTCATAGAAGCATGGCACTCCACTAAAAAAAGCCATCAACAAACACATTGAAATCGACCAAGCCTATCGACCACTGCAAACAAAAGAATTACAGAACTCAAGGAAGGAAGACCACAACGCAACACAACTCGGGAACGGACTAATTGCAAACGGACCTGAAGCACCCCAAAACGGCCATCCAACAAACCAATTGAATAACAGGCATACAGACCACAACGCAGCAAAAAATCGCGATCGGTTCAAGAATCATACACCAGAAGGTATATATCAATTAGCCAATCACATGACAAAATATTAGATACCTTTCAAAAACTATATTAACGTAGCTAGGCACGGAGGAAGCACCTACTCAACTGCGCACTGACGATGTCTCCTCGACTGGGAACGAAATGTTTGCAAGCCAATTGCCAAGCTCGGCGAACAGATCAACTGCCATCTGATCAACCACCAGGACCGACATATTTGGACAGCTCAGAACCAACAACGAGGTTAACCGCTTCATTGTTATGACTGGCTAGTGTGGTTGCCAGTACTGAGCGGATGACTGACATATTCTTACAGTCAGTTTAGTTCATACACTGCGGGTGATCAGTCAACACAAGAATCCTAGCACACTAACACAGCTTGTGAGAATTTGGGCGTAGCACACGAGCAGTCTAAAACACTTCGCCGTGCGCCCAACTTTTCCGTGCACTCATTCGCTCAACACTTCGGTTTCGTATGCGGCTCAAAGAAAAAGGTCCAAAGGGAAAACAGGCGGAGATACGATAATGTTGGAAGAATCTTGACTGACCGTCATCTGTTCATTTGAACAGTTCCCACTTCGGGAATTCGGTTCCGGTGTACTATGCACTGTCGTCAGAATTTTGCTGTTGAACTCCCTTTGTGGTATAAGCGTATGAACCAGTAAAGTCACGTGATATCTTAGGGTCGATCAGTGCCCAAAGAAGTGCTGGACGATTGAAGGATGGGCTGGATACATTGTACAAAATGTGTGTATTTATTACTCATGATCAGGGAGTACTGTGGCGGCTCTTACAATTACGCCAAATTACACCATCTTGGAGATTTGGGCCAGCTGCATTGGTCTGCAATGATACTTAGATACAAAAAAATGAAAAAGTAAGCGAAAACGGAAACAGGAAAGCCATCTTTGGGGAAATCGGAAACTTGTAAACCTTGATTTGTTAGGAGGCGGCCGTAATTGTCAGTTTGATTTTCTAGGAGATGCTACGTGCAAGCAATTTTGAAATTTAACCAGGCAGATAACATTTGGCTTAAAATTTCATTTTCAGTACTCTTAACACTTATCATGACAGGTCTTTCATGATCTCAAATATGCGATTTCTTGCTCACGGTTGCTCGCATCAACTTGTCATTCAATCAATCAATATCCTTTTTTTAAAATATGATTCACGTGACTGTCGCTTCGATGTGCTTTCATCCACTGGACTCACAGCGGATTCTGAACACCAAAACGAGAGAGAGGGCACCGGTGAGAAGTGTCTCCGTGATGCTGGCCTCATGTCCTCTAAAATGTAAAATTGCAGAGCTGATCAGAAGGGAGCGTGTGTGGGGAATGGTCGAGGTGGCTGAAGCTGTCAGTTCACCGAACCAGTGTAATTCTAACGGGTAGATAAGAGTTCTCATTGTTATCAGCACAAGTCATAATTAACACACATAATGACTTGAAAAACATGGTATTTTTTGACGTATTCGAAGGCCGATCATTGTTCGGACAGCACAATAAACCAGTTATTATGATCAGCATACATCTTCATAGTAGTTTCATCATACGGAGGGTTGAAATGGTGACCCTTCTATAAAAACAGGTGAACTGTCAAACATAGGCAACCTGATCACACTGACAGTAAACACACTGCTTAAATCGGTTCCTTCAGTACCAAAATCTTCGCCAGGAATTCTTACTAATAACTTTTTTGCTTCTGTTGGGTAAGCTGCTGCTTGTTTGGAGATAACCTCTGTATTGTACCGTCGGTGAATCTGCGCAAAACAATGTAATTCCTCACAGTGTAAAAGGTTCCACGAGCTGAATGTGATTTTTGTTTAAGGAGTCGCCACTCGAGCCAACAGGTAACACAAGACCACGTGACACAAACTCAGTAAACGGGGGATAGCGGCTTTATTGCCGTCCTCAACTAACAAACAGGGTTTGTAGGTTCAAGTCTCTCTAATGACTCCTTGGGTGGTACAAGCAACATGACCAAAGCGGCTGTCCAGTGGTTCTTCCCTCTTCAATGCAGATTGACGTCATCTGCAGACCGAAGTAAACAAGTCGGTTTCCATTACTGAATTTGGCCTAACAGGTTGCCACAGAGCGAACCCCTTATTAAAATAACTAAGAATAGATGGAAGGTCACGGATTTGAGTCCGATGAAAGACAATCTTAATTTTCGTCAAGTGTACTTGGGTCGATAATCAAGATTTTTTATATTTCCGTCTCTTAGAGATCAAAACTAGCAGTAGTCTGTTCAGCGTGCATTGACTTCACTCTATTTTGTGAAATGTTTTTAGTTTCGGAGTTGAACTACCAGCTACGCTCTAGCAGCTTTCTAGCAGCTCATCCAAGATATAACCGATCGAAAACCCTGTCTAACTATAAGAAATAAAGTAATACGATA
This sequence comes from Clonorchis sinensis, assembly GCA_003604175.2. Classification (NCBI taxonomy): domain Eukaryota; kingdom Metazoa; phylum Platyhelminthes; class Trematoda; order Opisthorchiida; family Opisthorchiidae; genus Clonorchis; species Clonorchis sinensis. The sequence continues at coordinate 12,956,530 of CM030374.1, forward strand.
TCATGTAAACTACTGAATCACTGGTAGCTGATATAAGTTTATTAATTTTATTGATATTTGAAAGAAGTTTCATTCACATTTTTTGGTGCGATTCTGCTGAAAAATGTAACTTTCATAACTTGTACTTTTGCCACGAAACGAAACTGCGTGATTCGAGGAGATTTGATGCAGGAAATCCACAACAACGCGGCAATCTACTGACACATTCCCGTCATTCTGCAACGCAGTGAAAGTGTGTTTTAGTTCTGTCGGTTTGGACAAGGGCACGTCACTTTTGTGCTGAATGAAAATTGAAACAGATTGGATTTAATTTGAAATGACATAATTTATCAACGATGCAGGGTAGAACTAAGCCTATTTTAGGATGTAGGTTCGCTGTCAGCCATCCGTATGTCAGCCTAACACGTGATGTCCAGCATTACCGTTTTCAGAAATAATTTGTCAGTGTTCGCAGTGTCCGAGCAGCCGAGTACCATCTGTTTTATCCTTATTACGACCCACAGAATCTGTCCACTGCGTAAATAAGTTTGATCTTAGCGAACTACACTCATTTGCAAACAAATTTGGTTTTGCGAGAGACTCACCTGAAACCCAGCTGAATCTCTCGTTTGTGACGTTTCCAGCAATTGAACGTGCTGCACCAGGCCGCCTCATGTTTCAGTTGGTACGATAATCGAGATATCGTGATACATGTATATGCGTACTGCACTACTCATAAGGTTGCTGAAAATTTTTCGACACCCCACGATCAGTTTCTCCCTTCTTGGGGTTCATCAAGTAGGCGCAGTCCCCAAGTTTCGTCAGAATTATTTTCCACTTGAAAACGAAATTCGTTTGCAACTGAGTGCATTTCGCTAATTTCGTGTAATTGTGGTTCAAATAGAACATAAAGTTGACAGACACTCGATAACCGCGCCTATATGATGAGCCTCAAGAATGGCGAAACCGGTTGTGGTGTGTCAAAGAATTTTCAGCAACCTTATGAGTAGTCTATTAAGTTCATAAATTGATCTTGCCTTATTTGGAAATGTAGTTAAACACCTCTTAGGGCGTTATTAATGCTTTTGTCAAAATGCATTTCTGAAAGTTATTATCAACCGGAATGATTTCTTGGCCAAGCTGACTAGCTAGCTCCTGTCGACACCATAGGAGAGGATGGATGATGAAAACGGAAAGTCGTTTTCTTTGAGCGAACTTTGCTACTCTGAGGAAACAAGCTTCACTGTGTAAGGTCTAAAAAAGACCTGCTTGATAGCTGAGTGGTGCTCCATTCCATCCATATTTGTGAGTCCGTCAAATTGCTGATCAGTCACCCGTGGCCGAAGGGATAAGTTTTCAAACAATTGGCTGTCGGCTCGTGAGTTCGGAACTTCCGGAAGTTTTGTGAGATGCGCACTGCTGATGATTTCCAATAAAGAGAAGACAGCTTCTAGGCGTTTCTAATCACAGAAGGAACCATCAAATTTCCTCACTCTGTCAACAATTTGCAAACCGATGATCGCAAGTAAGGTTTTATCAATGCTGTAAGGCAGAGGAGCATTGTAGGGTTGCTTCGTGCTACTGGGAGCCATGTGCATCGCGCATCTCACAAATCTCCAAACTGGTTCGAACACGCAAATTCCTGGCTGATGGTTGAGGACTGAAAAGTTTGGTCATGGACGGCTAGTCAGCAGTGTGATTAGCTTGTACTTTGGAAGGATCTAGGGCCATTCATCCTTCAATCAGGAGATTTTCATCATGTGGTCAACCGTGAATTGGTTAACCCCGGTTTGATTGTACCGCCATGTCTTGGATTTTGGCCCAGCTGGCCCTCATACTCATGCGAGTGTTCTGCGCGTACCAGGCTCGAAACAATACACATCAGAATCTTATCCCAGTGGCTTGTTTTCAGGACGTTAACTGAGAAATCGTTAACTTGTCTAGGTATAAGAACACTGTGATCTGTACGGAGATCTTGCATTACTTATAGAACACTGTGTTTCGAGTACAGTTGACCGATCTCTGCGCAAGTTTTCGGCTTGGTATATTCACGTTCACTACCTTCAGTTTGGCCACCATAAGGAAGCAACTACTGTGTTTCGCTTTAAACCCCTGACGTATCTCTGAGGCTTCAAGTTCCGAGTTTGTTCAGGAACTATGGTTTCGGTAAATGGGTAACAAGAACGGTGTTAAAAGGCGGTTCCTCTATGACTCTCGTATGCGAGAGTAAGTACTTGTTTAGCGCCGTGGCAACTTTAATTTAATTTAATTTAGTAGGTCTAAAGTCTTTCAGGTCCTCTAAACCACAATCCATCTGTCATTTTGATTTGACCATTTGTTACCTCTGTCTTGTCTTTCCAGACATAGTTTGCGGTAGAACTGTGGACTCATTGCTACTTGTTTAAAAGGGATTGCTTGGTAAATAGTTCAAGTCCCCGTTAGCAGTTTTCTCTCACTGCCGTGAAGGAAAGATTTTTCGATTAGACGGAGTAGCCGGGTGGTTGTGAAATTCACATTCACACCGCTGTCGTTCGAACAGTCCTCCTTTTCTGTGACAATCGTCCTTGTGAGTCCACATCAAAGAGGGTAAGCACTAGAATTGAGTTTCGCTGTTATTAGAGCTCATCAGCAGTTAATCTCCTCGGCAATGCCGGGGTTTGCACCCCAATTCTGACATTCGAGGCGTGCGTGTTAGCACTACTCGACCACTGCACGCTGGACATCCGAATTACCGCAGTCCGTTCGGTTGAGTAGTCCAGCTTACAAAACCGTCCACTAGAGTGCAGCTGTTCTAGTTGCTACAGTTCCGTTCACTTAGGATAAGCAGACCAGGGGAATGGGAGCCAGGCGTTTGAAGCTTTCGCCCAAACTGTACACTGGCCACAAATGGATATGCTTACGCAGTATGACGAGACGATATCTATGTGGTGACGGCAATGCAGGGATGGCATTGGTTGCGTGACACAGCCATAGCTGTCAGAGTCATTGACCGTTTGTTTGCCTCGTCCCGCAGTCCCCATTCGGGGAAACGGCAGTTATTAATGCGACTGAGTTGACTGGTAAAAGACTTGGTGCTTTTTTGTGAAGTCTTGGTCTCCCCGCCTCTAGGTTATCTCTGTGTGATACAAGGCTGGGCGAAGATGGCTGTGGGACTCAAACGGTCCGCTGGCATACGAAGTACACGACCTGACCAGCGTAACACATGAAGTGTGACCAGGTGCTCTGTTGAAGAAGAATGACCTTCCCAGAAAATCAGTTACCGTCCCTAAGTAGTACTGATCGGATGTTCCCACGAACCCCACGCCGTGCTTCGAAGGCATCTACTGTCAGACACAGAACCTTTGAAGGTTCTCGAAACGCAGCGGCCTGATCGGAAGGAGGTATTGTACACTCTACTCTTGACAGTCAATCTGAACAGGCGAAATGTTTGCGCTTGATCCTAAGCATTAGTAGTCCTTGGTGTAACTGGCTGTCAGAACGGTCTGAGTTTTTCTATCCTGTGCACCAACGTACTACTGCGCGCCGCTAACGTACTGCGCACAGACGATATCAAATCGGTTGGTGACAAAACGTTTGCAACGGACTGAACAACAGTCGTGGTGTAAGTACCGGTGAGTGTCTACCTAACCAGTCATCAGGTTACCCTGATGCACGAACTAATAGACTTGTAAGTAAGTTGAAATGTTATCATCTCGCAAAAGATGTCTACCAATCGTTCTGACGACTTGGAAATTAACAGAATTTGATGCTCGACTACCGAAGAGCGCAACCGCACAAACTGATCAAGCCGGGTTGCAGTCAATAGTATGAAATAGTCAAAAATAGATAACCGTCTGCTTTATCCGTCTGTCCATCTATTGTGTATCCGCACTTAATGAACCGCAGTGCGGAAGATAAACCCCATATGAATGAGCTGTTTGAGAGCCGGCCATATCTCCTCCGATAAAATATTTCCTTTTATCAGCCAACGACATCGATGTACCACGCAGTCCTTGCTAGGTACTTGATTCCATCATTCAAGAAACACACACAGACAGCGGATGACACTCACGGTCAAAAACACTACACCGTTTCAAGTTTCGAATCTCCGTGGAATGCATCCCATAGACGTACATAAGCATACACCTACTCTGAGCTTTTTGTGTCAAAATTCCTAAATTATGATGAAAAATAAAACCCAACGTCACACGTGATTATAAGGTTCCAGTTAAACAGTAACAATGCAACAGGTAACATGTTTGTCCTTAATAAAATTACGCACCCAGCACAATCCATACTGTCCGTTATTGCTACAACCTACGCCCTTCTCATGCGACTACCATCAAATCAGTAAGTTACAATACTAGGAACTCACTCAAAGTGTGGACATACACTGAGGTCAAAACAAGTGCAGTACAAGCGCTCTGGAGCAAAAAAAAGCATCATTTCCTGTTTATTATCCTCTCAGCGACAATATATCGATCCAGGTCGATGGAAAAGATGTTTCATATTTTGAGAATTCCTATTGGACATGTGACTCTGTTTCTTCAACCGAAATCAACTAACCTTGTGAACCTCCCATTGTCAGACAGTTTCATCTGGGTTACGACGGGCCATAAGAAAAACAAATGAATATTGCAAATTACTTACCTTGATTTCTCGAGGTGGGACTCAGTATCCGGTGAAAAATGGACATTTTTGCCCAAATTAGTGATACTGGTTGAGGACATCTGTTCACCATTGAGTGTTGTGATGGAAAACTTCCCCCATCAAACGTAGCTTGTAAAAACAACAAAGGGAACTTTGTAACTTCAGTTCATCTTTTTTCACCTACAATCATGGTACCCAATGGATGTGTTATTTCGGTCCGACATTTCGTCAGTCATGTCTACAAGTGATATTTTACCTGTGGCCTACACTAAAAAAACGAAATTTCTCAATCTTACATTGCCTAGAGTTCAGGGCGGATTTGAGTTTTTTCCCTATTTGTCTGAAGCCTGAGATAGTTTTACACTTTGATCTGGTTCGATGCGACATTCCTACTTGTAGTAGTTTCTTTTTGTCTCCCGAAAATATAACCCGCGTTTTTTATTTGTTCGGTTTGGTGGTAATTCTACTGTCTGCTAGGTACGCAGTTCAGCTGTGCACGTCAGAGAAGCGAACTCTCAGCCCATCACACTATAATGAACAGCAGTCACGACAGAAAAAAGTGAGAATTTTAGCGACATTATTTGCCGAAGAAACGTGCGTAGGTACACATGAGGGTGGATTGTATGCTCCCATGAGGCTGACCAGTTATTCTGTTTGACCGACTCGTTCGCAGCCTTTCGCGACCTTCCCAATCTGAACAGTTGGTATTTTTAGACTGCGGACATTAGGACACATACCACAGCAAGTCCATCAGATGCTTCGATCGCGTGTCCGGCTGTTACGCACTTTCTTGTTGTGCTACCTAACCAACTGTAATCAACCATTTTAAATCATATTGCGGCGACGCATCAAATTGTGCTAGCGTAAAGCGAAATACAGTCAGTTATGCCGTTAATTGTAAAAAACACCGTGAGTCCATCTTGCCGGAACTGTTACCGAAACAAGCGCTGGCCATAAACCCTTCGGTTTTAGTGAAGAGTGCTGCGGGAAGAAAAATCGATTGCATACGACCTCGGGAGGGTGACTTTCAAAACGACAGACATTTGATTAGGGCAGTAGCGGAGTTGGTCAAAACGACTTAGCTCGTACCATTGCACGAGACATTAGGAAGTATAGCTTTCATGCTGGGCAAAGCAGATGGATGCAGCGACTTCCACTGGGTCTAGTAAGCGCCTGAGAAAGGGCATGAACACAAGTAAACAGGTTTAGCCAGGCAGAATGTTCCGAAATCTCAATAAGGCTCGAAATGAAACAGCCGATAAGTCTGCGCCTCACATATAAGCTCTTTGGTAAGACAAGATCGGTAAGAGTTCACAGAATTCGCAAATTTTCGTTTGTTTTATACACGATTTGACACACCCGGAAAAAGCTGTGTTCGACATTGCCATGCCAAATCGGCACTGACGAATTGTATGCCTTAGCTGCCAAATGGACGACTGTAAACGGAAACGCTTCGCTTGATTTTATGAACGATCATCATGAAACTGTTGCACAAACAAGGCTGAAACTTGTGGAGAAAAAATGAAGACGTGCGGTTTTTCTCCATGCATCAATGGTTCGCAAGGCAATAAAGACAAAAACCATAATAGGTGGGGTTTTCTCAGGGTTTTCTCATTTTCATAAGTCAGTCTCATTTGGTGTGAATCACACTTGAATGCGCTTGAACCCGAATTCATCATTTGTATGTGGGCGTCGGATACTAAAACACAAAGGTGTGCTCACCAAGATAACTGAAGTGTTTAGCCGTCTGCTGAGAGCCGTGAACCGTCTTTTTTTAACAGTTCCGTTGCGCCATGTACGATTTTTGGGCATCCAGATCGATAGTTGCCGGCCGGATCAGTCAACAGATGTTACGAAAAACTTTTACTGAGGCCTAGGCTCACAAGTTGATTGTTCCAAAATGTGAAGGTTGTCGACTCTGTTTGGTTGGATAAAAAATCGCCGAGTTCTGTTTTCTTACAGCCTTTTTGGCCCAAGATCAAACGAGCACGAAATTTCCACAAGGTCAGTTGCGTTGAGGTCCTGATGACATTCTTCTCCACCGTCGCTCGATTGGTTCCGCCAGAAAGACCAACTTTACCTCGAATGTATATCACTGACAAAACGGACAAGTGAAATTAACCGATGCCGGCGTTGCAAACGGTTGTATTCTTGTTCTGAATTACCGGCATTCGGCATCTCATGGCATTCAAGGGGCATGCAAATGCACGACCTCCAGATATGTAGTTCCGCATTTCGCAATTTGGCTGACCATCGGTGTAGTTTGTTCACACATGAGATATCCTCCAACCCTGCAGTTCACGTCACTTGACCTGGTTTACTAACTCCAAAAGTGAATTTTACTGAGTTCTTGAAGGTTGTAATGATTGATGGTTTAATGTAGGCTTGTCAAGAAGAGCTGGCGAACATACACGCCTCTCTTGAGGCCTAACTAATTATACTAGGGCCTTGAATCTGCTGGTGCCATGATCAGCTTGCCAACAAGGAATCCGTCGCAACGAGGAGAGTAGAAATTTCTTGGCTGAACTTCTGGTAAAAAAAATATCCCCAAAGGTTGCTAAGCAACTGAGGTGTGGCAAGTAACCATTCACTTAGTCAAGTTTCCAGAAGTGATCACCTAGTGTTGTATTTAACAGCTGTCAACCCTCCAGTGCCGTAATGCCGGAAAAATATTCGTCAACAGGGAATACAACAGTTTTATTCCTAACAGCTACGTGCAGAAGTTACAAGCGGCCTCGCGCTATTTAAGCGGCACTTTTTGACATTGATCCAGGCTGTCTGATCGGCGGTCGATGAACACCGATCAACATCGACCGTGCTTCCACGAAATGCCTGAACACTTATCATAGTCAGTCGTGCTTCTGTGGCGTGCCTGAACACTCACCGTCTTTTGCTGATTGGTTGACTGTTTGATTGACTGGCCTAGATGCTTGCCGACCTCCCTATTGAGATTTCGGTCGTTTGAAAGTTTCAGTAAGTTTCGGGCATTCTGGGATTATTATCCTAACACATAAAAACTAAATTCAATTTTTTACGTAAGCTACTAACGACGGATAAAGTACCAGCTTGAAGCAGTAATACAAACAAGTTGGCGGGATCAAGTACGACCGAACAAGTAGTGACAATTTCAGGAAAGAGACCTGGAAAACTTAATTCGCGGTAGAGTTAGATGGAAACGTTATTGTGTCGTTGTGGATAAAATGAAACAGTTGATAAAGAAAATGAAGTAGTATGTGACGAAAAGAAGAATCTAAAACCGCTGAACTGTTGATTGAATAAGAATTTTAATCAACTAATTTTGCAAGGTTACCGGAAGATCGATCCTCGACAAAAGCGTCTGATAATCAGTCGGCTACTGACATTTTATCCTCTCTGTTTAGTGTTAAACGGGATTCGTCCTTGAAGTTTTTGAATACAAAAGGCGTTCACATGTGAAGTGCTACTAATTTTAGTCTGGTTTTTCAGAAAGTGCGTAAATCCATCGAGGAATGATGGTTCTACTCAATATGTTTTCGACCATACCGAAATAGCGCTTGCTGTCGGAACAAAGCAAGAGATCTTTGGCTGGACGGAATCGTTAGCCGATTACCTATCAGATTACCGATCAGGGACGACCGTAAAAGGTCGTTATTTAAGAGAACCGTTGCATCGCACTAAAGAGAAAAGAGAAAATCTTTCCAAAACGCTCAAAATCACCTGTTATCTGATGGGAAGCCAGTTCGTTGTGTTTTTTAAAGCAAAGAATTATTTTACTGAACATTACCAATTATCGCGCGTTAACGATCATAAATTCGTCGAGAGGGTATCGCACTTAGTGGCAAATGTTGTAACGTATGCCAGATGGAAGGCTGAATATGTTAATTGTACGAAGGCCCGTCTTACTGGTCCACACACAACTTTGAAAGTCTCGAGCAGCTCACCTGCCGCTGGATAACTGAATATTGCATTCTGGACACGGCCTAATCAATACACACAGGTATTTTTTACAAGTACAGTATCAGCTTTATCAATAAAATAGACTTTTAAATTTCTTCAAATAAGAGCAAGAAAAATGATGTTGACATTCGAGAATTCCGTATGAGACTGATGTTAAGCAGTATATACTACTTTCAGGAAGCGGGAGGTAGTAAGTAACAATTTTGTTCATTCGAACAAATCAACAGGTTTCAAAAAAATCTGGAAAACAATCGGTGTTTGATTACAGTTATTCTAAATCACTTATACGACTGTTTACAAAGTCAAATTTCCTAAAGTTTTTCTCCTTAACTTTGCAGCTTATCTTTTAGTTGCCAGGGTCATCGTCAGTAATCCGCACAATTAGTTTGCACGACGCGGAACAAGAAGTGTTCTGTTGATATGCTTGTGCTAATATACGTATAAAATAGCCCCGAATTTTGCCGTTTAGGGTTGGAGCTAGCATCGAGACCGTCACCGGTGTTTGGAATCAGGACGAGATGACAAAGGGGGTGGGGGCGTCGTTCTTGTCGATTCGCATATCCTGTCGGCGTATAACTAACCAATTCCGTCCTTAATGATTACCACAAGGTTATATTTTTGATCGGTATTCTTCATTTGTGTGTATTCAGTGTGTTAGAGGCCGATTTGACCTTGAATAATAGCACATTTAGCAACATTTTATTGAGAGTCCAAATTGTTCCAATACCTCCTTGGTTGAGGGCTGTGTGCCCTCAAGTACAACTTCTTCAGCCCCCTACTTTAATCTTCATTTGTTTTAGTGGTCTAGTACAATAGGCGAAAGTAAACTGAGTCTCCAATTATAGCTCCAGAGGGGATTTAATGCATAGATTTCATTTTGTATTTAAAGAAATACTCCACGTAGCCTGAGGATACCGAACGTCCAACTGTCACCAACTGTCATCGTTTGAACATCAATCATTCGGAAGTAATAGACCTATTCATTCAGTCAATTAGCAGTTCCAACTCTGGGAGTGCTTTAATTTCTCACGTTTTTGCTCAATTGCCTTTCCAAATATTTAAAGCGCAGACGATCTGAACCAAGTCTGAAAAGCTTTTGGTCAGACGAAAAGTCCGAAAGGCAAGAGGTTGAGATTCCAACGCTTTAGCAGACAAATAGCCAACTTCACCGAAAACACCAAGACGGCTAAAGTATTCCTGTGAATTTTAGTTAGCTTAGACTCAACACTTATAGAGATGCTGCCTCAAAATCTCATCAGAGACGAGCCTCTCAAAAATAATTGGGCGGAAAATTCGTTTAATTTCAAATATTCGAAAATAATATTGAATTTTCAATGTAAAAACACTCGGTAGTCGAATGAAATGTTATAATCCGAAGTTTTGGTTGCTTTGGTCAACCTTTTCCCTGGGTTTCTATAATCAACTGAATACGGGTCAGATGCAGCGTCATTTGGGTCCACTATCCTGTCTTGTGATGCGAGGTGGCTCAAGTGGTTGGAGAGCGAATTTACTGACCGGAAGGTTCGTGGTTTGAACCCGACCTCTGCCTCTCGACTTCCCCTGTCTAGGCTTGGGCAACCTGGCAGTATCTCAGCCCTCGTGCTTCTTCCGGGTGGCATGGCAACTAGGCACCGGAAGGGTGTTATAGCTGGACTTGTGATGCGACCAGCGTCAGTGGGTGTAAGTCAGCTCCGTATGTGTGTACCCGTAATTATGCGTGTACCTTGATCAGGATATGCCTCCAGTCGGAAGACATGGTAGTGGACGCTGCCCATGGCAACCGAAGCGTTTGAGTATAACATTTTATTTCATTACGCTGAGTTTTGACTGTAAAAACGCAATATTGTACATCACGTGACGTTCTTCAATCTTTTTAGCACTAATTGAGCCAAAATTTGCCCGGAAATCCTAATGCTAAAATGAGGTTTATCTGGGCACTGATCATCAAACCTGGAACAGCTGAAGTGGCCCATAATCGATGAGGTGAACAACGTCTTTCTCTTCTCTCTAGAACGGTTTAACGAGGCTCATTTAAAAAGATGTTAAAATGCATAAAAGCAATCGGCGGAAGTTCGATAATGTTCACTTAAAACAGTTCTCTTTTCTCCTGAAGGAAAGTAATCACACGGCTGTTGTAAGCTCTTCAAGAGCCCACGATTGGTTTCACCCCTTAAATGAGGCCCATCAGGTAGATTCAGTCCCCGAGCTGCCGTCAAACATATGTTCACCTCAAACCCAGAATATACGTAATACATGAAATGCACTCGGGTGCACACCAGTTTGGTGAGTGTGTTTTTCGAATTCCATACAGTTTGGATCCGAGCTGAGCATGTGTTTGACGGAAGACCGGGAGCCACACCTGCCTGATGGAAGGGAGAAACCAGTCGTGGGTTGTAGAAGAGTTCCCAGCAAACTTATGAAAGGTTTTTTTCACGAAACTTTCCCGCAACGTCCCGAAACATGATGCAAGCATCGTATAGCACATTCGATTAAACGAGAGCAATAAGAACGAGAGATTCAGCTCGAATTCAGTTGGGTCACCGGGTTCCTTGTTCTTTCGATTCCACGAGAGACATGGCATAACCACAAATAACCACTAGCAGGAGACTGAGATCGATTTTTCACTTAGTGAAAGTTATCAGAATAACTTTCTCAAAGAAAGACTCAGTTGGGTTTCAAGGGAGTCCCATGTGGAAACCAAATTTCTATGCAGATAATTGTATAAATAGAATTTCATACGGTTTGGATTCACCTAGAACATAAGGTCGACGTGCAGCTGAGAACCTTGCTCACCTGATGAGCCCCAAGTAGGACGAAATCGGTCGTGGGTGTTGAAGAGTTTCCAGTAAGTTTACGAGCAGTGTATCACGTCTACGCAATGTGTCGTAATATCTCAAATCTCGTACCAACATGAGGCGGCCTGGTGCAGCACATCAAGTTGCCATTGAGGTGGGTTCCATGTGAATCTTCCGTCAATCTTCCGTATGCAGATGATTGTATAAGTCGAACCATGTACGAGACTTATAAATCGAGTAAAACAGGCTTTCAGCGCAACGCTGATGCTAGAACATATGCCAAGGTCACAAGGGATTACCCTACATTCCTGCGGAATATCCATCACCGTCAGGTTTATGAAATGTTCCAAGTAAATCCAATGCTGGTTGATCATCGCACCATTTCGTCATTTTACGAAGACGGTGTTAGTTTTAACAAACTGTGCTTTATCAACTCCTCAGTGCAGTGTCTCTTTTAATCTCCACCTGGGCTGGCTATGGCGAACTGTTTGAGGTGAAACCGGTGTTAGATTACTCTACTAAGGCTTGTGTGAAAGAACTCAGTGTGTTGCCATGTGTAGGACAATTGTTTTGTGTAATGTAGTTTTAAGGTACGAACTTGCACATAAGTAAATTGGTTTACAGGTCATCCAATCCATTGTTGTTCACAAGAATTTTCCAAATTCACCCCTGTCCTTACTTATGCAACCTACTGCCCAAAGGTTGCAAACCACACAGCTGCAAAACAAGCTAAATGGTTACGATCGATCGCGTCACTTTGTAAACGGTTCAGGGTAAACACATATTCACTGATTTGCACGAAACTATGGGAAACGGGCATTGCCATCGTATGACCTGATGACTGTTACCAGATCCACGGGGGTCTGCCATTTGGTACAAAAGAGATAGGAGTTGTAAGACAAAACGTCTGAATAAAGGCGAAATCAAGATCTATCCTACTACCGGCGCAAAGGGAATGCAAGTAAACAGGAGCTGGGAAAAAAGAGAGACACCGGATATCGGCAGACCTCCAGATACTACAAGGTCATCTTCAAAGATCCAGCAATGAAGGTACTCAGCGATTGGCTCGGACGGGGAGCTTTCCAGCAGCCTACGAACGATGTTGATTGACTTGCGGAGATTTATCCAAGCTTTCCGCTTCATGAAATTATTTGTTTGAAGGAATTTCTATTTCCTCACTTACTCTGACGTGTGAAATAAGCTTTCATATACTACTTATGACACGCAGGTCTGGACTGAGTAAACCTAACGTTAGATAGAACAGATATGGTCCTTTTTGAAAGAGACTAGCCATTGAAAAACCACTGAGTTTGGACTAATTTAGGTTTTTTTAAAACTAAGTTGGTTTGCAAATAAATGTGTTTGGCAAATTGCGTAAAATCGAAGTTCGAGTGATTGATGGAAACTCGGAGATTGGTGCGTCCAATGAGCCCCAAGAAGAACGAATTCGGGTCGTGTGTTGTGTCAAGGAGTCCTCAGCAACGTTAGGAGTAGTGCGTTCCACCAAGGGTTACCTCACTGGATGGGGCTAGTAAAGTCGAACGTAAACGTTTTTTGCTAGAAGGTAGATGGCTAGGCTGAATTAACATCTGCATCCATGTCGCTTGAGCGAATTCATCCGGTGGGGCAAATTGTCACTTACAAATATGTGACCTACTGAATAGCAAAGTGGACTGACAAGCTTGGCGAACAGAGTACCAGCCATCTGATCAACAATCAATAAATGAATAGCATTGCCATTCACACTGGCTACCTTGAACTAGTCGAATGTTCTTCGGATGTTCTCGAATGTTCTTCTTCAAGATAATAAAAATGTGTGATCCACTGAATTTGTGTAAAATAAACGCGGAAAAGTGGGACTACTTCATTTCAGCAACCTCGACCAGAAGGGGGAAACCTCATACAAAAGTGTATTTTTTTGGTGCCTGCCACATCGTCCTCGCACCATCGTTGCAGTTCAGTGCGTTGCTGTTTGCTCATGCTCACCTAATTCAACGAGCTCCCAGAAGGACTTGTTTGATAGCAGTTGTTACTTTGCTTTCGGCAATTAAATCTCTCATCGATCAGATTGGAAATTTTAGGGTGGTTACTGAAAGTTAGTGTAACAACGGAATAAGCTTTTTTGAGAAATGCGGTCATCTACATAGAGTCAAGTGAATCCCAAATGAAAAACTCTCATTTGTGATAGTCTTCAACTGAATGCGCTGCTATTCTGGAGTGAACACACACTACCTATTTGAGGCTACTGTTAACAACACGTAATTTGTGAATGAGTGTAAGTCAACAGTTGCGTGCAGTTTAGCAGAACATAAGTGGGACAAAAAGTTGAGGAAACGTGCGAACTGCGCCTACCTGATGAGTCCGAGGAGGCGTGAAGCCGGGCGGTGAGTGGTTTAGGAGTTTTCAGCAATCGTATGAGTAGTGTGTTCCGTCAAACCGGTAAGCGTTTGTTTGTGAAGCTTCGTGTATAGAGTCACATTGTTTTATATTTACAGGAACTACCATTTTTATCCTGATGCATTGAATACCAGGAGTCTCGAAGCAAACCGAAGCCATCTTACGCTGGTTTAAGGTTGATCAACAACGTGTTGCCTCACCCTTGCGCTTTCAAACGGGACTCCATAAAGATCCTTTACAGATCACCCGTTACAAGTGGCCTGATTCCTCTGCTGAACGTCCAGCTTCCACTCAGAGTAGTCGTCCGTTATTCGGAAGCAGTTTGGCAAATTTTGTTGGATTTTTTTGCCCGTTCGACGAAATGAAACTCATCTGCTTGATCCACATTATTTGGACGCACTTTTGAAAAATCTTGCTGGATTTTTTCGTTCGTTCAACGAAATGAAACTCATCTGCTTGATCCACTTGGACAAAGAATCTTCTATAAAAAAACAGTGTTCCACGTTCCAAAACCCTATGATTGCTTTCCTTGAGCTCATTAGGACTTGGACAAAGAATCTTCTATAAAAACAGTGTTCTACGTTCCAAAACCTTATGATTGCTTTCCTTGAGCTCATTAGGACAAACATCACAAAGTTCATTGAACGATAAAATACAATTGTCTAAGACACCGGTAGCTTCAGTTTGTCGTCTGGGCGAGGGTTGAACTAATGCTGTAAGGAATACCTTTCATCGGTGGTGAAATGAATTTGAGCAAAACACATCCCTCACTCGGTCTCTCGTATCATGACGGATTGAGCTTGACTTACCAATACACTCACGGAGTTTTGGAGTGAGTTTCTGGAGGTTACTTTTAAGTTGGATTGGAAAAGTGGATGTTCCGAATTCGGGTCTGATTTAGACTATTCTCTGATATGGAAGCTTCTGGTCAAAAGGTAACACAGTTCTTTTCAGTTAGCTACTTCATTAAACGGTCCTCATTTAAATCTACCGGTCTCCGTTGTGACTTACATGAGGAGCAGTATGTTCTTGTTACTCGTATTGTGTCCGACCGCCTCGAGTGGGGTAGGGGGTTGATGAAGTTTACGCAACTCTAAAGTTGGTCATATGCTAGTCCAGCACTCGAATGAGAATAGTCGTTAGGTCTATGCCAACCGGCACAGGAAAAGCGGAACGAAAAAAGTAATGACCGTCTGAACATGGGTAGCGGGGGCACATGCGGCGCACGTGATCGGAATCGATTTTGAAAAGAAACTGAGTTGAATCACGCAAAACAGCTGTGTGCATGTTGACCGATTTATTCATGATCAGACCGTAATTTCAGACCATAAGTTTAAGCCACATAGAGAGCCATTCGGTGGGCTTTGGCAATCGGTCGAATATGCGGTACACTGTAGTGTAATACCATTTTTACAGCCCGGGTGGAACAGATACCTAAAGGGGGGATTATCATATTCTTAAAGGAACACAACTCCAAGGTTGCTGGACAGCTTAGGACTGAATTAGTCCAATTTGCGGTTCATCAACTTGGCGCAGTCCACGAGTTACCATCAACCTGATGATCTGCCTAGACCCAAATTACATTCGATTCGTAAAATACACTCAAACTCATTTGCTATCAACCAGAGGCTTGGCCAAATTACGTTTTACTCATAATGTGTTTCAAATAAGTGGGCTGAACAAAGGCTGTCCTATGTTTCAGTTGGTAAATTATTCCAGATTTGTCATTCTTTCTTGAACCACCAGAGAAAAAAACTAAACAAGCATATAATGTGAATATAAAATCGAAATGTGGTGGTAGGTGTATGTCCAATGATCACATAGCTATTTAACTCGAATTTAAACATTCGAGATATCGCGACACATGTATATACGTAATGCACTACTCATAAGGGTGCTGAAAATTCTCCGACAGCCCACGACCGGTTTCGCCCTTCTTGGGGCTCATCAGGTAGGCGCAGTCCCCAAGTTTCCGTCAACCTTATGTCCTGCTTGAGCCCAAATTGGACTGATTCGAAGGATTTTCAGCAACCTTAAGAATAGTGTATTACGTCGGTAAATGTATCGCGATATCTCGTACATCGTAGCAACTGGAACATGAGGCGGCCTGGTGCAGCACATTCAGTTGCCTGAAAACATCACAAACGAGAGATTCAGCTGGGTCCCGGGTGAGTCTCTCGCAAAAACCAAATTGATTTGCCAATTAGTGTATTTCTCGAATTTAAACATGTTCTGACTGGCCAATCCGGTCAGTCACTGAATAAAGTTACCAAAACAACTTCATGAGTTCCACAGATGATAATAAGACCAATTTGTCACGTTCTCTTTCATCCTTGCTGACTAGGTGTGGGATGGACCAACTTCGATTTGGAACTACCCAAAAGCAGTGTGCGAAAAAATTGCAATTTTTGTGAACCATTTTGCAGAATGGTGACGTAATTCACAGTTAGACAGCTGTTTTTTATGCGGAAATTTCGCTGGCTGTTCGGCTTTCTCTGAACTGTGAAACTCGTTGACTATCACCCCGGGTCTGTGAATGGTGACAATCTGATGTTAGATATTTGCTGTTGGCACGAAGCGTAGTCATCCAGCGACGTAAGCCAATCTCAAGTGGTTAGTATTTTCAAAATTTAAACGAACGCAGTTGATATTTATCGTCTGGGTAAAAAAAGTCGAAAAGTTCAAACGCAAGATTTATTTCTCCCTGGATCGTTTAATGTTCTCTTATGCAATGTAGAGGCATAGCTAAATTCCTTTTGAATTCCTTTTGGGGCTTCTGTTTTATTTGGTGATAGAATCCAAGAAAACTAATATTGTTTGATGGATACATAATATAAAAATCAAGAAGCCAGATCTAAATGAATTCAGAACTGGTTTGTCCCGGAGCTTCATGAAAAAAAATTGAGAAACAGTTTTCTTTAGTTCACGTACCGGCTGCGTGTCTCTGGCGACGAGGAACCAACTGCAGCCGGGATATACCGAAGTGGGTGATCGCACAGAGACGCCTCTACTCGATTGTAGGTAGGTAGGTAGGTAGGTAGGTAGGTAGGTAGGTAGGTAGGTAGGTAGGTAGGTAGGTAGGTAGGTAGGTAGGTAGGTAGGTAGGTAGGTAGGTAGGTAGGTAGGTAGGTAGGTAGGTAGGTAGGTAGGTAGGTAGGTAGGTAGGTAGGTAGGTAGGTAGGTAGGTAGGTAGGTAGGTAGGTAGGTAGGTAGGTAGGTAGGTAGGTAGGTAGGTAGGTAGGTAGGTAGGTAGGTAGGTAGGTAGGTAGGTAGGTAGGTAGGTAGGTAGGTAGGTAGGTAGGTAGGTAGGTAGGTAGGTAGGTAGGTAGGTAGGTAGGTAGGTAGGTAGGTAGGTAGGTAGGTAGGTAGGTAGGTAGGTAGGTAGGTAGGTAGGTAGGTAGGTAGGTAGGTAGGTAGGTAGGTAGGTAGGTAGGTAGGTAGGTAGGTAGGTAGGTAGGTAGGTAGGTAGGTAGGTAGGTAGGTAGGTAGGTAGGTAGGTAGGTAGGTAGGTAGGTAGGTAGGTAGGTAGGTAGGTAGGTAGGTAGGTAGGTAGGTAGGTAGGTAGGTAGTAGTGACGCGATTGGGTAATCTTCCTCGATTCGACACGGGACACACGGATAAGTGTTGCAGATTTGCGTTAATCGCAGACTGCAGTACAAAATTCAGAAACAGCGAAAACAAACATCAGACAGTACCAACAAAACAACCCTTAACCCAAATAGACTGCAGTGCCACCGGTGATTAGTGACATGGGCCATTCATGGCCCAACCTGTGCAACATCCCTGTGAACTCTGATTGTAAATTTTCCCGAATCCAGAATCGACTTCTCCAACACCAGCCCGCTTATCCCATAGTGGCTAATACCCATCACTGGGTCAAGATATCTAGAGCTGTACGTTATGTCGAGACTTCCATCCCCGGTGAAAATCAGCCGTCTATTTCCAAGCATGAGATCTCTGATTCGACTGCGACTTTTCTGGAGCCTCGGGACTGATTTCTCTTGGTCCCATCCACAAGTCAACTCAACGCGTCGTCCAACACCAAATAAAGCTGAATGTATGGTAGACTAGAGATCTTCGTAGATCCGAAGGGCCAGAGAAATGGAAAAATCGTAAAGTGCTGGAAACCTCCTGCAGGTTGATTAGATCGACAGATTCTTGAGGCCTTCTTGTCAGTGAAGCCATTAGAAAACCGAGTAAATCGATGGTATTCAGTAAGGGAGAACGTTTGAACCGTTGGACACAATACTTAACTACCCACTACGTCTCATCTGGGTTGTCGATCTTTATCAGAAACGTAAACTGTGACTATGGAACATTCTTCAGCCTCGTCCTAGTGTACATCCGTACGCAAGCGTCACTTTAATCAAAGGACTACTTGTTCAATCCACCCATAGGTACCCAGTTAGTTTCAGTTGAGGGAATAGCCTTTGTGTCGCCGAGATTTTTGAAATTGGACCATATGGTTTCCTAAAAATCCATAAAAATTTAGAGATCATTGCTTCATGCTTAATGAGTCTACTGCAAGCCAGACGAAATTTTCTCACCTTTCACCACCTTTCGGATATCTAGCTAAGTCAGTCACCAAGTGATCAGCCTTAAAAAGATTGGACTCGTTTTAAATTTGTTCAAATCCTATTGCAACTAGACGCACATCCAATTGCATCGTCGCCACCTGGGGAGCGAATGTTTACTTTGCTCTGTCGCGTAGCAAAATGAGCTGAATAAAATTCGGAGTATCAGATTTCCAAATTTAACTGGGACAGTCCAAACAGCTTGATTTCGACCGTCGCCGATGAAGGCTTCCCAAAGGAAATGAATAAAAAGCAGGGAATTTATTACAGACGACTTAGTTTGATCGAGTCGCTGAAGTTGGAAATCTTTCATTTACATGGTAAAAGTGTCAGCTGTCTAGAGGAATACTGTCCTTCAAATTGACGGAACAGTCTACGTCAGCTGTTCCACACACACACACACACACGCACACAAACACTGTGAGAAACATCTATAGGCGCAGTTGGGGTTCGTAATACTGGAGCGATTTAGTTACCATGTGTTGTATATTTTTTTATATTTCTTATGTCACATTGTTTGTATACATGGTTAGTATGAGTTATAAAATTTCCTGGAGTATGATTCCACAAATATGTAAAAAAAAGCGTGCTTAGCCGTTGAGAGAATATGCTGACGAGCTTTTTGAGGGTTTGAATTTTTTCCATGATCATAGCTTGAAGTGTCCACTGGAATTGGACCAATTGGGGCTCGTGTTTAAACGAACGATATTTGATGTACCCGATATAATTTACTCTAATACTTAACTAAGAAAACTGATCACAAGTTTGAGTTGAAAGATGATTGGATTCTTAATGACTAGTTCTGTCTTAAACATGTTTAATGGACGTTCAAAACAAGCCCATTCATCTCAAAAGTAGGTTGTACAGACACATATGTGTTGACAAAAAGTAAGAGGAATGACTGTCTCCCAAAATTACTGTACCAATTTTTTGGCCAGCTGAAACTAAGCAGGTTCAGTCATATCAGAGTTGTGGAAGTTTTCCGACAAATATTTTACAACAACTCACTCAGCAAAGGACGACTATCCAAGGAAGCCACACCAAGAAATCCTCGCCATCTACTGGCCACATCTGTTGAAAGATACCACTTACTACCAGGAGTTGTGTTGCCTGAGCAGAGATGTGTTTAACTGTACCAGACTATAGGTCACAGCCATAGCACAGTTGTGCGTCTTGCGCGTTATGCGACTGAAACCGATAGATCGACGGCTTTCAGACCTCTTGAAGCACCAGTTAGCCTATTGAATGTTAAGTACTGACTTCGCATCTATAAAGTCTAAGGTGCTCCCAGCTGAAAAACAGTATTGCTGGAGATTGAAGAAGACTGATCCGTCAGTTATGTCTGCGCAGATTTCGTTAGAAGCATCTTTCAGGTCACTGTGTGTGTTCCAACCGTACTTAGAAAGAGGTTTTTCCAGAGATATTTGAAGTATATGTTGCAGCTTTCAACATTGATAGTCTGACAACCGTGGAAATTGACCGTTTAGACGATGGTATTTTGTAGGTCATCCTGACATGATTGATGAACGAATGGGGCTGTATCCTGTCTAATTGAGAGCGAACCACACTGCTGATCAGCTGCTTGTGGTCGAAAGTCTGGGTCCCAACACTGGCCAGAAGTTCACAAATTTAAAACTATCAGAGTTTCATGAGATACCCACCGCCAGTGATTCTCAACGAGGAAGGAACAGCTCTAAAGTGCTCCTTGGCTTCTAGCACTAATTCGCCTCACTGACGACACGAAGTCTCAAGTGGAAATTACCACGTGTTATTCAAACATTAAAACAACCGTAGTTGCTCATGTGGCTGGCGAAATGTTAATCGGGCTTAGCAGTTGAATTTTGGGTGTTACGTTACCGCTGGAAAAGCAATTGGTAGTGACGAAACACACGCAGGTGAATTGCCGTCCCGTACGGCAGATCAACTACCATGTGCATGGCCTTCACGGTTCGATGCAAAAACACGTGATTATATCTTCAATGAAAAGTCGCGCGAGATGTAAGTTCGGCAATGGGAAACGAGCAGATTAAGCGTGATGAGGACACCTGTGTGGGGAAGTATAATGTCCAAGCTCGTTAGAGTGGTATAACTTTCTACCTAGACCGAAGCGTTCTATAAACGATTCAATATTCAAGGCACACGCTTCACATATGTTTATTTCATGTTGCCGAAGTGTTTCAATAACTTTGTGGCACATGTCCGCAGTTGACTGAGGAAGAAAATCTGGCTTGTGAACTTTCGGTAATCAATTAACCGGACCTTTTTGCTCACATGTGGTTTTGTAAGGGTAGCTGTTACTCCCCTCCCGCCACCACTTGTTGCGTCGGTTGAAGGCATTCTCGAATACCGTGAGGTTTAATTTACTAGCCTTCTGCTCGCTCAAAAATTCACCATTCAGCAACGCACCCCATTCATTCACTCCAGAAACAGCAGGTTCTCTGGCTGTCTCCAAGTCATCGACTTTTAGCGGTTTCTGTTTGATGTTGAAATTTAAGCTGTGCCCTGAAATAAGTTGTTTTCTACCTGCCAGATCATAGTTAGAATGTCTGGGTAACAGTTATTGGTTTTCAGCTGGTTCAATAATCCGCGTCGGTCGAGCAGAGAGGCGACCCACCAATTCGCGATTTTTGAGCACAGTTCATCACTGGTATGAGATTTTGGAACAACATTCGAGGCAACTTATTGGGTGATTCAGAGAGGCGATGGCTGTTGACCATTGGTGAAATTGATTGTGTAAAACGGGTGTAGAGCTTGGCACTTTGCTCTTCATGAGTTGATCAACTTGTTCGGTAATGAGAGTTAGACAAGCCTGGGTTGATCCAAATTACTAGGATCTTTAAAAATGCAGGACGGGTTTCGATCGGTTCTAAAGTATCCAGGCTCTAATGGAATTGTACGTAATCGGATAACTTGAGTGCTGTATGCATGTGTGTGGAAAAGAGGCATCACCGAATGCTGTTTAATTAATTACGTAACCAAAGTATTCGCTTTGAAACTATGAATGGTATTTTTGGTGAAGGTGAGAAGAATTTAAGACCAGCTATTTGATAGGAGGTCGAGATTGATTTACAGGGGTTGGTTGTAAATTCGCTGATCTACAAATTTATTTGGTGTTAGTGGCAGACTCGACTGAACCCCAGGTCAACGTCTGGATATCGCATCATATTTATTGACAGGACACAGTATCCAGTTCAGTCTGCCGTTAATATCAACCTAATTCGCAAATGGGTATACTTAACCAATTGTACGCAATTTATTGTTTAGGTAAAACCTAACGTTGACGAGAATTAGGGCCTGCACCTACCTCATGAGTTCCAAGAAGAGAGAAACCAGTCGCATATTGTCCATATGATTTCAGCGACCTTGTGAGTAGTGTGTATTGCAGAGAACTATACTATGCTATCTCGAATATCACACCAAAGAATGCATGAGGAGGCATTGTGCAGTACATTCGGTTGAGCCTTTGGTGAACAACATATTAGTACGGGAATTAGTATGAAATTTCACTGCCGTTTACCCACCCCATGAGGCATGAACTTTTTATCTCGGGCAGCTTAGTTTCAATGGGTAACTATCTGAAAGGCTTTACATTTAAACCTGTCATTTGGATAGTCCATCATGATTCCGTGTTGGCTACGTGTGTCTTGTGCTGTTCAGAGGTTAAAATGACAAACGAAATGTATCTGGAAGCAGTGGTCCCATGCTTTTGACTGGTGTGGATCGATGCCATCTAACATGTCCTGTTTTCTGCCGTACGTATTATTAACTTATGATGTAGAGCCTAGCCGGACGACCGATAGGTTTGCTCTGAATCGATTTTCTGTGCTTTTGCGCATAAAACTACTTGAACTGTGGGTGCACCGGAGCGTCTGCCACAGGCGTATAATCACCTCGGAGAATCATTTGACAGTGCCAAGGAGTTGAGCCGGTTCTATGTCTCCTACATTTGCTTCGAACATGCTCATGAATATTCTGCCTCTGAAGACCTACCCGTGTCAACATAAATGGGTTCTACTCAGAATTAGGTAATCGGATGAAAAGTGAGCAGCCAGCAAAACTCTTAACTAAATTCATTACGGTTTTCAAAATTATGTTCCTTTTTTGGTGCTGGAGGAACCGAAGCAAATGAGGCCCTAATGGAGTCTAATTTGACGAACCAATCACTAATCGATAGAGATGAGTGACACTCTTGCTGGAACAGTGACCACTGAGTAATGTTCGCTCGACGTGTGATTCTTTCACCCATACAGCAAATTCAGGCAGCCAAAATTTTCATTCTGCAGCTTTGATTTAATCGAATCGAAGTCCATTTTATAACAAAATGACGGTCACACATCCCGGTAGTTGCTTTTGCCTAATTGGCAACAACTACTGAAATGCTTGGTAAGTAATTTGAAATTGTTGGTGGGTACCCGCTGTTTCCCAAAACGTTTCGCTCTAACTGAGGATTTCTTGAATCCTCAGATTGCAGGGGTTAAAGTATAAAAGTTTTCGTTGCTTGTTTTATCAAAGTTTTTTCGGTTGAAGCATAGTACCTCACAAGCATTGTGCCACTAATTTATGCGAAAAGGTCATTTCCTAAATATTTAACTTCGTATTACGTTTATCTGTAGACTCTTTTGAAGTGTTCGTGAGTAGCAAGCGTTTCTAAACGTTTCTCTCTTCCAAGTAGTTTTTCTAAGGCTTTGGAGAAGTGAAATAGTGACTTATTAATTATCTATTGATTGGGAGTTTAGTGGGCGATAATTCGTTTCTAAAATATAACAGTGAGCCATGTTTCGCAAACAGCAACTGTCTCAAAATTACAAATTAGTAAGTGCGAAATGACGTAGAGCAATCATTCCAAGGTCTTTCCAGCGAATGGATGCTGTTCATGTTCTGTTCGCCTAAAGTTGACGACAACGCAGGAAGGTAGGACGACGCAAGAAAGCGAACTGACTGAATAATTTTTGAGTCCATTTGCAAGTTGAAATAAAGATTCGATTGAATCCCTCATGGCTACCGATAACCTAACATACAGTGTGCAGCACATGAGTTGGCTGAGATTCCTCCCCATAGCTACTCACAGAAATTTATGCTGTCTGACATAAGTAGTCTGCTGCGATTGCTCAAAATCCCAATACCAGTTTTGCTGTGGTTGCGGCTAACCGGTTAGGAGTAATCCACAGGTTTCGAGAAATTATCCCAACTACCTCCACCAAGCGAGACAATGGTTAATTAGCCAATTAAATAGGGAGACGTATAGTAGCGTGGCATTCATTTTCCGGTTTTGACCTGTACCGTTCGACCTGTTCACAACGTAGTCAGCTACGACAAGTTTTCAGTGTCTCCATCAACAAAATATTGTCACTTGTCAGGACGAACAAGATGCGATTTGTAAGAAGTAAACAAGCCGGTCAAATGCATTGATTCCCCCCGAAAAACATCACATGAGATGGTATGCTGGCGCGTTAGAAGTATTACGACTGCCTGGGCGAATCATAGGTCGATTCGTTGATACTAAGAAAGAGTAAGATGACAAAGTGAAAGGAGAATTAACGATGACTGGTTTTACAGTGGTTGATGGCATTCACTTATGATAGGGACGATAAGTTCCATATTAGAGGCATTAGATGATGGTCTGTGATCGATTTTCTTCAGACGGTTTGTTGGTTGAACGTATAAAAGAGGCCGTCCTAGCAGCCTTGCATTTAGATAGATAGATAGATAGATAGATAGATAGATAGATAGATAGATAGATAGATAGATAGATAGATAGATAGATAGATAGATAGATAGATAGATAGATAGATAGATAGATAGATAGATAGTTCTCCTCAAGCAACAAGATTCACTCAACCTTTGTGACCATGTGATGTGGGTCCCCTGATTGAGGAATGAGTGGCACCATATTCTTTTTAAGTGAATCACACTGCTAATCAGCCACTCGTGGCCTGACGGTTGTGCTCAAACTCATAGTCGAGAGGTCACGGCTTCTAGACGCCGCACTGGATTTTTGTGAGATGCGCACTGTTGATGAACTTCTATTGAGATGAAACAGCTATACAACGCTTCTCGACTTTCCAGCAGTGATTAACTCTACTTACAGAAAAAATGTCATAAACCCCTCCAATCTTCTCACACTACCAAAAAATATCAAATTTCTGAGTGTTGTTCAAACTTTGTAGATCGTATCTAGATTGAATAGTGTAATCACAGGAAGAATACCGGCAAACATCAGTTACTGAGGAGGTTGGTTTTGCAACAAGTGCCGGACTTCGTGTCTTCGACCGTAAGCATTATTTCCGAACAAAATCGGGACTTCAGCAAAAATCCATTTCTAATCTATAAACTGATCAGCTTACAATCTGCCGTCTTGCAATTATTTCGCACAGTCTGCTCTGAAAAGCAGTGAGCAGTCGACCGCCGCGAATCGGACAGTTTCCATTGTGTCAGCGTGAAACACACCGTGACCTGCTGTCTCTAAGCGCTCGTGGAAAGAGTAGCGTAGAGTATTTAAAGTAACTCGCACTGAGTAAATGATGCCCGAAACACGTTCACTACATTTGGTCACAGTGGAACTTGAGGTTGATTTTTAATTAACGCTCCGTTTTGTCTGGCACTGTAAACCAAAAAGTCAGTGAAGTGGGAAAAATTGAATAACAAAGTCAAACTTGAATAAGTGTTCCGGGAGGAAGTACTGCAGTTTGTTAGAAAAAACATTGTGTTGCCTAAACTAGCTTAGGTGTACATGGTCGCGTTCAAGAAAGGCCCACACTTACGCGACCCGAACAATCGCGTTAACAGTTGTGACACCTGGGAGGATTAAAATGTTTGTGAGCTGATCGCAACGCTAAAAGGAACTTGTTCGACAAGAAATCCAGTTGAATATCTTCTTTATGGCGCTCTTAAGCAACTGAGTGTGCTGCACCAGGGCGCCTTAGGTTTCAGTTGGCACGATATTTGTGATATCGCAATACAGTTGTATAGATGTGAGTAAGAGATTCAGCTGAGTTCAAGGTGAATCTCCCCCGTCGAAATCAAATCGGTATGCAAATGAGAATTTTTTGCAATTTGGGTCCAAGTAGAACATAAGTTTGACAGAACTTTGGGAACTGTACCTACCTGATGAGCTCCAAGAAAGACAAAATCTGTCGTGGGCTATCGGAGAGTTTCGTGCAACTTTGTGAGTAGTATGTTTATTCAACAGCGACACTGACTGATTATTGAAATGCAGTTTGCATAAATTTTCGAAAGATTAACAGCAGCCTTCCACTTTAGGCAGAAAAAACGAATCACAGAAACGATGGAGTATCTTTACTAGCGGCTTTCGTGTAAACAGAGTACGCCACCTTCACATCACTGTGATTAGTCCGCACTACACTATAGTGTTACCAATTGTATTCAGCCGTGCTCATACGCACTGACACAGATAAGTGACATCTGAAACAAACACGACGGTCAGGAATCATTTTTTGATATGATGACAACACTGAGCACAAGCGAAAAACCCAGAGACCGATTTATTAGACAATTTTAACCGTCAAACTCCTGCATGGAGCCATCATCTTCAATGTGCGCCTTGATGCGGATTCCGTGGTGCTGCACCAAGCCACCTCAGGTTTTAGTTGGTGCTAGCTGACTCATGTAACCCTTAGTTGTTGTTGCTGCTGTTGATTATAAGAGTTCGGAATTCACATTCACGTCACTCCAGTCTGAACACTTTCCCTTCTGCCCCGACGCAACTGTTTTGATGAGTCCACACCAACAGGGTGGAAGCATTAAACTCGAGTTTTGCTCTTGATAGAACGCATCAGCTGTTCCGGGGTTCGGACTGCAGGCCTTTGACAAGCGAGGCTAGCATGTGGCCCGTAGTTCATCAGTGAGCCGTGCGCGCACCCGAATGCAGATGCTTCTCAAATAAGCTATTACACGTTCCTAGTCAGAAATGTGCAAGTCAGTAGCCTCTGCGCAAGAAATCGTTTGAAACTGTCTTATTTTTTCCCGTCTAAGCAGGGACAGAAAGCGGATCACGACAAACAGGAACATGGTTGCCCTCAAAAAAGGAAAACTACTTATGCAATAAACTTGTTAGGTGTTGGTCTTAAAATGGTATGATGCAACAGAGCTACTTTAATTGAGAATTTGGAAAATTCAAGCAATTTTAGCTTTATTAGGAGAGACATTTTAAATTCACTTGTTCCGGTGGGGGGTAAGTCATTAACTGGTGTACTAATTCAAAGTGTTCATAAACTTATATTTCTTATCTTGAGAAACTGGATACTAGTTTTGGATTCTGCTGTCAGTGAACGGGTTTTTCTAAAACGTAATTTTTGGAAATTGGACTATTCCCGTAGTTTCCTTGCGCAGGAATCAAGGGAACAAGATGACGTAAATAAAACGTGAAAATCGCAGTCTGCCTCGCGGTCCGATTTAAAAATGTCAAGGAGAATTCGTAGACCCGATAAACAAAGGATGTATTCTAATTATAATTTCATGAACTATGAGCCATATGCAATCGATTCATTGCAGTCATTTGGAAACTTAGACACACAGCCCCAATTCGTTTTTGGGTCCATTGCTGACGTTTCTCCTGTTCAAGTGCTTTGTGGTTATTGACCCAAGGACAGGATCGGAATTCTACGCAGCTATTTTCACACAAAAGTTCACAGGCCAATCAATTATTTTGCCTAAGACATCGCTCAGCTGTAGCACCCTTTTGGTGCCTAGCTGCCATGCTACACGAAGGAAGCATGAGAGCTGGGGTACTGTTAGGTTGCCCAAGCCTAGACAGGAGAAGTCGAGAGGCAGAGGTCGGATTGGAACCACGGACCTACCGATCAGTAAATTCGCGCTCTACCCACTGAACCATCCTGCCCATATGGCTAAGGCAACAGCAGACTTAATCTGGTGCAATATTAGGCAGAAGTGTGAGGTAGGATTCTCACATTTCCGGAGAAGAAACCCCAGTCATTTACTAGAGATTAGGTCGTTTGTCGTTGCTCTTATTCCCTACTTGCTGCTTTCTTCAGCGTGTTCCGTAAATGACGACTAAAATGTTTTTTGAGGATGCAACTTGTCGGAGAACTTGGCTATTTAACAGTTATGGTGTATTAGCTGTGGATTAGTGCGGAAAATTATGAAAAAACAAACTAAAGAGATAGGCAGACGTCTCTGTTGCTCAGTGTCAGTCAGAAAGAAATACGTAGAGAATTTTTTTAATGGTACCAGCTTTATTACTGAAGATATTTTTGGAAATGAGAAGTGAAAATTTTCACATTAGAATATGCATCTCGCGCTTCCAAAATTCCTCACAATTTGACCTTTCTCGAGGGCTCCACATTTAATCCAGGTGCTCGGTTACAAATTGGTGACATTTGTGTTTCTCGAAACAATTTTTAAAATTTTTTCTTCAAAATATAAGAGTTCGTTTGCCCACTTCATTGCATAAAATGCTCTACTGAAGAGTTTTTCCTGCAGGTGACTTCATTATGTGCGGAAGTGATAATAAACAGCACATAACAATAGTAATAAATAAAAAATAAAAAAATAATTGTGTAAATAGGTGAATGATAGACAAATAAATAAAACAAGAATGAAACAAATAAATAATAATTTTATGAAATTTAGCGCTTGGTGCAAAAACAGACCCCTTGCGAGACTAGTTAAACCGGAGCAGGCGTGAGCAGTTAATATGAGTGAAGCTTAACGAATTGATGAGTTAATCGATCGCCTTGAGAAATCCGAAGCAGTTCATTACCATCTTGTTTTGACAAAAAGGAAAACATCGAGTATCTGGGTTGAAGCACTCATGAATGGGTGCATTAATATCGTCAGTCAATCCTTCGTAATCCCTCTGGAATCAAGAAGGCTGGCAAATTGTCCGAGTGTGTTGGTTGCTTCGTGTTTTATACAACAGCATGCAAATTAGATTAGACGTGTCACGTGCCAACGCCTACGTTCCTCAGCCATCGGTTCGACGAAGGCTTACTTGTCGCCTTACCCTGCAGGTTATCTGCACGTGTGGGATTAATTTCAAGGATCCACGCGTGATCTTTCTTGGCCTTCTACGCTGAGTTACGGTAGGACTCTGAACACCTCTCAAATAACCCAGATTTAGACTTGTTGAAGGAAGTTTTAAAGTGGTAAGCCTGGAATGTTATTGACAATACACGAGTGTATTTCAAATTGTGTCCACTGTTAAACTGAATCCATGGGTAGACGGGGTTCTGTCTAGTTTTCCAAACCTCTCTTGAACCGCTGTTCATGGTCAAAGCGTCTCTCTTTCGTTGGCAACTTTATGCATATTCCTAAAGAACACTACTCGTAAGGTTGATGAAGAATCCTCGGAAGCCTACAATCAGTTTTGCCTATCTTAAGCCTATCAGGTAGGTGCAGTCTCCGAGTTTCTGTCAACAGTGTGTTCTACTTGGACCCAAATTGCACGAGATGAGTGATTGGTGAAAAACAATTTGGTTTTATGGAAAAAACCAACGGTACCTCAGCTTGATCACTTATGTAGGATGTTCTTCAACTAAATATGCTGTACAAAGATCACCCCTTGTTTCTTTTGGTTCAGTGGTCGATGTATTGCTACATGTTTTCTTAAAGAAACGCTACTCACGAGTTTCCTGAAAGCCCTACAAAAACCAAAGACTGGTTTCCCTTTTCCTGGAACTCATCGGCCGGTCAGTCGTCGAGGGTGGCCGCTCTGTCTGTTCAGTTTGGTATGCAGAAATCTCACAATCCGTCGGTTTGACATTATTACAGTCACAGAAAATCGCAACATTCACTGAAAAAAACGAGCATGGGACGAAAAATCTTGATTTTTGACATACATCGAAAGCTGTTTATATTCAATTTTATACCATCATGGTTTCTGAGGTACGAAAAAGCAAAATAATGACACACCACAAACAGACGAAGTTTGTGAGTTTTCTCAACAGTGTAGATCCGGTAGGTCGCTGTATCAGAATAATGCAGTTCGGTTGTGTTATTCCTAATGGTCATCAGTTCATATTGATTTCTTTTGCTATGGGAGTTTGGGGCGGGTGCAAGTCAGTGTAATTAGAGAGTTAGCAATCGGACTGGTCGGTTTCTAAAATTTTCTGTTCAGTTTGAACAGAGCTGTCCTAATTAGGGGATGCACACCTGTCCTGTGTGATATGCTAGCCCTTGTTCACCTTAACATCTGAAAGCAACTGAATATTAGACGGTGGCTAGCTGTTTGTTCGTAAATAGATCTAGGCTACGTGAAGCCGCTTTGAAGCTCTTCTGGAGTGTAGCGAATTAGTTTTGGTTTCCATATTTCTCGAGATGAAATGTTTGTCGACTTGCACTGGCGGTCCCCGGAGGAGTAGAACATCGGTTTTATATTTTGGTAAAGTGTTTTCCTATCGCTGTGGCATTGGCTGCAGGCCATTTACGGCCATTTATGACACGCAGGCCAAAATATCATTGAGACTCTGTATAAGCGGTTTCAATTTCACGATTCATGCACCACCCATCATTCTCCATGGGTGATTTCGACCTCTTGGGGGTCACTGAAAGCCAGTGTGGCGTCAATGACAAAATGAACTAACAAGGGGAGATCAGAAAAACTGTAAAAAAAACTTTGGACAGTTCTCGTTGCGCGCATCTGAATCAAATGGCCTAGAAGAATAGTTACAAATCCTCCCTCTGGTGTCATGTATACATGAAATAGCCCGAAAAGTTCGTGGAGACGGAGGCTCATTTTAAGTTCAAGGGAACCCGGATCAGAGGTCAGCATTGTGTGTGTCGTTACCCAAGCACGTGATTCCGTTTGTGTTTGTTGTCAGCGCATCTCAATTTTGTCGACTTCTCACTTGGCGAACGCGTTTAGGCCGCTGCAATATTAGGAAAGCGGAAGGTCGTGTTATGAAAGGCGAGGGGTCATATGCCTCCAGCACTGTTACAGTCACTCTGGGGATCCTCCTCAATAGCGATTTAATGGGCGACCAGCCCTGGACCTGCATAAGCTGTTCCGGTTGCAAAAATAGAGTTTCAAAAAACGTCATATAAAGCGTCATACAGCATCATGTACGCAGATTCACTACCATATCCGGCGTAAGATCATCCGGTCCAGTAGTCCGGTGGTGTCTCAATACGGGAAATCATATTAAGAATTCAGAAATTGAGAAAGGGGAGATAAACTCACACACGATGGGTCTGGATGAAAATTGTGAGCGGGATATTGGTTGAAAACATATCTCCCCGGAGAACGCAGCAGTGTTCCCTACAGTCTCCCTAAGTGAGGTAAAGTTAGTCACTATTTTCCGATAGATGAAGCAACAAAAAAGTTGAGTCAGTTTTAATTTATTTTCTTCCCAATAAATCTTGTCAATTTTCATCGCCATCGAGCAAGTCCCATCCAAATGAGAACGTTGGTTAAAACATATTGTAGAAAATCGATGTTTTTTAATCGACACGCTAGTTTGAAAGTGGTTCCGACAGCAACCACGCAACTTGAGAGATTGTCAGTATTGATTAGCAAAATAACCACCATGTCACTTCGAATGCATTGCATTCTATCAATTTTTCGTCTCCAATTTCCGGATATATTTAGGTTTCTGTGAAACTACTTTAAGGCAAATATGGTTGTGCCTACTCAGGCACTGTCCGTGCAAGTTGACAACAAACCGCAGTGAAAACATCAGCTTATTGCATTTCATCCAGAAGTGTGATTGTACTTTTCGATCATGAGACGGTAACAACACGACAAACATAGCGTGTTCTGCGGGTTCCATCTTCAGGTATACAGCCGGAAAATGCTAATGAACTTAGTTAGTTACTGTGACAAAGCTCATGTTGTAGAGTGTGCCGTCTTCACCCCGATTACTTGGGTCATGACAGCGCCTACACCGAGCAAAATTTGTCAGTCCTGATGACGTTAGAAGTGTAGTGATCGACTTGACGGTCGTTAGACAGGCACACATGCACTCACGCTCTAGGAGAGCGGTTGATATGGGTGCTGGGCGGCATGACCCAGAGTCCAAATGAATCGATACGACACGACGCGTAAAGTCAAGTGTGAGCTGGATTGGAATCGCCAAGAGGTCGAATGTCAGGGAACATAGGGAGATTGGGCATGCGTGAGAGCTCAGAACGTAATGCTCGGCTGTCAGCTGATCCAGCAGGACCTTCGTCCACTTTCTAGTCCGTTTCTGGGACAAACAGTTATAACTTGACCAACAATTGTCTCTTGTATTCGCCTAGGCTGATTACACTGCTGTGTAATCCTTCAAATAGAGGCATTCATCGAAAGACTCAAGATATACTTTGGAGCTTCAAGCCAATGTGTCGGGAGTTTTGCCCGGTTATCCTGGTCGTGAAATGAGGATCATTGAAAAATCTACGGCATATAACCCTAGTTCTCTCGAAATTCTACTAGATAATGCAGATTTTGGAGGAGCTGTTTTGAGAAATTTCTACTTTTTTGAACACAGGTCTTGAGCCTGCTGGTATGGTGCACAAATGTCCTGACTAGTCCTGACTACGTCTCGACTGCGCAAATCTACTCTGGTAGAAGACGCACCAGAAACCATGGTATTCCTAACACATCCACAAACAAACCGTTTGTAGATTTCTGCAGTTGTTCGCTGTTGCGTGTTGTAATCTCTTAGTATCGCCTTCAGATCCACATTTCCGGAGGCGAACGACTTCTTGATGAACAGCTTTTGAATCCGTGGTCCAATGACCCGAATTTGCCTTTCAGTCTCACTCGATTAGTTTGCAACTGAAACAAAGACAGTGCTACTTTCGGGTATCGTTCTTTGCAATCTTCCGCGAAGGCCCGAGATGAAAATAACATCGAATTTCTTGTGTTGATGCCATTATTGTTCCCACATTACTAAATGATTACGCATTGACCATCTCTGCAGATTTGTAGAAACTCACACAAATCGCAGCTCGAAACTTACAAAGGTCAGGTCATAAACAGAAGCAAAACCTCGAACTTTGGTTCTAAATGGTGAATTAACACGCACTCGTACACGTGTACACGGATAACCTATTCCGCTCCAGCTTGTGACCAGCTAGGGTAACCAGTCCTGAGATGCACAACTGACAAGCCTGGGTACAGATAGAGTAGATCTACCTGAAGTGTGATTGCTATTCAATTGGTAGTCCGTCTTCACGGTTTGTTGCCCAAATACAACACAGTAGCAGCGCCTTAGCAACACAGACTCTCTCGGCTACAAGTTCACGAACAACGCCAGGGAAGTGTACGGCTGCACCTAGTTTTGTCCATTACAAATTCAGCGCAACCGAACCTGGCCCAGTAGATAATAGCTACCACTGAATCACTAGTTCAGGCATACAACGGTTTGACTTTCAAAGAATTTTCCAAACTTGCTGGAGGCATGAAACGTAAACAAAAATGGGAATGAAGTTTCGGGTGAGGTGCTACTTTGGGACACGACTCCTATTCTCAAAATATTCCCTACACAATGCAAGTAACTATTTCTATGAGAGAGGAAGAGTTTTGAAAATACTTGAGGTCACATAATGCAAACGAAATGTGAGGACCTTTGGACGGGATTCGGACCTATGGCTTACTATGCTAGCCCCTTACGAACAGGAAGACAAAGTGTTGATTTATTAGACCAAGGTGGTGCGCATCACTTGGGGTTGAAAACTTACTTGAAGTGACAGACCTGACCAATGTAAAACCTCTTATTGCGGCTGGCTTACTTTTTTGCGTCCGTAAAGTTCTCTGACGAACTTTTCAATCCACTAAATGGAATGCCTAGGAGTGAGTGATTGTTTGGGTCCGGTTTTAGCAAACTGCTCTGTGGTCATGGTACAAAAATGCGTGTATAGGACTACGGTCCTTTTCTTACTTTTATGTGGCTGATATCTTTGTTGAAGCCACGGATAACGTTTATATACTTGGATTCGTCTGAAGTGTGATTGTGTTTTGCTGCACCCTGTCCAAAACCTTTGCATTAGAAGACAACAGTGGTATTCCAACTCCGGGATATTTTGTTTAGACGAAAAACTTATACGCTGGTGACCCACCTGGTATGTGCATGCAAAGTATGTGCATGCATTTGGCTAGTTTCAATCCAGGCTAGACGTCACGAAAACACTGCTCCAACACTCCAACATGCTTCATCTGCACGCTGGACTGTGCAAGCAGGATAACTGAGCCAAATATGAAGTATCTTTTTGAAGAAAACACGTTGTTGGCCGATACGGTGACATGCGTGTCCACAGACTTATAAAGAACACAGCACGGAAAACCAGCTGATCCGAAGCCCCTAGTGTTGAGGGGCGAATTAACTATACGTGTCTTACACTGACGGGAGCAATATGTACTCCAATTCCAGGAGAAACATCTTCATATTTGAGTACACACTTACGTCCCAATCCCGTAAGCGTCCAGCTTCGTCATTCGGACGTCGCCTATTCTTGCCACATCAGCGCGCCGACATAGTCTCATTTCCCACCGTATTACTTTGTTACACACTGGAACGCGTCAACTTTCTCCAAGACAATAGTGACTGATGGATTAGACCTCATTGTGTTTTTGTCCCGAAACAGCTGTTTGTGACTGCTGCACTAGTAAACGAAGGGTGACTGTCTGGTCATGATACTTTGTCTGGAGCTGTTATCCAGTGTCTGTCATGTGGCTAAGTGAAGCCCCTATCTAGTTACCGGGTATTGAGAAACCAATGCAAAATGTTTGTTCTGACGTCAGTTACATAAAATCTATTCATTCGAGTCAGAGTGTCCGTCTGGGAGGGGTTACATCGGTAGCTTAAAACAGTTGAGGGCTTCTTCTCCGGCTGGGTGAAATGCCACTTATTCATCGGATACGATAAAAAACCAAACCCGCAATATCATTTATAGGGACAACCCTTGTTGAGAGGTTTCACTGTAGACAGCTGGGAAGAATTCCCTTATAGTTAAACTTTAATGCTTGTGGAACATTCAAGAGACCATCAGTAATGGACTATCAGTGAAGTGTACACTTCATCTATGGGGAGTTATGAACCCCTAATGGGCTTATCAAAAACATTCTCATCAGGACTGCGAATTACCACCTGCACACACAATAAACACCGTCACGTGAGGTCCTTCCTAAAGAAACACTACAACGCTTGGCCTAAAATGCTCTACTTATCAATGAACTTTTAGGTGAAGAGTTCAGATTGGTACCGCGTTGATACAATGTTGCATAAGGCAGAAAATGCTGGTGAGCTGCAGTCACGCTTTTAACCGATTCACTACCCCCTGCTGTCGGGTAGTTACATTCGAGCTTGCTCCCTTGGTCGGTACTCAATCACAATGAATTGGGATAAATGCGTTGGCGCGTCGGCTGCAGGCTGTCACGTGATTAAATGTGAAGAATTGTCGAGCTAGGACAACCAGTTAAATGGACTGACCTTCTAGGGAACCACTGCTATTCTACGTATGTTGCGAACGCTTCAACAGGCAATCAAAAGTGCTCGTTTCATAACGATTTTTTTCGTTTTGCACTTACCCTTTTTATCTCACCCTTGTTTTGCGTCTATTGCATTTCCTTAGCCCTTCTCCAAGGCACACCAATTTAACGCCTCGAAATAAATAGCCCGGACAAACCTATACCTTTCTGTTACTTACCGTCTATCACGAGAATCCAGTATCAAACACCGCGCCTCGTGTGAACCCTATAGGTATAATAATGGCAGCAAAGAATGAACATGGAGCAATCCATCAAAAATGTATTGATTTCTATCGTGAGAAGATCAAAATCTCAAAGGAAAGCAGTCCCATAGAATGAAAAGTTTTAAGTTGTTTTCAACAAAACAAATCTGTGGAACCCAAGTAGAGACACTTGCTGATTCTAAAAATTGCTAAAATGTTTCTTGGGATGAGAAACGACATTGGAAACGCCCTATGATATGGATGGATGCCTGAGTGTGTTTGCACTACGACTTCAAACAACAGGGGTGTTACACAAACAAGCCAAATGAGTGAACTAAGTCTGAACTAACTAATAAGTTGGCTTTAAATACCTTCGCATTGTAATGCTCCGATGCCGAGTTTATGACCAAAGAGAGCGCAAAAAAGAACCACGAAGATTCCCAAAATTTGTCACAATCAACCTGAAGACCAGATATCCATTTTTCACGTCAGTATTTTGTCGATTGTCTAGCGTTTCTCTCCCTCAGTGTACACTTTCTTGGAATTCCAAGACACGGTCTCGGGTGTGTGGATGACGAAATACCGTTAAAATGTTCTCTTGCGTGACAGTCTGACAGAAGTCGCTGTGGTATTTAGTCCTACCCCTTGCCTATCATCACATTAAAGTGATGAACCGGTTTCACAGTCATCGGACCTTGTCAGTTTAGGGATTAAACGCTCGTGTTTTGTCTGTATAAGTTAGACTTACCAAGTATACCAAACGCGATAATCTACTACAAAGATGTATTCTTATGCGGCGACGGTTAAAGCAGTACCAGACGTTGGGAACCCGATGACAACTGGAGTTTTTTTGCGTTGTTCCATCCTGAACTGGTGTTTTCCTACCTCTTATTGTTACGAATGATGCTCGGTGCGCAGCCAAGTCAAAACTATCGTCTTTGACAGACTGTCTTTTGAAAAATTCCAGCGGTCTTTTTGGAAGCCATTTATGATTGGCAAAATCACACCGCCAGAGTGGTAGTTGGCCTGTTCTCCGATCCTGGCGATTAGCGCGCATAGGTTTGGTAACTCTATGAAGAGTTACCGTCGGTGCGCGTTTCCTACACTTTCACTTGCGACTATATAATGTTAAACAAAAAGTTCACGTGTCTAACGCGGGTGAGTTTTTGAGGATTGGCTTGTGCGTAACTTTGCCCGTCCGGCTGATCTGATTCACTCGCATTTGATTGGTTCTTTTAGTGACAGCAATTTGGTAGTTCTGTTTGTTTACTCCGATTGGTCAGTTTTGTTTTGATTTTCTGTCTCTCTTCTTGCAGTCTGGCCAGTCAATTGGGCACCCGTTTTGAGAAGTTATTCTTCTGTTGTTCGATCGATCCCTTCACTAGTTGCATTGCCATTTGCTCCAGTTTTCTGTGTTTTGTCCAGCTCCTAAAAATTTCGCTGGTGTATCATGCAAATGAAGAAACCATACAACATCTTGAAAAACCGGCTGAATTATTCGGCAACGAAAGCTTGCACAAGCGAGAGCGAGGCTGCAGGGCTTGCACATATCGAGTCACGTAAGAAATCAAAGTATTTCGGAAATCGGCAGTTCTTGGCGGTAAAATCTTGATGTGGAACAAATGCGTACGGTTGGCTCGGTTTGTACAGTTGACTGGTTAACACCACGATGAATACGGGGGAGAATTTACTAGACCGATTTGTGAATCTCATCGAAATACCTGCTCAATACGAGGCCATTGAGCACTTGGGAATCTGTTTGGTGACCTGAAAATAGGACAGTAGCTCTTCCCCAAATGTCCCGGGATCAGAATGGGGCAAGGATACATACCACTGAGAAGAGCAGAAGAGCCGAGAAGACTAAAAGTACGACCGAAGTGGGTAAAAAGCTTTCACACTTAAAAGTTAATGGTCAAACACCATAAAAGATTGCTATGTCATGGGGAAACCATATATGGTTACCTAATAAGGCCTCTGACAGGTATTCCAAGGAACTCACAAATCTCGTTTATTCGAATAAAATTCTGTTTCACTGCGGAAGAACTGTACGAAACACTGCGAAAGAACATCGGAGGTTAGCACAAACAGTGAGTTTCAGAAATAACAGTATCGCCTTGATTAAATAGCATTTCATTTCGTGATGTGTCCCATGCTCGACTTGCTTCACTTTGATTTTGAACTATTCTACTTTTTTACGGCTGAGTGCACCTTTTTGAGGTTCCGTCTTGGGTTGAGTTGCTTCTCTGAGTGTTGTTTGTTTTACCACACATTACGAACAGTATCTGGACGCGTTCATTAAGGGGTGAAATTGCTTCCATTCTAACGCATGCGACTTGGGTGAGAACGAAAAACATATCGATATTCTGTTTGGAAAACCGGATGAACGATGTTAATTTACTGCAGCATGGTGAAAAAAACCTGGCGGCGGGAGCAACAGTTTGTGCGTTGATCTGAACTCTGATCTTGGAGATATCACCGATAAATGGTTTTACAGACACTGAAAATGAAGCAACGAATTCTGTCGTATGTGCGTGTCAGAACTCTTGCTATGTAATCAGTTGAATAACAAGAATTTTTTGGACAAGAAGACGTTGGTTTTATCGTTCTACGTCATCATCATCAACAACCTCATTAAACCCCTTGTTACAATGGTTAGCTGCCCATACCCACGACTGGAATTTCGTTCTCTCTGGGTAAACAACGTCGGAAAGCTCGCGCCAATGACATTCTAGAGAAATGTTCTGTAGACCAGACGCATTATCTGCGTGTGTAATGAGAGGGTGGATCATTTTCGGAGGATGATGTCACGAAAATTCCGTTGACAGTCAAACTTCACCGAGTAAATGTTTTAGCGAACACACCGGGTAGAGAGTGATCCGATCCATCTTGTAAACTGTGTTTTTAATAGTTTTGACCATTTAACCAGCATCCAAAGGTAGTTGACATCCCGCAGCTCAGAATCGCCACTCAGGACTAATGGCGGATAAATTGACACATAAAACATCTTTCGAACACGAGAAAAAATTGGCTAAAATAAGAGAGAGTCTAACAGTCCATCAGGTACCCTTGTTTTGTCTTTCATTAAGCGGTGTGTGTAAAACCGAACCAGGAGTTTTCCAGGGTGACAAGCTGTTCCGCGTTGGAACTACCAAACTGGAGACCCATCGCCGAGAGGACAAGTTAAGAGGCATGGATACCTTCCATACAAGTTTTCCTTGGAGGGACTTTCTGGCTGATTCGATCACCAGGGGGAGATAGCGTAGCCGACCCAGAATCGATAAATGGCTGGCACTCAAAACGCACAGCACGACAGCTGATCGCCACACCAGTGAACTATTTTTGACAAGACTCTACTTGACTTGGTATTGAGTGGGCACGGTACCACTCAATGGAAATGTTCACGTTTATCCTATCGGTTGTAGATGCAGAAGTTTGGAACACGGGATGATTCGATGCAGGATAGCGCTGCGGTTTGGATCCCCGATAACCATCATCGTTCTCACTGTTATAAAAAAATACATCCATATATTGTATCTGCTCAGAAAGCAGACAGTACGATTCTCATTGTCGACAGTCCCACGAAAACACGCTTTCGTGCAGGGAACGTTTTGGAATCTTCTGGGTGTAGGCTAATACCTTTTTATAGAATGAACTACATTTTGGATGCCCAAAATTCAAACTTGTCGATGGTTTTGACACAACTAGATGCCATGTTGTCGGAAAACACTCAGTCTACTTTATACATTAGACGTGAGGGTAGTTTTCAGACTTGCAAAGTAATATGATCCCAGGCCCTCTTCTCTATGGTTCGTTTGTGTTTAGATGATGTGCCCAGAGGCTAGGCTAAGTTTGTTTGCCTGAAAGTAGCCGAATACGCATTACAATGGACAGGAACGTTGTTCTTGTGTTTAGTACCTTACGTCCACCCAGAGCTGGATGATTTATCATTGTTTTGCTCGCTAAAATATTTGTGCCTAATGGATCTGTGGCTGCCAGCTTCACGCGATGCTGTAGCTGAATGTTGTTGCGATTCTGATTGGGTCACGTGGCATCAGCACGTGAACATTCGGTGCCTGCGAACTACTGGGAAGCGCAATCGATCGTGGCAAATTGATTTGTCAAGGACATCTCTAATGGTCGTAGAGCGAGCGCAAGGAAGTAATTAAGATCTATCATTGGAAGAGAAGCGTTACGAGAAGGATGACTATACATACTCACTCCCATGGTTTAAGACAATTAAGTCTAACCAGCCGAAAGATCCAACAAACTCAGTAGAGATTTCGGTCGTTCAGGTGCCATTCATTTGTATTGTGTTCAGCTTTGGTGATTGGTTTGAATCGTGACCTAAAATAAAGATGCTGTGCTTTGATTGGTTCATTGGACGCAAGTGATCTCACATCTTTTAACTGATTGGTTTATCGCCGTAAAATAGTTTGTTAATTTGGCAGTTGCATTCTCATGCCTTGTACGTCCATCAAACTAATACTCGTGACTTCTGACGAATGAACCGTATCTGTGACAACGCTGTGTCCTAGGGTAGTTTTGGCTGTTTACATTGAACATGCGCTTTGGATTATAAAATCAAGGATCAATTCATTGAATGCCACACAGCACTAACCGTCAGGCTTCCGGCCAGCAGCCTTTTCACATAACTTTGCGATCTAGCGAATTTGATATCTAATCAGATCGAGGATTTCTCAGTTCAAAACGGTAATCAAACACCCGGTAAGTATTTGTTTCCTCATAGTCATTATTTCGAGCAATGTCGTTAATTGGTCTGTACAACCATTGAGAAAATAGGAAACAGGTCTCTCACAGAGAAGACTTCTGTAAAACATATCCGTTTTTATCGCGCCTTCCACGATTGTCTGCGCATCTGTTAGTATAAAAAGTAACTTTAAGATACCAGAATCGGTTAAGTGGTTTTTCATGGCGTGTATTTTATCTGGGGATCATTGTTTGCTCAACTTTTGTGGCCTTATCCTGGGTGTGACTGTATGTAACAGAAGGCCAAATAGGGCCACAGATATGCAGGCTAATTGCTGAACAGCAACCGAGTTAGCAAAAGTAAGTAATGTGCAAGCACAGTATTCTCTTTTTACCATGATTTCCGGGACACAAAGCCAATCGTCTTAAAATTTTCATGAGTTCTAATGCATTGGTGCAGTTTACCCACTGCACGATATTCTCTGAGTCACATTCGGCGTCACGCATCACGGTGATTAGGATACATTCTTTGATGCCAACAAGTCAATAAGATGGTTGTGTCTGTCCTGTCTATCCTGGAAAAAGCCAGGAACCGGTTGAGAATTCACCGGTAGACCATAAAGGTCACAAACCTAGCGCTTCACTAAGCATTTTTTGAGCAACTTTGGTGGCTTAAAATTAATCCAACCGCACAAGGTAATGCACCTACGGTCACGTTGACCGCTGGATGATCAAAGCGCGTAGCTTTTGAGACTGAGGTTTTTGTGCCTGTTTCCCCGGGGAAGTGTAGACACGCCGGTAGTCTGAAGTCACCAGATTATTGCCTCACACGTCCAACACAGCGGGGAGTAGGTCTTTCTACCGAACATCTCCTCACCTATTATTGCCTGTAGCACGATAATCCACTATTGCCTGATATATATATATATATATATGGGTTTTCCTCTCAGGGAACAAAGCTGAAGAGTTCATCGGTACTTGTGACGTATGACTGGTACTCTCAAAACAGAAGAGTCCACACATTTTTCAGGTAACCTCCATAAAATAAGTCGTCACTCGAGGCCAGTCAACAAAGGATCATGCACCATGAACAGTGGGATCAGTGGAATGGTTGTGGTTCGATCAGCTGACCAACCAATCTTAGTTATGTATGGGTGTAATCCTGATGCTTCCAGTATAGTTTGGATTTCCCGAGCCATTCGTTAGATGCGTACCAGATTTTGCAGCTCCTCCGTAAGACTTGATGTTATGTACATCAGTTTGATTTTCAACAAAGCGTAGTTTTGGAAATCCGGTAATCACTTCATGCAGACTGCCAAAAAGCACTTTGTCAAAAATTTTGCATAGAATTTCCAGGTTAGATACAACTTCCTACGCCGTGGGTACAGAGGACCTCTCGTCACATAAACGGTCATTACATGAGGGAGTTATTCCTGCTTATGTTTTTTTGTTGGAAAGCCTTGTGCGCCAAAGTAATTTCACCAGCTAGACTGAATTTCCTGCCTGTCTGCCGGGCTCTAGTCAACATCACCCTTGATATTATGACATCAGTGTTGAAGACTGATGCTTCGTATCGCTAGTGGACATCACTCGGATACTCTCGAACCGATTAAATTGATTCGAGCGCGCAGGAGTCAGTTATTTATTAGGAGACGTTGAACTGACATCTTTATTACAAGAAACCTTGCAACTTTCATCCAGTAACTGATTTTTTTCGTTTTTTCACAAGGTCTGTTAATTCTCCTAGGCAGCCTTTGCTTGTGTTACGAGCGGGTAATTTTTCTGCTGACCACTTGTGCTTTCGAAAGACACTGCGACAAAATTTGACTCCGTCGGACAGAAAGGCGGAATACGCAGAAGTTAATCCTTGCGTGTAAAATTTCTATCCATTACATTGGTTGTTGGTCTGTTCGCCGAGCTTGGCGGTTGGATTGCAAACGTTTCATCACCAATCCAGCTGACATTGTTAGTGCACGGCTGAGTGTGAGGAGGAACTTGCGCTGTTACCTTTATGCTGGGGGAACCTCTATGCTCCTCAAATTATGTAAGTCTTCGACGACGTACCACCAATGAGTTTTTGGTAACAGCCTCCGGTCATAACGTGCTAGGTCCGAATTCAAAGTGGGTTGAGCGGTCAGCTCCTATGTATTGGACAGACATTCTGTGTGTCAATCTAACCAACTCATTCACCGAGTACGCGTAAGCTCGCTGATTTTTGGACAGATCAACGCATGAGACGTAATAGCCCATTCCATTTTAGTTCGTAGTTTATACTTTTTTTGTCCGGAGTATGCGTCGGCAAAAACGTTTGTCCATCAACTCACAGAGTAACCAGGGTCACAGACGAAAGTTGTGAGACACCCGGGGCTACACAGTAATCAAACGCGTTCCTTCTGTTAGTCTAGAACAAGGGAAATGGGCATTTTTGAACAGTTCATTATCCCTGTTCAATTGAAAGATATCCGCCGGAAAGCTCTACGTATCCCTGATCCTTGTCAACTAAAGTAAAGGTTTCACGTCAAATGTCCTTCTTTAGGCAAACTGTTACTATTGGTCAGTTTTTGCACGAAACTAGGCTCTGCACCTGAGGACTTAAGAGACAAAGTATCCATCAAAAAAAAAATGATTTTCATTTTTTACCTTTGCGGTATCGAAGCTACAAAACAATTTTTTATTTTCCCGTGGTTTGTTTATTCATTGCGGAGAGAATCAGTTGACATATGGTGTACATCACAAAGATTTGCATTCTGTTTACAATTTGTCCAAAAGACGGGCGAGATCTTCTGGCGAAGTCGGTGGTGCACACTGAAATAAGAATTAAGGAGATTTTCCCGAGACGTCAGGACAAAATTTCAATTATGCGGGGGATAGAAAAGTTCCACATTGTTAAGAGTAGCAAAGCAATTAACTTCGAAAAGTTGACTTGAAAACCTTAAAATTGACCAAACCAGGGAATGTAGATTGAAATGTTTATTCTAGGATATCGATTCTTTCGTTTTTGGTATTCGCTGAAGCAAATACCATTTTTCAGAAAAAAATATAATTCAGATAATTTCTTCGGCATCAAAAGTTGGACACCAATAAAGTCCTTGCACTCAAGTACGCGTTGAAAAACGTAGGTTTTTGCTTTCCTGAAGTCAGCAAAATTGGTTACAAAGTAAAAAAACAGTGAAAACAATGAAACCGCCATCCATATGTGACGCTTTAGTGCCTGGAAGTCAAATGTCAGATTCACAATAATCAAACCGTCGAGGGATATAAAACTAAGTTTGCCTCCTCTTATTGGTTATCAAATCACAAATCTTCTGACGGGTGTACACATACACACACGCACATAACTGCGGTATGCTAGTGTTACTACACAGAGCATTTTTTTCAATGAATTTACAGTTTATACGTAATGCACTATTCATAAGGTTGCTGAAAATTCTTCGACAGCCCACGACCGGTTTCACCCTTCCACTTCGGGCTCATCAGGTAGGCGCAGTCCCCGAGTTTCCGTCAACCTTATGTTCTACTTGAACTCAAATCGGACTGATTTTGAGAAATACACTGATTTGCAAATCAATTTGGTTTTTGCTCACCAGAAATCCAATTGGCTCGTTTCTCCTTAACCAAACGTCGCATGCTTCAGTTATCGGTGAAGCGTGTTTATGTCTGTTGGACTGATTCCTGGGCCTGTTCTCTGCCCTACTGCAGCCATTTGGCAGTATCCTCTTAGTAGCCGCTTCACTAACCTTGTAAGTAGGTACAACTACAGATTCCGCCACTTTGAAAAGCAACAATTCAGGTCAGTTTCTCAAGTGTAAACCATGCCTCAGGGGTAAGTTGGTTCTAGGTCCTACACTTATAATCATCATCATCATCATCATCGACAGCATGACATCAGTGTTCAACACCGATGCTTCGCTGCCGTACCACCATGATTTATTTGAAAGCCCTATTGTGAAGAAAAAGAATAAAGATGGACGGGGAGGGGACTTATTGCTCTCTTACTACAATCATTCCGAGGTGCCTACACTTATAATCACCGTTGAATGGCAAAGAGTGGCAAATACAAACAAGCATTGGAGGAGGTGGTATGTTTAGCTACTTCGGGAACTAAGTAGCTACGCACTGAAGGTAATAGCTTTGATGCATGGGTGCTGTTGACTGAGCGATTAGGCCATTTCTGTCGGTGTAATTGACCGGGATTCCAGTGAGACAGCAGTTGTTGACTCAACCTAGTTTGCCGGTTAGTATAACTCACCAGTCAGTGTAATCAGTTAGTGTAGTTATTTAGTGTAATGAGTGTAATTAGTCGGTGTAATTAGAGCACAAATGGAGTAATTTATCTATCACATAAGGGTTTCTTCTTCCCAAAAGCATTTTCACTACCTGAGCATTGTTAATCCGATGTTCCCGTTGGACCAGTCCAGTGCTTCTGAGACACCCTCTGGACGTAGAGGACACGCTGCTAATCACACTGCCGCAGTGTAAACTCTAACCTTAACAGACTAACTGACGTCA
Source organism: Clonorchis sinensis (assembly GCA_003604175.2). NCBI lineage: Eukaryota > Metazoa > Platyhelminthes > Trematoda > Opisthorchiida > Opisthorchiidae > Clonorchis > Clonorchis sinensis. The sequence goes on from CM030374.1 coordinate 13,000,685, forward strand.
CGTCGGTGCCATAGGTGTCAGAGGTTGGAAAAAGCTGCCCTGGCCTTCCAGATTCAAGAAGCGATTGCATCTTTGGCCAGCTCATGGGAACGTTTACAGCTTCCTAGGTAAACGAATTTATGTACCACATCGATTGGCTCTTCTACAAGCATAAGGTTTAGTTTTAATCCCACCCAGTCTTATTGTAGCAGTTTACACTTTGCAGGGCATGCCGAATCGTTCGGCAGCATTATTTAGGCTATATAAAATGGTTTGCATCTTTGAAGTCCAAGGAGAACAATATCATCTCCATACTCAATATCTGTGAGAGAACGTCCTGGGAGCATTCCGCCCCCTCCCGGAGGCTTCAGAAGTATGTAGGGCAATTTCAAAGAGCACATGAGTAACAAATTTGGAGAGGAAAGGCGATAGAGAGCAGCCTTGTACTACACTAACGGATGTGGTGAACTGGGGCAAACGTTCGTTGTGTACCCGTCCCCGTCCCAGGAGTTCGCGTGCAGCGTCTTCATAAGGGATGTATCACACGCTTCGTTCGTCGTTCATGTCCTTCCTTCTGTTAGCTCTACATATCTATCCAGAGACCTCGGTGAGAAATTCACCACATAGTTTTGTCAAATTAGCTCCCCCAAATCGATTGTGCTGCGCAGTCAACTTCACCTAATTATTTTTGAAGGGTCGCACTGGAAAAACTATAAGAACACTCGACCATCTACAACGGATGATGTTCTGGACACGAAACAACACAATTTTGGTGCGCATACTGTTGATGCGCATGAAGTGGGGAAATCGATTCAGAACCTTTCTAATGGGTATGAATGATGAGCAGTTATTAGAGAGCACAAACCACGAACCCCAGTACTAAAAATCCACTGTGTTTGTGCGAAATTAAGTTCAGTTCCTACTACGAAGAGGGTTACTAACGAATCGATTTCCGACAACAAACAGTACAGGCTTACTGACGGCCATATTACTACTTACAAAGTAATCGGTAGTGTGGACAGTGCCTCATTCTATGGAGAAGGTAGAGTTACGTGCACCAGAAATGCAAGTTAACCTGTAGTGGGAGGCATCAGATGAGTGCGCTGCTATGCCTTACGCTTGAAGGGGTGGTACTCAAGAGTACAGCTTTGTGACACGAAAAAATGCACCAGACCTTAAACAATAGAGTAATTTCCACATGCACGGGTGGTTGATTAGTATACGCACTTTTTGGTCGGACAGCTGAGAAGGCTATGCTCTTTTGTAAGGCATTTCAAATGTAGGTATGTTCCAACCAAAACGATTTTTGGCAACCTATCTTCACCGCTCCCTCTCGGTTATACACCTGTGGATAAGGAATAATTACAACTTCAAGGTGTTTTGGAGCAACATAGAGCCAGATAGATATTTCGGGGAAAACTTTAATGGTATGGGTTGTGTATTTTTGTGTGTATATATATACATATGTATAGCATAGTAAATAGCATGTTCTAGTCAATAAGCTTCTTTTGTTATCCGACGGACGCTCATTCCCAGTCTATTCTTTGTTGAATAAATGAAAGTGGTCTTGTTTCCAATAGATATCATATAAGAATAAAACTTACATTCAAGAGGTCGAACAGCAACAGCCTCTGGTTGATGACACCATAGCAACTAAACAAACATCAGCAAAACACATGATATGTGTATCGAAACCTTCAAAACGTCATGGAAACAACAGAGCGTTACGGATTTCGGATGCAAACAGTAGGAGAGATTGAGAATCACTTCCTGACGGGAGTTTGCTAGCCATATGCAACGGTTTGGTCGACATTTTTGAAGTTCTGTGTCAGCGACCTATCATTTACCCTTCTCGGGAGTTTTTTCCCCCTGTAGTCTTCTGACAAAAGCTTGCATTATTGACAGAAAATTGGTAGCGCTTTTGGACAAATACCTGCATTTAGGAGTTTCGGGACAAACGCGGCTCTGATCCTGCTAAGCAGATGGCCGTATGGACCGAACTGGTATGTGAATCTGAAGATTTTTCGAAACCTGTCCAGTTTGCTTTCAAGTAGAACATATGATTGGTGGGAGCGCAAGAACTTTCCCTTCTTGGTGAAATCCAAGAAGGGTGAGAGCGGTAGTGAGCTGTCGAAGAGTTTTCATAAACCTTAGGAGTAGTGTGTTTTGCCCAGACAAAAATACATGATCTGTTTTTTAATGGACGTCATTATACAGAATATATGGACCCATTTGAAACATTTCGTTGTATTCGGGCGGTAATAGAACCAGGCCATTTGGACCATCGTCAATAATCTGGGGGTCTCCACACCGTAGAGCACAAAACGTTTTTTTCACTACTGACCGGCTGTTTGAAAGGCCGTGTCCACTGGCTTTCAGCTATCCTTATAGGTCTCCAAAATGGTTTTATAAATCCCTTAAAAACCTAAACCTGCAATACAACAGAACAATCGAAAAGTTCGTATAGACTTTGCTTGTCTACCATATTAACAGGACACATCGCGCGGTAAGCAAAAAGCTATCAAAAGCATCTTATGTTTCCCACGAATACCTCAGCTACTGTTACGCCGAATGATCAGTTTCGGAGGCTAAATTATTCATTCATATCGTGAGACATGTGGTTATCCCCTATGGTTTTGTTGTCCTGAGGAAAAACACATGGTGCACCATGTGCGAGACGTTTTTAAATGTAGCCTAAATGAATATCAGAATCATCTTAAACGGACATGCAGGAATCGGACAGCGATGTGAACCCTCATTCGTTGAATAAGACCTCTGCGCGTTTGATGGCGGTTAAAACTATTATACGACTTGCATATGTGTAATAGTGGTTGCCATTGATTCTCCGATCTTGCTCTCGATGATGATGATGAGGCTTGTCAGTTATCGAACCGAATCAGAGCATGGAAGCATTCATGTCGTTCACACGAATGAGAAATGTAGAAACTTCACCTTGCATGCTTGTCAGGAGTATACATTTTCGGATAAAAGCCTAGTGGGTTGAAGTTTTAGACAGATAGTACCGCTTTTCGCCAATTAAAAACCATCCGTTTAATATATTTATCAAGCTCTACGGAGTCCAGAAACAGCTCTCTTCAGGAACATGTTCTATCGAACTCAATAAACACTGTTTCTTGCAAGATGTGGTCTCTACTAATGGTGGGCATCCAATTTTGTTCAGAGTTTTGTCAAGTGCACGAAAATGCTTTAAATATTTGCCTGATGATGACACTAAAATGCACAATGTGACGTCATCAAGCATCTTTTGATTCTACGACATATAATCTACAAAGCACGCTTGCGCTGTCACATTCTAGAAAGACTACCTTGAGGAGAAACCAACCTCCAAAGTAAATCGTTTTAATTGACCCTTGAGGCACAGTTAGGTGGGAATAAAACGTCCCGAGAGAAACCGTTGTTGGTTTTTCCATCCAAAGACAAACGCAGTCCTCCTTATGCTTGACTGTAACTCAAAATCAATAAAGAAGTGTCTTTTTTAGGGTACCATTCCTGGAGTTTTTCCTGTTGAGAGGGAAGTTCAACCACGGAGGTATATACAGTACCCCTATTTGACGTCAGAGGTAAACCCCCAAACCCACTCGATAAATCCAAACCTTAAGGAACTAAAATTAAGTGGTCTTGGTGTTTTTTGGAGCGGTTATTTTGCGTAAGCCAGTGTATTTTTAATCCGGTAATGGAGAAAGCGGTAGGCTGGTTGAGTAAACATTTGTGTAGTTTAACGTATAAGTCCTGGGTTTGAAGCAGGTTGAATATTTTGACTTGATACAAACCAGATTAATGCATAATCAGTTTGAATGTCGCGGGAAAAGAAAACCACTAGCCTGCTGAAGACTTTGGTGTAAACTGTGTTCTCTGCTGCCTGACATTTTCATCAAAGGTCCTACCGACTACAAATAGATCGCAAAAGTTTCAATTATCCACGAGCCACAGCGGTTTTTGAGCATAGTTTTGGAGGAGAAACGGCCTGCCTGGATCAGCCGTGTATGGCCTTTTATAACTCAGTACTCATGGCACTCGTCGTTGCATGCTGTCCTGGATGTGACTAGGATTGAGTCCTTCAGACCTTGTCGAATTTCAGGTCCAGTGGAACACGTGACAACCAGTTTACTCTTCTTGCTAGTCAACTTCATAAAAGTCCTTCACTTAACAGTCCACATTTTGTTCTTCTACAGCCAGATTACCCCCCACCAAACGTTTTCCATAAGATGCTTATGCTGAGATTCTCCACACAAAATTTCATTTCGGCTTATTTTCCAAACCCTACTCTCTGTACAAGGTCCATTTTGACTCCATAAATTGCTTACCAACTGAATATCACTCACATGTCATCTTTGAGTAAACCTCTCAGCGATCTTATCGCCTGCGTTTGTGGGTAAAAATCAAAATCCTCATTAACACTAGGCAACTTCAGAGCACATCTGGCTTCTCCATACTCACAAGTCCTCCACGTCGCCATGGGGCTATTTCAACACGCGAACGATTTACCGTCCGAAATATAACCAAGTAAAAAAGTACACGAATAGATAGCTCCTAGTACGTATTTTCTTATGAGAACGCACAGATGAACGCTAAGTCTTTGGTTGGTGAGACAGCCTTTTATTGCCTTTTATCTACTCTTTGAATTGCTGAGTTTAGTTGCAGACTCTACTGACAAGATCCTCTTTAAATTGGTGATCGCCCCGGTTTTGTTGACTCGATCTATATGAAGATAACAAAAGTAAGCTGCTTGAAATCCCCATAAAGGAAACAACTATGAAATTCACAAAGTATTTCCTCTCCAACACGAATTAGTAATGTCTAAGAGTGGTACAGTAGCAATATTCTCAACTTTGCGTTCAAAATAACTTCGAATGACCATTTCAGTTTCACTTTTAGCTACAAACCACCTGCTACAGTTGCGTTGGTAAGGGGAATATGGGAACGGGAACCACGCGCTGAAGGCTGTTACTCAGTCAGTTCACTGACGTTAAGTGATTCACCTTGTCTGATGTGGCAGGGAGCTATGCTTTATTACAGAATTCTCCTCATCTACTAAGTTGCTGGTTTACTAGGTAGTCTGGTGAAATCTGTCCTTCAAACGCAGCTCGAAACAGACAGTGATTGTGGTAATATCGAGGAACGCGACTGCACAGTTTACTTGTTTTTGGAAGATGTAAGGCGTAAAATAGCCTACTTCACTAAATGAAGAAATTCCGTACGATAGTAGTTTTTTCTTGTTTAGCCCCTCCTAAAAAAGGGCGTGCTACAGCCCATGAACTTTTGCGGTTTAAAATAACGTTATTTCAAAGCGTTCCACAATTTTTTAAAGTCTTCCGCAACACTAGCCCGTTCTTGGTATAGTATCCGGTCTCACCCTCACGGATGACCATCAATTACTGAGGACCATTGAGGAGGCCCGGTTAGTTAGTCTCTACCTAAATCAGTACTTTTTAACGAAACGTTTGGGTGTTGTCGGTGCTGCTCGCCTTCCAGGATGAGGACCGCGTGATCCTCACTGCGTCTGGTTGGAGACACTACAAGATATGGCTGCCAACCGATGTCAGTGGCGATCTTGTTGTCAGTTACTATCCAGATTGCCTGAATGAGTGTTTGGAGGTGTAGGCACCTCGGAATGATTGTAGTAAGCTAGCACTGAGTCCCCTCCCCGTCCATCTTTACTCTTTTCTTCACAATAAGGTTTTCAAATAAATCATGGTTGTACGGCAGCGAAACATCGGTGTTGAACACCGATGTCATGCTGTCGATGCTGATGATGCTGATGACTTTTTGACCACTTCACTAGACTCATTTAATCCGGTTTTTAGAATCAATTTTTTTCTGTCGTTTATTTATTGGCTGAGCTGGGCAATTCGGTTGCCAACATTTCGTCAACTGTCGCGGTGACATCGTCGATGTGTTGTAAGTGGGAATACTTTGAGCCTAGAATTGCGTGGCTATCACCCGTGCGCGGTTTACTCACCCGAACCGACCTTGACCAATCATTGGCGTCTTTTGTTGAGCGCATCTATTGGCCTGCTGGCTGATATGTCATCTGTCTAGTGGAAGTTTAGTTAGCCTTAATACCTGACCTCTTCCCCCTTGCTAGGACCTTTGTTCATTTGAACCCATAGTGAATCCTGTTGCTTAGTTTGGTTGACTTCTGTTCACTAGCCAACCATCTTCCAAAAACTTTAATTTTCAGATGAAGTCCACTATGCTAAACCAGATTGATTGATTTTTCAGGCGCACTCCCAGAAGTAGTCAATACTGGCTCCTAACAGTTCCACTCTCATCGACGCTGAACGCTAACTAAGTACATCATTCAGTGTAGACGCTGTTTAGTCATAGTCCGGCGTTTAGCCCAAGTGACAGAGCTGAGTGCTTTTTCATGTAGAACCCCGAACACAATACGGATTGCAGAACAAATATAAAAACGCAATAGTTTTTCTCAATCCAGGTTCTCAGAGGGCATTACTATGGCACAAATGCTCTAACAAAAAGTTCTGAATCAAACTTAAACTCTGTCTTGCATAAAACTGTGTTTTGGCTAGCCCAAGCATGAAAAACAAAACCACCGATTTGCTAACTAGTTGTAGGAGGGGAGAGCATCAACTTTTGAATTGGTACCCCCAGTAAAAAGTAGAAAGTTTAAAAAAGTGTTCAACCGTAACATACTACTCATTAAGTTGCTGAAAACTCTGACAGCCAACGACCGGGTTCATACTTCTTGAGGCTCATCAGGTATCGAAAAAGGCTAACTATTCAGTGGAAGCTCCAGCTGAGTTTTCTGCCTAAATATGCAAATGAATACTTATCTCCGTACACGTCTCCCCTACTGAAGGAGACCGTTCGTGACCCATTTGCAGGTGAGGAAGAATCTGAATATTTTAACTGGTTTAATTCTATCACAAACGTAGTTGAACGCCAATACCGGGTACAAAAGTAATGGTGGTTATCACCAATTTCCTGTAGAAATTTCTAAAAGGACATCGTTTTGATTTGCCTTTGGTCCACTCCCGTTGCTATCGTATTGCCTTGCAGTAGAGGCTGCCAAATTTAGATGGCATTTTCATCGTCAGGCTGAGCCTGTGTGGTCAAAAGCGGGGAAGAAATTTTGTGGGAGCGTTTCTCATCCAAACACGTTAAAGCTGATAGTATTTTTTTTGGACAGTTATTCACAACCAATAACAACTGGTTGGCTAATGAGCTTGAATGCTGGAGATGAGATTACATTCCAGAGTCGTACTTCGTCAGCAAACGTTTGAGGTTCCACGGTGAATGCTTGGAACCGCATATTGGTGAAGAATAATGGTAGTTGAGTATACGGGGCCCCCTTCTCCTCCTCTCCTCTGAACTGATCATGCTAGACGTTGTTCAACCTCAGCTTCTGAGCGCTTTTCCACACGGAAAATTTTCCGTGCATGCTGGATGACTTTCAGTCTTTAAATCACCGGGAATACAAACTACTTACGGCCCTGATCAAGTATAATCCCTCAGTTATGCCCTAAGGAAAAACCCGCGACAAGCAAATAGACGTGCAACCGATTGCAAGTTGTCCTTGAAACTGAGAAAATGCTTGTCGCTGAGAAGCCTCGGTTTTGGAGCCGTTCTAATGACCCCTAGCAGGCGTGTGCGACTTCAGACACTCAACAAGGGATTATGGATAACAGTGAGCGGAAAATAGTTCGCTTGCTCTGTACGCGAGTTTAGTGCTTATGGCGATGTATCAAGTTTTCCTATCCCTTCCGTCAAAATGTGAGAACGAATTAAAGCGACATTGTCAACCAACTAATAATACTTGTGTCTTGTTCACGTCTGTCCAAGAGTGGGTTTCCGTTTCTGTGGGACGGGATAAATGGATTGGGTAAACTAGCCTGTTGATTGTCATCCAAGCCACCAAATGCAGACATTGAGATAACGGAACATCCAAACATCCGAAGCAAGTGCCTGATTCTGTTCAGCTTCATGAGAGTTGCATTGGAATTTTCGGTTAGATAGGTTATTTCTGCGTACATCCACACAGTGCTTCAGTTTCTCTATGAGTGCGCTCTAGGCTATACTTTGAAAATGACCCTGAAGTCAGGCAAAGACGAACTGCATGAAGTTCCACTAGAACGCGATGAATATCTTTAGAACAAGGAGCTCTATTAGGCATTATTTCGCCCCCATAAACTTCCAATACTTTGGACCTTTCCAGCTAGGTTTTTTCAGGATCCACAGTGATGCGCAATCTCACAGAAGTTGTATTTACTCGAGCACAGTATTCGAACAAAGTTATATTTCACACTGCCCCAAAGCACGGCTAATGCTGTTGCTCTCTCTGGCGAATTGCGCTCTTCACTGCGGTGATAAGGTCACACAAGTCACAACCACAACCTCCACAACGTAGTTTCCGGTTAGCCAGCGATTTTCGTTGGTATGCGTCCTGGATTTCCATGATCGATTAAGAGGCAGTGCACACAAAATAACAACCGTAGTGCTGCACCTGTTGATTAAATGCAACTCAACGCGTGACTACGCAAGTTTACAGGTTTTGCGTGCAAACTGAAAAAAAAACCGATTTAGATACACGCCACTCCGTTACAAATCGAGCCTGGCCTAGCAGACTGACGGCACTTTAAAGTCCATCCACACTAGGACCATCTTCGCAGTTTGCAGCAGATAGACCGATAAGACTATCCATTATTCCATGAAAGTTTCAATGAGTATGTGTGCGTATTCGGCTGCATTTTTCAATCTTTGAGCCCGTCTACCGTCAGTGAAAACAAGCTGGTGCCACAGGAATCGAATCACGTGTACAGTTTATAGAACACAGTGACTTAGAAGGCGTTATGTTTTCCAGCTTTGTAACAAAGCTATCGCCTTCACTACCTACCATTCCAGAGAAACAGAATTGTTTGACGTCCAAGAACCGATTGGGCCATCGTCTCTAACGCGTGGCTCTCATTCGTTCATTCTCCCTAGCCTTGGTGAACAAAGCTGTGACATCACGCCTTCTTGCTGCACAGTTTGTGAGTTGAAAAACTAAATTGTAACGAGCTTGCAGAGAACTTGTTCCTTATGAAGTGTAAATTTTTGCCTTGATTATATCCCGTGCCTTATTGCCAACCTTTGAAATGCCGCGCTTGGACACAACCAAAAAGTCACGATCGGCAGTCAGGGTTGAAATTGAAGTTCAAGATTTTTTTTGAGGTCTACCGAAACTCCGGGTCTGTTAGATTCAAGAGAATGGCGTTCTTTGAGACAGGAGTGAATTTCCGCAATTAAGGTCCGCTTCACCGAAGTTAACCTCACTCGAACATGAGGTGCGTGCGGTGATAGGTTAAATTTGGGTCACAGATGTAGACAATTTTGGTTCAATAAAGTGTGAACTTCCTCAATACTGCTTGATTAGTCGCTCGAACTTTGTAGTTGGTGTTATGTGTTTCCAGTTGCAAATCAGGGTAAAATTCACAGCGTGTTTCCAAAGCCAGAGGCATGAGTTGACCTCGGATCTGTTGGTTTTTACATTGGCAAAATCCGGATCACGCATTTAGGAATAGGTCCAACCGCACTTCCCGTTAGCTGCTTGTCCGTCCTTTCAATGTTCCCGTGACTTTAGCTGAAAACAGAGGTTATACGAGAGGCAGATAAAGTATAGAGTCCTGTTTGGTGCTTTTGCGGAACAATTCCCCTAGTGATGGACTCGAAACTTACATGAAGTGCTTAGCACACAGGCTGAAAAGGTAAGAGCGGCTTCCAGCTAATGCGGTCTCTCAACAATCGCTTTGCAGATGAACAAATAAGTAGTGGCGGTAGAGAATATGTCTTCAGCGCAGCACATTCAAAACACTACTTTTGTAGTTTACTTTTCGATCATCTTCATAGGTATTTGTATGAAGGTCGTACCCAAGGGATCATTCACGGCAAAACCCTGAATGACCTGTGTGACTTACCTTCAAAGTCAAATATTATGTTGTGTGTGGAAAGTAAAGTCTTGGAAACAGGTCATCTAGTTGATCATAGGAACTTAGTTCGAGTCATTGAAGCCTGTTTCTTACATTTGCTTTCAACAAGCTTATTCTTCAACATTTGCTTTTAAACGGCACTTGTCATTTTTGGAGACCTAATACCCTTAAACCAAATTTCTAGGACAGAATGAACCGGTTTCTTAAAAAATATCGCGACCTACAGTTGCTTACACTCACCATCAAAAATAGCAACCCAGGTCCACTACGCACGTACACGGCTAGTTCTGAGGTGTTAATAAAGTCTGATAAAGGAGAAAGCAAAAATTCCGGAGACCATTTATTTTTCATCGACAATGTCACCAGGATAGCAGCTCAATAAACGAACTATCTTGCTTTTTTCTATGAAATTCCAAGAACGAAAATATCAGTACACTCAAGGTCACGGCAGATTCAGTTCGGCCATAGTAGTACCGTAGATTGTGGGTACTTACCAGTCGTGGGTTAATTTGGCTAGACAGTCTGTTATGCCTCAGCTCAGACGAGTTCTGTATGTGGACGGACCGGTATGTTTGTAACCAAAAGGGTTGAGGAGGAGATCAGCTGTTAATAAGCTAATCAAGGATACTGGTGAATTTTATATTCGTAACGCAAGCCACCGTTTAGATCACTAGGCAGTCTGGCTGATCAGAGGTTTCTATTTCTATGTTCTTCAGCTTCCATCAAGGCGCTGTCCCTGCGCTTAGATCCATCCTCACTTTTTCTGCCTAGAAGTATCATAGGACTGCCGAACCAGATAGGTTTCAATCGGCGCCAACTAGAGCCAGTGGCGAAGCATTATATTCTGTCGTAACTTGAGACAAGGACAGATGCAACCCATCACATATCATTGGCAAAAGCTACAAGAAACGATTGTTTCAATCATAGTACTATGCGCTTTACACACGAGATACAAATCCTAAAGCATCCATCAGGATTTTGTTCGGGGATTAAACAGCACCACACAAAGCCGACTAGTGATTGCGGTTTTCTTTTTTTGTAGATAGATCAAGTCTTTTCAATATGGTCAGTCAAACAGTAGTTTCCTTTATATTTCTAACTAACTGCCGCCCTCAATATTCCTCAAAAAATATAACACACTTATAGAAAGTTTTCCTTCAGCTAGTGAGATTCTGCAAGACGATGCTCTATCATTTTGTTCGATATTTCGTTGGCATCTTCTGGAATGCATATAAGAGGGAGCCACAAACCTTGGTATAGAAATCACACCCAAAGGAAAACCAGTGGATTTTGACACCGTAGATTGTTGTATTGTTTTACATTTGTTTTCAGTCTCACCATGTCCCTCTAAATCTCCGGGGAGGTCAGCTTAAGCCAGTTGATCTGCTTATTTTTCTGTGAAGCTGTACGATGACAGAGGTCACTACAGGCATTGGCAAAAAGCCGGAACGTTTGCAAATGTGGGTTCAAAGGCACCTTACACTGAAGGCGAAAGCTTGTGTGTAAAAGGCTGCTTTAGGCTTTTGACCGTCGCAGCATTCGCAATACGGTGGGCTCCGTTGTGTTCATAACGAGATGGCCCGTAAGCCAGTGGATGGCGGTGAATCAGAAAAACTTGAGTAACAAATAAAGCCTACCAGGTTACTGTGGTTGAGACACGTGCAACCGTTGTTTACCGAATAAAGCAGTGTTACTAACCCCAAACTTTCATTGCCCAAAAAGTGTGCGATAGATGGACTGCGAATCGGTGACAAGGAATGAAGGCAGCCATTCTCCAGCTGAATCAGTGAGCTTTGTCAGGTTCCTGATTGATTTCCACGTGATTCTTCTCGCAAGAAATTGTAAACCTCACGGAATCCCGAGGGAAACCAATCTTATTGGCAGAAATGCTACCGCTTAGTTTTGGCCAGCATTGTGTGTCGGGTAAAATTAGCAAGCGAGGACTCCAGAAAGACGCTCAAGTTTGTTCATCTCATTGCTGTCTAAAGGTATACACATCCTGTTCAGGATCATTTTCGCTTTGGAAAAAAGACCTTCCTTAATAAAATTTTATCCTTCTCCAGTTTTTTTTCACTCATTACTGGAACATCGTTTCCACATAAGTGCTAGTTCTACTACTAATGATTACAATGATGCTCTTAAGAAATTCCCTCTGAACAAATGCTGGTGTGGGGCCAACCAGTGAGGCATACAATCTTCTACCAGCTGACATGGATTTGACACGGAAGTAAGTTGAAGAAACGTGCTTCCAACAAGTGCCGTAGGAAATGCGGAAACAACGCATTATTGGCCTCATTTGTCCCATTTTCTCTGGAATTTTTCCAACAGAAACAAATACAACCCTTGAAACCGTCGTTGTTGGAATGGGCGGAGGACCAATCAGAATCTCTTAATAACATCAATGTGATTTACACCGAGAGGCCCACATTATTTTCCAGACAGCTAACTATAAAACTTCCATAGGGTGTATCGAACTCGGTTTGTCGAAACGCAAGTGCATGGGTCGTCCTCCTGGTTACCCAGTTGCCGGAAGCACCTACCACCGGAGTACAAGTGTCCAGAAGTGTCCCTTAATTTGACAAAGTTGTTAATTGAAAATGGTCTCACACGGTCGGAAAGTAACAAAACTCTGAACGGCGGTAGCTCTGATGTCCCCATATCTGCAATCTGAAAAAACGCACGGCGGTTCTTCTGCCAATATGAGAAGCAGATTCACAATTTCTGATTGATTTTGTTTTCTAAATGATCAGGCAACTAGAAATTTTTTGCAGAACCAAGTAAAGGTTGTTCTTCGTGACATTTTTGCGGGTTTAACATTTCAGAGACCTACTTCGATGCTAAATAAAATGTGTTCCATGACAGTTTTTGCGTTTGAACCCAGAATGAAAATTCGCCAAAGGGAACGAATAGAGGCCAGGCGCATTCCAAAGCGTCAAACAAACGATCACGTGTTGCCTGCGCAAAACCATTTTATTGAAATTTGACAGTCAAGAAAAAATCAGTCATAAAGACCAATATTTCTTCCTACTTTTTTGTGTATGCACCAGAGTGAAAAATCCCTTCTTACTTGAAAAAGTTGTGTGCTCGTTGCGATTCCCTTCAAGTGGGAACCCAAAAACTGTAAACTTTTCGGTTAGCCAAATGACTTTTATAGTTGTAAGACAAGCTTTACAGGTGTTCATCACAAAGGTCAGCCTTAAAAATAGCCCAAGGCAGCTAACGAAGTTTTTTCTAGTACATATCCTCGGTACCAATAAATCATTTAGTGACCGAATCTCCACCACTATTGTATGTGTTTAGTCGCAACCCGGAAATGTCCTTTGCATGGCTCTGATGAAGAACCGGCGATCGTATATTTCCTCATCCCACTGCAAGCAATGTACTTTTGCATGACCAAATGTTTTTTGTGTCACTGCATCCGTTTTTAGCGTTTGTCTACAAGTCCACCGCGATGTATCTATGCACAGTACGATGTTAGCTGTGTTGTCACCTGTCACACTTTCCTGTCATGTCTTTTCCTGCTAGTTTTTGTCTCTGTCGTTCCTTACCCTCAGAAACCGCTCAATAACGTAACCGATGAATAGTGTTAATTCCGGACAACACGTTGAAACAGACGGTGAAGTCGAAGAGGAACTGCAGAGTAATGGTAGAATATTGCTCGTAGCCTCACAAACGAATGAACCGAACTCTACCGCGAGACCCGCAATAGTGGGTACTAAAGAAGAGGAACACCAAGTTTCGGCTAGGGCTGCTGATGGCGGAGGAAACACTGAAACCGTCAGTTTGTCAAAATCCACGGAATCCCGGGTGAAATATTCTTCTCAAGACAGTAGGGCTTCGGCAGATGTAGAGGACCCTTTGAGTGAGTTCACCGGTCATTATTATGTTGATTCCGGGTGCGAAAATATCCCAAAGCTATGATTTGTTACAAATATGAGACTGCTGTGCTGACTGCCAGCGGCAGCAGATTGCCTTCATCTATCAGCGGTTTGATTATTATCACGAGGGGAGGTTTGTGTTTCTGGGATAAGAACGTTGTGCGAAACCTTCTAATTTAACTAAGCGTCATATTGCACGGTTCGTCTTGTTTGTCTTTTTCCTACTACTACTACTACTACTACTAATACTACTATCCGTTTGACGAGTAATCTTGTAGATATTGCATGTATATTGCATCATTCTCACTGTCTATTTGCTATTTTTGTTCTACTATCCTTGTCGCCGGAGCGGAGACAAGCGATGCATTGCCCAATGAATTTCTATTAGAAATAGACTGCTACGGAGAGGATATTGGGAAGGAATTGCATGACACATACCAAAGATTCCTACATATCCCGACCTATCAGAGAGCTGTGCCATTCCATTTCATGTATACCAACTTCCCCCCTACAATAAATCCTGAAATGCAAGAGTAAGCCAATCAGTCATTGCAACATTTGCGCTCACACTCGTTCACAAGTGAAAAACACAAAATGTTGCTTTGATTTGAGGGCTGCACAGAAATATACGTTCAGGAAACGCGACGAGGGATACTAAGTGAGTCAATGCTCACGAAGGCGAAAGTGATGAGATATTGATGCTTGTCCTAGGTACTTATGCAACCTAAATGACCGAAGGTGGGGACTTGGTAGCACGATTTGGTTAGGCGATGGTGTGCAGTTCCCCAAGGCTCGATTTTGGAACAGGACTGCCGACAGACGGCAAGACTGAGTCAGGTAGTCTTGGAGCTGTAATGCAGCTAAACTAATCGACCACGTTAGTTACACCCGAGAGAGAAGCTGCTCAAATAAGAAAGATGGACAGGTGAACTTCCTTGCAAGAGAGAGGTACTTTCAAGAGTAGCATAGACTAGTCATGCAGTTAGGCATATGATACCTCACGATAAAAGCCCAAATTCTGTTGTTCACACAGAATGGAAGTGGCAAATATCCTTGGAGAGAACGCGGAGCATCAAGGCAAAGGCGCGCTTTAGCATGAGGCTTCTGCATAGCAAATATTGGCTGCAACATTAACCCGTATTTTGGGACTATAGGCCCTGAACCCTTTGTTCAGAAGTGCATTCAGCCATGACTCAACAATTTTTTTTGTGCGATGCATGGCCGGAAACCTGAACAGCGTTAAACTTGTGACTTAAGACACAGTTGTCCTAGGTAATCGTTTCAGCCATCTAGAGCTCGAGCAAAGCGTGCATTAAAAACCTTCTCCACTCTCCTTCCGTCTGCTTTTTGGATTAGTTGTCTCGGTTACAGCAGTTAACTGTAAGTGTTGAGTCAACAAAACGGACAGGGAGAAAGAAGCTGGCACCAAGTTTACTGACCTCCCATAAACAATCGTCCCGAAGGTAACTGGTAAGGAATTCGCTTTCAGCGACATAAATCACCTCATCGAAGTGGTCTTGTAGACCAAACAGATGGTTCACAACGCCCTCGAATATTTATGTCAAGCGGCTAAATTGAACCTGGAAAGCAAAAGTCACGTATCGCTCAACGCATCCAGTCAGTCAAGCGTGGTACCAAAAGCCAAGCGCTTTCTGGGCATCACATTGAGTAGAACTTTGCTGTTCTTGTGAAATTGACTGGAAGTTTTGCCTGAAAGCTGAGCTGTTTACTTGCTCTTCTCTGGTCGCCATCAGCACAACTCCGAAGTGATCCTCAGTCCTAAGTAATGACTTGCGGGTGGAACTGTTAAGCCACTAGTTAGTCGGGAATAGAGTGAACGGGTAATACTCGTTCAAACATATCGGTGACAAGTGTTTTGTGTAAGATGATGCCTTTCAAGAGGTTTTGTGCTTTGAAAAGCACCCTACTTTGGAAGGTTTCCATCACCAAAGTCACTATGTTGAGTATCTAGCTGCGTTGCAAAGGGGTGATTACTAAGAAAGGAGCTAGGATGTATTCGCAGATTGGTATCGTTTATGCGACAAATGAAACCACGACAGAGTTCTTTTGATAGGACGTATATGTTGCCCAATTCAGAGTGACGTAAGCAGAGAGGTGGCCAACCCTTGACCTGGCAGAAGGGTATGAAAGAAATTACGAAACGCTTGGGTGCTGTCGGCGCTACTGCCTTTCAGGATGGGGACCGCGTGATCCCCACTGCGCGTGATTGGAGGCACTACGAGACGTAGCTTCCAACCGATGTCAGTGGCGATCTTGTTGTCAGTTTCTATCCAGATTGCCTGAATGAGTGTTTGGAGGTGTAGGCACCTCAGAATGATTGTAGTAAGCTAGCACTGAGTCCCCTCCCCGTCCAGCTTTATTCTTTTTCTTCACAATGAGGCTTTGAAATAAATCATGGTTGTACGGCAGCGAAGCATCGGTGTTCAACACTGATGTCATGCTGTCGATGATGATGATGATGATGATGGCAAAACACAGCTGTCAGTCGTTCTACGAAAATCAGCAAGAGCCTAATAGCTTCCAGGGTTTTTCATGATATCACTTAAATCTGTTGCCTTCTGTCGAGAATATTCGGTGGAACTACCGTTCTACAAGCAGACATCATTCGCTGATCTCTACAGCATGTATACCGAGGGCACCTTCGAGAGTAATCGGCACAAAGATCAAAATTTATTTGGATCACAGCAATCCTGGCCTAATTAGGCTCGGGCTAAACATTCCTCGTTTTTAATCATCTAGGGTTTTGTGAGCTCACTAATGAGCTGCGCGCTAACTGAGTATGTGTGTACATCACTTCGTTTTGTCACCTTTTGTATTTTACGTGGATATGTGACACACTGTCTATCTTTTGACCTGAGACAATCTCAGTGCCGGTACATTTTCCGTAACTTGGAGAGTCAATTTCGTCAGAAAATCACTCATGCACACTTCAGTGGGACCTGATTTTGGACGACAAGCTCACCTGCCCTGTCGATAAATCCCGTTATCTGATCCTAAACGTTTTGATGAATAGCACATTTTTATGGACGTGAAGTTATGAGTCGTATTCATCATATTATAGAACTTTTCAGGTGAAAAGTGCATCACTGCTCGTCCACAAAATTTCGTTACTTCACGTGGTTCAATGGAGCAAAAGCGGAATGCGGAAAACTTTGGAATAAAACAAAAACAGAATGTTTATATTCCGCTTGTGTCGGTCTTAAATGATAGTGAGATACTGCAATATCCGGATAAGATTCAGTCGGAAAACGAAGTGGACGAATTAATCTTTCGTCGACGTGCAGTTTTGTGTAGAGACTAGACAAATTCTCGCCACAGCGTTTTCAAAAATCTCGCTCACGTACATGCTAATAAATCCTTAGTTGAACTTCTGTAGCCGGCAAAGCATATGAGGTGGGCAGAAAGATATTGTGGACACCTGGTGTCTAGTTTTCCCCGTGCCTGTCAACTTTAGAACGTTCAGGTTTTAAACATTTGTTACCTGAAAAAAACTGTCACTAAATTTGCAGGCAGTAGGTGCGGTGCATGAAAAAAAAGCCTTATTTTTCGTGTGTGGGCGTTGGGTGAGATGACACAAAAACCATTTTATTATCCCGATCCGCTACTAAATTTGACCTGCAGTCAGTATGCTTGGTGATCGTAGACTCAAACGGTGAGTGATAGAAAATTTTCAGTTTTAGCTTGCAGTCCATGTATCTAACTCACCCAGCTCACTAAGCCAACTTGAATAAAATCCTACGGGAATATTTTGTACTGATGAGCATTGTAAAACCGTATATCTGTATCTCTAATTATAGTTTCAATTTGAGCAAAGTAGTACTTGGTGAAAAACGCAGTCAACCAACGTCGACGATGTAGATCAAGTTGGATCCGCACGTCATGCATGTATATTAAGTGCTTCAAGTCTCTTCGGATTTAGAATCCATCATGATGAACACAACAGTACAAGTGGGAGGTCTGTTGAAGTTCACATCTCAAGAAATCACGATTCGCTGAAACCAGTATCCAACAAAAACCATTGTCCAATCAATATTCTCAATATGCTTTATTTCATTTTGATGGTAAGGCCTGAGAACTTGGAGAAAATGCATGGTGATCATGAGAGTATTTGTTATAGGTAAGCGAGTGTGGCAGAAGCTTGTGCGCCTATTTCAAATAGGCACGGCAGGGTTGAAGCCAGTATCGATCGGCTTATCAGTTCACTTCGATTTTTGTGGAAAGCTGAACTGGTTGGGCTTCTACTCCTGTTGCATGGAACGCACATCAGCCCACAAACAAAATGTCAAGAGCAACGGCGATGACGGCGAATGCGGGACACCAGATGCATAGCAATTCTCGGAGTATTTTAGTAAATTAAAATGCATACTAGAAGCGTGTTTCCTAGTGACTGCAAACAAAGTAGCTGGTCCTCTCGGAAATGCATTTCAACTGAGCTTGGACTGACCTAAACAGTAATGCCAACCCTGCAAATGCGCACATGCGCGTGCACGTAGCTGGTAGTGGTCTTTAGTTGATTGATTTTAAGAACGTTAATGTCCCAGGTTGGTCGCAAGAAAAAAATCACAAAATGCTTGACCCCCGCGAAACGTCCCTCAACCTATACTTTTAGTGATAATCAGTCGTCGTACCTGGTTCGCTCACATAATCGCCATCAAACAAACAGCCGCCTTGGTTGGTATGAAAACGAACCGTAGCCGAAGTCAGTGAATGTTTTTTTAGTGGAGTACGTAAACAAAACTGTTTCGGTGTAGGCGTACAAAACGAGGCAATGCTGTGTGTACGTTAGAGCTGAGCCGCGACTGCGTAGAAGGACTCACACCTTCATTACATGTCAGCGGAGTGCTTCAATCAGATAAATTTTATTGGGTGGTCAACACCGTTCACACAAACATTCACTCTGATGGTCCTAACCGAATGCACTGACCTGGTCTGTAGGATAAGGCCGGCGTGTTATGATGTGATGAGTTATGATGTGTGCAGATCTGGCCGCCGATATCACTGCTAGGTTGCGTGAATTTATTACAGACACTTTTTGCTAACCATCGTTGTTTCTTATATTCCCTGAATAACAGCCTTGTAAGTCTCTTTTCTTGGTTCAGTCAGCTATAACAGAAAAAAACGGAACGTCACACCAGTACTACTGTTTTGGTCAATGACAAATCTAGACAGCCTACTTTCCGGTTTCGTCCTTCTTGCAGCATGCCATATAGATCACATCAAGATTACTGCTTACTTGAATGTGAGATGCTACGTGTGATTCCAAAACAGTCAGTCAATTGGTAATCACCCAAATCTCTTGATCATGGAACTCCAACAACTTCGTTTGCAACTGAGCGTTTGTCGCCAAATTTTCTGTTGAAGTAGAACATAAGGTGGAAGGAAATCTGGAGAATGAACCTATCTGATAGACCTCAAAGAGAGTAATACCGGTAATGAGCTGTTTACAGTTTTCATCTGCCTGATGAGCCAGGTTGCTAAACAACCTTGAAAATCTTTCCAGTAACAGCCATGAGCTAACCTTTGTTGGGCATACCAGTTGTAGATCCTCATAAAACGAGAGATTCGGATGAATTTCTGCTAGATCCACTCTCCGCACCAGGTCGGTTTGCAAAAGAACTACATATTCTTATCAAAAAACCAAGTCTTATCTAAGATTATTGGCTTTTTGTCGCATTCTTGCAGTTAGAGTCGATTTTTAACTTGACTGTATTGCCAGTGACTGTTTTTCTAGTGGTTTCTGAATTTTCTAGTTTTTTTAACCGCCGAAAATTACTTGGCTTTAAGAAAGGTTGCGATTTAAGTCGATCGAATTAACGACGACCAACGCGTAGAACAGCAAAACTTCTGAGCAAAGAATCGATAGGAAATATCATTTTGGACTCTTTCGAAAAGTCATTCCTCAGTTACACCCTAACTATTGCTATTTTGTTGGTAAATAGCGCACTAACCACTGGTTTGTCCGGAATTCTTCTCGCCAGCTAGGATTGCCAACAAAATCAATATTTTTCATCAAATTACCATGAGAGTTTCAAATTTTACGGGAAAATCAGTGGCGCCTTCCGGTGCATGACGGCGTCTCATTTCTTCTGAAGCTGTAAAATTATCCCGTTTCATGCATTAGGTTATAAAGTATTATATTTGTGATATTTTTTTTAATGATTCTATGGATTTTTCCTAACCTCGGCGGTCAGAAACATAAGGATAAAGCTGAACTCCCATGACCATTTTATGGACTCGTGAGAGCTTGTGATTGGCCACTTCGTTTGTACGGAGTTGGATGCATGTATATTAAATTCCGTAAAAGGTTATAATCATTATTCTAGCAACTGGTGGAAAGAGCATTTTACTCTTTGCAGGAAACTCTTCGATAGCACACAACCGGTTTCGCCTTTTTTCCGAACTCATCAAGTAGGTACAGTCCCCGGGTTTGGGTCAACCAACAGCAACCGTGGGAGTTGTGTGTTCCGTCGGGACTATGTGCTGCTGCGATATCCCGAGCATCCTACCGACTGAAACGTGAGGCAGTCTCTGTACGGCGTATTCAGTTGGATAGTATCCTGAACGGGAGATCTAACTAAGATTCAAGAGACTCCTTCTGACATCAAGTTTGTTTGCACGCTTTTAGTTGGATTATGGGCATCTAACCAGAACAACATTAGTCAGATAAAACTACAATCACGTGCTTTTGGTATTTTCGCATACTCTGGCGAAGTGGTCGAAATGGAACATTTGGTGTATAAACGAACAAGATGATGGCTTAAGGTGTACACATTTTTACAGAGGTAACATATTTCCAAGAACACCAGTTTACTTTATCCGGGTCGTGACATTTCATTAGCCTGATCAAACCACACACCATGTTTGTCTTTACGAGGACGTTCTCTCCGTGATGCTTTGAAACGCTTTTCTGTGGAGAATTTTTTTAAGGTGTTTAGTGGTACTGAGGAATTCTTTTGAAATCAGAAAGCTCCAAGAAACCCAGGCGCAGTTTACGATAGATAATTTCTCCAAAATTACTTATTTTTAATCGTCAGCGGATTGCCAAAGAACGGTAAGTTTACAAAATTCAAGGGCACTCTGACATAAACTGTAACAGTGGGCTGTCCAAGTAACACCACGGGTTGAGAATAAAGGCCTCACCGACTGTTTTCACTAGCATGAAATTTGGCGGTGTACTAGATGGAGACAGAAGTGGAACTCTTGTGTTTTACGCAACCTTGACTTATTTTTAAGTTCAGTTTGCAGTGGAAAGTGTTACCTCATCTAAATACATGTGAATTATTCCTAATCAGTCACCTGTGGTCGAAAGGAGTTGTGTTCGACTACCGAACAAAAGATCAGGCGGTGCTAATTATTCCAAACTTGGATGAAGGAACCGTGCGAAACGTCTAGACTTCCTAGATAAAATATAAATCAAACTTCAATTGCTCCAGACTGTCTGCTCCGTATTTGATTTGTCCGATGCAGGTTTCAATGATCCAAGGCAAACTTTTTGTTCGAAAATTTTCCACAAAAAAAATCCAATGCAACTTTTCCTTCTGGCTGAAAATTTTCAATCGTCTCCTGTCCACCGAATATACGCACTGGGCGATGAAATAATAATTTTCAAAAAGTTCAAAAACATTGCACTGAAGATCGATCAAACGCCCACATTTTCTCCTATTTCGTTGTCTACTTGAACAGCTTCCTGAAGGACTTAGACATTTTGCTCGCGTTTTAGCAAAGTACCGCACAGAGGTGTGTGTGTGTGTGAGACTTGTGGTTAAAGAAAACGAGGAACAGTCGGAAAACGGATATTTAGGATTGATGGAACACACTTTGTTGAAGAGAATTTATCCACTCGGGGTCACAGTAGTTTGGCTAAGGATGCACATTCTTGTTAATAATTCTTACACGACCTATTTTACAAGGGGGGTTTAAAAACTTGGATCAAAATAAAGCATATAGCGGAGCTAAATGGAAACATTTTCACTGAATTAGCGTACGACGAAAAGTTTCAATTCCGGTCTGTCGAACGCCATTCTCAACAGGGTTCACTTCAGGGAAACTACACGGCTGTTGTCATCTAAATGCCCACTTTTACAGCTTATGGAATAATCGAAGCCTGTGTGAAACAACACAGACGATCGGTTAGAGTCCCCAGTGTCTGAAAAACACACCCTTGCTAGTGAAGACAATACTGTTAGTAAATTTTGCACACGTAAGTGGCGGTTTGTTCCCTGAGGCGAGCAATTCGGTTGCGAGCGTCTCATCCCCAACCAAAGTCTTATTGTCAGGGGCGATGTTGTGGGACAAACGATGACGATTGGGGATGGACGTTTTGAATATATATCATTCATAGACAAAAACTCATTCTCCGTCTGGCTTTGTTTGATTTCGAAGCTAAAATAAAAAAATCTGGACCAAATAAATTGTCAAACGTAGTAATATTGGTCATAAAGCCTCTGTTTTGTGTGATCAGGTTTATTACCCGTGACAGGGCTTGAACGAAAAAAAACAAATTAGGAGGGGATTGTCTTGGATAAATTCACGCTTCACTGAGCTACATCATGTTCCTACGCACGGATGACGTCACGCCAAATGATTGTAACAATCTTCCTGACCGCAAGCAACATGGGAAGCACCAGAACGTTATTTTAAACTTTGAAATTTCCTTAATTTATAGCCCACTAGCCCACCACTACAGTGCGAGGTTAGCTTTAGCAAAATTTTGTTTCTGAACACGGGAAAAACGGTTACTATATTAGACAAAGACCTGAGAATTTTTTCATTCATATCGTATTGCTCGTTGAATTACGCTGAATAGTCTCGTTTACACCAGTATTTAAAGAACTGTTTCAATCATGCATGACTTACTGTACTACTCATAAGGTTGCTAAAAATTCTTTGACAGCCCACGACCGGTTTCGCCCTCCTTGGGGCTCATCAGGTAGGTGCAGTGCCCGAGTTTCCGTCAACCTTATGTTCTACCTGAACCTAAATTGCGCGAACTACACTCATTCGCAAACCAATTTAGTTTTGCGGGAGACTCACCCGAAACCCAGCTGAATCTGCCGTTTGTGATGTTTCGAGGCAACTGAAAGTGCTGCATCAGGTCGCCTCATGTTTCAGTTGGTACGATATTCAAGATATCGCGATACGTGTATAGACATAATGCACTACTCATAAGGTTGCTGAAAACGCTGACAGCGCACGACCGGTTTCGCCCTTCTTAGGGCTCATCATGAAGGGGAGATTCAGCTGGTCTCTTTGAATTCCAAAAGTTTGTCCGATAATTCCTACTGTTACTTATATGAGACAGCTGTAAGATAATGGTGAGTCTCTATTGAATGTTTCCTTTTAGAGGTCATCACTCTTTGGCGAAGGCTAATTTAATTACGCACGTTAAATAGATTCCATCCAATGGGGTTAAGTATTTGGAGGGACCAATTTTTGGAAGATACCTACAGTAGCGATATAGAGCATCTAAGTTGGCTTTTTTCAAGACTTAAAATTTTCTTTTATCGTAACCAACAGATATGGGTGGAGAAATGCCAAAACCAAAACCGTTGTTGCTGTTTGCCACAAAAATTCCAGCGCAGATTTGGAACAAAAACCGACTGAGTTGTGTAATGGTGAAAAAGTATGGCCTAATGAACCGACACATATTGCTCGATGTTTCAGACACCAAGGGTGACTTTAGCAGTGATTTTCGGAAAAAAATTCAAGTATCTGTCACCACGACAAATTAGTTTTTTGAATGTGTCTGCAAGCTGAAAGTAAAGCTAGCCTATCAAACTCACAGTTCGTTTAGTTATCAGTTAGTTCTGACCACAAGATGCGGAAAGACAAACTGTGCTTTCGTTAGAAGCACGCGCGTTGGGTCCGGATCGCGAAAAATTCCACACACCTAGATCAAATTTAATCAGTGAGCAGATCAGCTGCGAGAACGTGACGATTCTCGTCCAAGAACGACCCATACACATAGTCGACCTGACCTCCTGATGGTTTTACAAAGCAGTTACAGTTTGGCTCTCTTTTCGCTCTAATTCCATTCCTAAGGGTCACTGACGTAGCGCGGACGAAACGTCGCGCAGAGGTGTGCTCTTCCGTTAATAATAATCTAACCTACAGGTTTCAAATGACATTCTATGTATTTGATTTTATTCACACCGATTTTGTTGCGAATATTCTCTAACTGGTCAAGGAAATGTTCATTAATTTAAAAGGCAGTTTGGAAAATAAAATAAACCGCCTAGCTGTGGCATCTCTTCGTTATATCATCATCATCATCATCATCATCATCATCGACAGCATGATATCCGTGTTGAACAGCAATGCTTCGCTGCCGTACAACCATGATTTATTTGAAAGCCTTATTGTGAAGAAAAAGAATAAAGATGGATGGGGAGGGGACTTATTGCTGCCTTACCACAATCATTCCGAGGTGCCTACACCTCCAAACACTCATTCAGGCTACTGGATAGAAACTGGCAACAAGATCTTTGTTATATAGATGTCATGAAATCTGAGGGAGACTGCTGGCTGTGATTTCGTTCCTTTGAACTGCTTCTCACAATAAACGGAAGCTTTTGACCACTGAATAAATGCACGAATTAGGCGGCTTGGAAATCCAGTGCCTACGTCAAACCAATTGTAGTTTCACGGGTTTGAATCTTATACGTCACATTATAGCCGGTAGAATGCGTGGGCGTCGACCTCCATTTTTAGCGTGTGCACCTGCTACACCGTGCCTCCAGTATTTATCCATTTTTTCATTGACGCTTTTCTAGCGTATCAAACTATCGATTTTTACCTTTAGGATCCCCAATTAGTTAACACTTCCAGATGTTATCCTCTTGTTAGCATTTTCTTAAAAACGTCGGTTCCTCGGGCGAAATTCCATGGCGCGCAAAACGACTTTCAAAATCTAGTGGTAAATGTTCGCTGATGGTGGAGGTTGTGACTGTAGATTAATCTAACTGCTTTCTCCCGTCCACGGCAGCTTGACAACTTCTCGTCCAGAAGGTGAAGCATTCTTAATTTGATTTCCTTGTAGCAATTTGCATTTATATTCCGTCTACCCAAGGGAACATTTAGCAATGCTAGGGTTTCGACTGCTCTACTGAGGAGAAAAACGGATGCGTTGTTCATCAATGGACGTGACTTGAGTACACTCTTTTTTCATTGGTACTCTTGTCTGACTTATTCCTGATGGAACTTAATATGGAAGAAAATTCTCTAGGGTATTATTTATTTTTCACCATGAAGACGTAAACGAATTGTCTATGATTATGTCTCTTCAGTGCAGTGTTCTCCAACTACCGCTGTTGGTTGAACTGTCGGACCACAGTTACACGCACACAACAGTCTTGAGAACGTGTCCAATTTGAGACAGGCTAGGAATCTTACTTAGCCTGACCCTAACTACTATGAACGTTTGTCCACTGTCTCAAGCTAACTGTATATAATCTCGTGATATTATGACACACGGGTAAAATATTTCTTTGAAATCAGTTTAGAGAGTTAAGCATACGGTAAAGAGAGAGATGATTGTCACTGATCCGACCCCAATCAATCATTGCGTTTGCCCTGCTAAGACAAAATCAAGGCTTGTTGACCACTCGAATGTCGGTCGCAATCGCTGTAGCAAATGCTTTTTGTCTGCCATCTTTAAACGATCTTGGTGGCACTGAGTACTTCAGATGAACAATTCAGTCGAACTGATCTTATGATATTTCCGTTTTTTAAATAATTTTATACATGCCACCACTTTGTTGATCGTTTTGTACTTTTTCGTGGATTACTGAAAAGAGACGAATCATCGACTTTTATTAGCTTTCGGTATAATTCCCTTTGTTTTATATAAAGTGCAATAATCCGTACAATTTCCATTTGGTGACGTTTCTCACACGTCACATTCACACTTGATTGACCGCTTCTCTGAGGGCCTCGTTTTGCAACGTCACTGTGGGTTCACACACAAGAACCACATGTACAAAGTCTGATTTCCTGGTGATGCCAGTCACCCTTTAGACCTAAACTACCACACGCATTGCAAAAGTCCTTTTTGTTCTGCCAAGTCCTTCCTGTTTCTACCACAGGTTGCTCTCTTCCTTGTCCATTTTTGCATACATGTCGTTTAGCATGCATATACATAGTTGTATCCCGGAGAAAGCAAGCTTTATAAAAAAATCGCCGGCAGCACCACCCAGGGAAAGTTTCTTATTCTGTCCTATTGATCCCTAAGATAAAAACAGAACTAACTAATGAACCGTCTGATGGATAAGTCGTACATCGGTCCACGTCTCCCTGTATGTTTTTACGTTATTTTTGGCATTCTTTAAACTTGTGTTATTGTAATCTAGTTGAGACGAAGTAGGGAGTTTTGATCGGACTTATACCACTGTTCCTAACAACACAAAGATGGTTGATCGGTCGGTCTAGAGACCACAAATTCACTAAAAAACAGTCGTTCTTAATTTTGGGAAACTATCGTTTATCTAGTGGTATTTGGTTATAGAAATTCATGTCTTTGAAGAAATGTCTCCAGGGAGGAGGCGATTGTCTTTTAGTGAGTGTGTGAAATGCTTAGCCAAATCAAA
Organism: Clonorchis sinensis; assembly: GCA_003604175.2. Taxonomy (NCBI): domain Eukaryota; kingdom Metazoa; phylum Platyhelminthes; class Trematoda; order Opisthorchiida; family Opisthorchiidae; genus Clonorchis; species Clonorchis sinensis. Next base: position 13,027,094 of record CM030374.1, read on the forward strand.
ACCATTTTAAAGAATTCCGTTTCCTTCTGTAGTCAATTCATTGTAAGCAACACGACAACTCGTTATTGTAACCTCCAAGAATTGTTGCTGGTGTGAGGAGATTTGGGTTTTTTGTGGAGATTTCGTCCTGTAAATGAAGTCAATCTGTGCTGAAAAGCCGAGAAGCGCTGTACAGCTGTTTCATCCTCACTGGGAACAATCAGCAGTGCGCGTAGGCGTAGGCGTGACATCAGATTATCCGTCAAGGGTCGAGTTTACAATGCTGCGGTGCGTTCCGTATTACTATACGGATCAGAAACCTGGCCGCTGCGCGCCGAGGACGTCAAACGACTCTCAGTGTTTGACCACCGATGTCTTCCGAGCATTGCCCGAATCTGGTGGGAACATCGGATCAGCAATGCTGAAGTACGTCGAATGGTATTCGGGAGGAATAACTCACCCTCGATAGATGAACTGATCACACTGCATAATTGCGCTGGCTTGGCCACGTGCTGCGTATGCCAGTCGACCGACGTCCTCGAAGGGTTCTTTTCGCACAACCACGTGAAGGGTGGAAACGAGCCAGAGGCGGTCAAACATTGACTTGGCAACGAAGTATAAAAGCCATTACCAGCAAACTTGGCTGCGCTGGTCACTGCCGTCTTCCTGGATGGGGTCCCCGAGACGAGCCACATCAATGGTTAGAGACGTTGTCAGACATGGCCCAATCGCGCCCTCAATGGCGCTCGTGCATCCAAGTTATTGCCTTCAATGCATAGCTCCCTTCCCGATTCCCCGACTTAACAGCCCACTGACAGTGGTGCACTTACGCAGCTCGCGCCTCCAATGCGCAGCTACCTACCTCAACTCCCAAAATCATCGGCGGACGAAACTGTGGCAGCTACAACCACTGTACGACAAGTACACAGTTTCTTACAGCTGATGTGATGATGATGACGATGATCTCACGAAACTCTGACTGGGTTTATTAACGCTATATCCCGTCTAAGTGCGAGTTAATCACACTGCTGATCAGAGCTCGTGGCCGAACGGTTAAGTGTTCAAACTACTAGCCACGAGGTCGCGGGTTCGAGACTCTCCGGAGTTCCGTGAGATGCGCACTACTGATGATTCCCAATAAGGATAAAACAGCTGTACAGTGCTTCTCGGCTTTTCAGCATAGATGGGCTTCACTTACAGGACGAAATATCCACGCGAAAAACCTCCAAAAATACCCACCTGTTATGTATCTTAGTGTTCTTCTGCTCAGCCTGAATTCCGTTGCCGCTGACTAAAATTTCGCAATTTTCCTGCCTGACCAAAACTAGAAGACAAGCTGTTGGATGTTGCAAACTTGTATGACTGTGGCGTAAAAGACTTGCTTTTACCAACAACCTGTTTCGTAAGCAAAATGGACACAGATTATCAAAACTGGAAAGCTTCTTAGATGAGTTTTGAATTTAGGTCGCCCAAAGGGTAGTGCGCGATCTCTTCTATTCATTATCAGCTTTACGACCGAAGCTCAGCGGTAGGTTTTCTGTGGACCTAAAACGCCCTTGAAGGTGCACCAGTATGCCTACTTTAAAAGTTCGCCGGACGTTGCATTCATGAAGATCATGTTCCCGTATAGTAGATCACAGCAACCGCGCTCCCTCAAACAATGCAGAAACAGAGCACACAAACTGTTTCTCGATTTGCTTGGCCCGTAACTATGACGGATATGTAAGCAGCAACGGCTGACGTGTTCTGCAAGCTGTCCATTCGGATTTTTCCACTGCTGTCAGAAATCGAGAACAAACAGGCGTTTCCCATCTGCGACCCTGTCCATGTGCCCCCATACCACTTGATGGTGTCCAGAATCGATATCATCTGATCAGCATGGAACAGTTATGATGATTACCAGTAACCAAAGATATTAGGTTCATTTACGACTAAGCTACAGCAGCGAACTTGTGGTACGACCACAATTCGCTGCAAAACACTGATCCTCATCTTGAAGAGGCCAGAATGAAACCAACACCTGAGAAATCTGTGGATGGAAATTTCTGGATACTAATTTTATGGACTTTGTGGTTTATTGCTTTTACTGTTCACCAGGGCAAATCTGAAAGTGCTTGTTGTTAAACTTCTAGCATTTGGCGAGTACCACTCATTTTAAAGTGGTTTCGTTCGTCACACACAGCGATTGGTTTAGTGTAGAAAAACAGGGGGGGCGATGAAACCCACTATGGTTTGGGCAATCAGATGAGTTTGGACTCACTGAAACAGAAACAAATTGATTAAAAGAGTGAGCAACACAATAATCTAGCAATTCCATCAATCGAACTATGAGAAGAACGAGGAGTCGCGGCAGAAAAGCAAGCCATTCAATTAGTTCACGAAACAAGCGCATCTCGGGAGGTTATTGTCGCATTCTATTGTATGATCACAGTGTCTGTCATACCACAGCACCCTCTCTGAGATGTCGTTATTTCTAGCCTAATCATTTCAGTTCGCTCAGCTTGGAGTCACCAGTGAAACACCGTTGAAATTGGCTAAGAATTAGTTTGCGATTAGAATGTTCCAAACACCCCGTGGAGTTAAGAGACATGCAAGTCCATGTAATGGCGGCGGGAAAAAACGATGATGCGTTTAGCGGGGCTTTTGATCGTGAGCTGCCTTGAATCGACGGTCAGGATGGGGCTTCACCACTTCGGTCGAACATCTTTCAACCCTCGCCTATCTATCAGAAAGATAATTAGACAGATACTGATACATTTTTGCTATCCAAAAGAGGCATTTGTACCGCACAATGATTTTTCAGGCTGCTGCACGGTAAGTTCAGTCATTCACACCATCGTAGATCTGCGCAGAATCCTATGGTAACCTAGAGTTTACAACTTGATCCGTGTTGTATGCATGCTTCAGCATGAAAGTGAAAAGCCCATAGGCACCGTAGATACTTTTTATCCTTTTCTCAGGAATGCGTACATTTCGTGAGATTATGACAGATCAGATTGTACGAAAAGCCTTGCCCTTGTAGTCTAACCACGAGTAGCTGATCAGCAGTGTGAGTATACCTTGCACTTGGACAGGATACAGCGCTATTCATCCTTAAACTACTTGTTTCACACCGTGTGGCCACGTGCTGACTGGATTCTTGAATGACCACTTCCCAGACGGCTCACACAACGTGTGAGATACGTTCTACTCTGAACAATTTACTCTTAGTGTGATGGTAGCAAGAGCGGGTTTTGAAACTCGAAAGCAGTACGGTGCTACTCGGTTTTTCAGTACACAGTATCTTCACTTGCGGGATGAAATTCCTATGGAAAATCTTCTAAATCTTCTCTTACTACTATTATAATTTCAATAGTCAGGTGAACACCATAAGACATGTACCAGAGGAATCCAAACATATTCACGTAGATCCTTTAGACTTCCTTAATGAAAACAAGTAGAACAAGAAATATCAACTTCAACCACTCAGAGACCGATATATTTCAGCAGGTCAAGTTTGATTTCACTCGACTTAGTTTTTCTATTATCAAATTAGTTTGAATTGGGCGTCCACAGGATTAATTATTCTCAGGTGTGCTCATGTGTTTGCATCCACTCAGATCCGAGAAGTCTTACATGTCAGAAGCTATGTAAATTCTCACGAAGAAAGAAGTAAAAAAGTTTACCCACCTACCGAAATAATCGCTAGAGAACCAGTTTCTCCCAAAAAGGTGTTACAAAATTTCCATTTAGAGGAGCGAAATTCCCATATAGTCTCATCGACCAAGTAGATTTGCTGGTAACCTCCGATTTGAAGATTTTTGTCAGCTGTATCCGAAACAGGCAACGAAAATCCGTTTAGTGTGATGCGCTCTGGTCGGCATCTGTTAGATTCACCTGGAAGAGATAATCACGGAATTCATCTCAAAAAGCATCGCATTCTCAAAATATCGCTTGTACTATCGCGTGCGATCACATTCGCAGCCTGTGTGCTGTCGAGCTGATGGTGAACGCAGAAAGTGGTTAGCAATTTAAATGATGTTTCGTCTTCGTGATGTTAGGAGATTTTTGAATTTAAGTGGAGGTTTCATCCTGCAGGTGAAGTTGGACTGTACCAAAAGGTCGAAAGCACTGCACAGTTGTTTCATTTTTATTGAGACTCATTAGCAGCACACACCGCAGTTAATTTTTCAAACTACAAACCTGAAAGTCGCGACTTTGAAACTGTCGGAGTCTCGTGAAAAGCACAATGCCGACGATTCCAGATAAGGATGAAACATCTGTACGTTTTTCATCTCCGAAGTTTAGCACAGATGGGTTTCACTTACAGGACAGTAGGCAGATGCATTTGAAGTTCCTCCGGTGCTCTTCAGGTCAAGTAGATTTGGAAAATTGCCGGTCGCCCGACTCAAACCTTATGCGCCGAGGTCTGCTTCACGCTGTCCTCAACTTGCTGAACTGCGAGGTTGGCAACGATTATTCAGAGTGATATTTTGAAAGTAAATAGGTTAATGAGTTTCACCAATACTCTTAGTTGCACTTCAACTTGATTTGGACAGGAGGGTCAAACGGATGCAGTTGACTCGCTCGTTTATCATGGTTCGCCTCAACTGACTAAGCTATATCAGGGCACTTCATATTTCAACCGGGGGAATATTCGAAATATCGCAATGTTTTTCTGTCTAGATGTACCGCACTAGTCATGAGGCTGCTGAAAACTCCTCAAATTTATGTGGAGTGTATGATTGATGAGTCCCAGGAAGGGCCAATCCGATGGTTGCCAGTCGAAGCGTTTTCAGCAACCTTATGAGTAGTGTGATGTCTTGAAAACAATATTGATGAGTTATTTTTCTTGTATTATGGAACAAACTACAGCTGTATTAATCATCAAGTGGTACCAATATTAAAACGCATTAACTTTTGTTGGTTACGCTGTCTTATTTTACGAACCACTAGAAATGTTACCATCGTAACCTACACCGGATATCGATTGGGTATGAAACTCACCGCATGGGTGTTGGCACCGTTTGAAAATGACGGAGTACACTGGGGCACCAATCGAGTTTGAACAGTCATCGCACGTGCAAAGAGTTCCATCGAGTTCCATCTTCTCATTAGAGTCCACCCCAAGTCCCACTTCTGAAACCTTGTCTTGTTGTATGCCGGACAAGCTTGGTGCTGGCTGAAAACTTTTTGAATTGGCATGTTTTTCTACGTCTGTTAGTGATTTTTGTATATCTGCTGGTTCTCTAAGCCTATTTAAGGTAGACCTTTGTATTTTTGGAGGATGCAACCATCTGAAACACTGAGTTTTATTCACATCACTGTCTGCGACATCTGTTATGTAGCGGGAAATTTACCTAAGTAATATCAGTAGGTAGTCTCATCCCCCCACTCAAAACTCTCGGTCACAAAATCAAACATCTAGTCCGGAAACACATTCAACAAAAATACGTACAGTTATCTCTCATTTTTCCATCCCCCTAGCATTGGTGCTATTAACAAGACACCTTATGAAGGGTAATTTTACTAGTTGATTTTTTTCTTTCCGGGACCTCATCTATTACAATAGATGCTCGGTAAATTCATACACAAATTTGCTAAATCCCACTGTCCAGCTTGAGTTTGATGAGAAATTTCGTATCTACCAAAGGGCGTACAAGTTGAGTTTCATGTGTATAAAACACGAATCACACGCACGGTTTGTAAAAAAATCTTGCATTGGTCCAATGACGCTCATCATGACGACAACCCGACCTGACCGTGAGGTATCACTCACATGAATAACCCGCCGTTTATTGTGCAGCTATTGTTTTCATCCGTTTGACATCGCGAAATCAAGGTTTCCATGTAGCTCACAGTTTCAACCTAACGTTTTTTCCTGTAAATGACATCACGATCGCTCAATACAACACAGTTCAATTTGCGTGATCCTCTGTGAACTGGCCGTTCGACATCTCAGATGGAATGGCCATGCAATTTGTGTGAGGTTTTTTTGCAAATTACGGAGTTTCTTGGCTTTCCAACATAGGTTTCAAACTGAAATTCAAGTTGATTTTTTTTTCATAGTTGCAAACTTTCATTTAACACGACAGTTGTTTGACAGCACGTCAATCAGGGCAATAGGCTGTTGAACCGTAAGCGCTCATTCACATTTCGCATTCATCGTTCTCTTGTTGTCATCAACCACCTTGTAGTCATAACATATGTACGCAATATTTTCCGCACAAAGACCTTGGAGGATTCACAGTGATTGATGTTAGACGTGATGCTGGTTTCATCACCTAAATCATGTGTGGACGAACGACAGTCAAGTGAATTCTACAAAATTTCACATGAAATCGACAACATGAATAAAACCAACGCTGCCGTCCTAGTAGAAATCTGCTTATCCAATAAAATAAGCAAGAAAACACAGGGGTCGATAGGAGAACAGATATACTTGGGGGACAGATAGGCGAATAAATGGTGAAGTGTCAAAGTTTGGGTGAAGACATGAGTATTGCTCATATGCTCATCTCACTTCGAACTCCCCCAAGGATGTTCTGCCGAATCTGAACAGACCAGGTATGGCCTGGGTGAATCATCGGCTTCAGTAAGGCTCACAATGTGAATGACAGGCATGCACTTTTCCACTACGCGTAGCAGCTCTCTTTTTTAAGCTCAGCTGTGTGACCACTTTCCCCAACGAACAAAAGAACGGACAATAACAGCTGAGTTAAAATTCCTGATTCTTTCGTATTCTTATGCAAGATTAACTACCCACCATCAACAATAGATAACGTAATTTTCGCTTTCACCTGGTCACCACGGTTACCGCGAGTGTTGGAAACGTCTTGGTTGATTCCATTATCTTTGCGTTGCGTCGCAAAGCAGCAAAGTACACTCATTGTCTGTTAGATTTCTGAACAAAAGCAAGCCCAGGTTTGTATCCGAGCCCTCGTAAACGGGGCGGTGTGTGAAAATAAGGTGAGGATCAGTATGCTCACTCCAGCTCTCAGGATTGCAAACAGTGCTTTAACTGATTTTAATAGGAGACTCAAATGTATTTATCGTTTGAAATATTCTTACCGGCTGTCTCATGCTTCATTTGGACCGATATTCAGGCCACCGGCGTGTTTTTTCTTGTCACACTACTAGTTACAAAGATGGTAAAACAAACTCTTCGAGAATATACAATCACTTTCGCTTGGGGCGGAGTAAGTAGATTTTTATCGCTTACAATTAGCACCAAGCTAAGTGCACATCCAACGGCGTACTGATGATGTCTCCTCAGTCGGTGACAAAATGTCTGAAAGTCAATTACCAAGCTTGGCAATCATATCTTCAGCCCCCTCATCATCTAACAATTTTAAGTTCAGTAGTGCGGCAATCGTTGACCCACTCGTTTCGACCCCACGAATTTATGGACTTTAGCCACATAACGAAACTTGTGATTGATGGATCCTTACATCGCATCGACCAGATGATGTTTACGTTCGCTGTGATTGACACTCAGTTCAACTTCAAACGAGGGTGAATAGCCAGCTAGACCCCCGTCTAATTGTTGAACGGCCACCCAAGTACCAGGCTGAAGCCGAAAACAGCCACCGGTTCGATATTACTGGGTGCTGACAATCGTGACAGTGACCGGGCAGGTGGCATTCGAAGCCTCATTTCCCCTAAGGATTGATCGATCGATAATTTAAGACTTAATCCAACATGTAAGATAAACCATAACTACTTTAAACGCTTTGTGTGTTCTTACGGTTTAAAGAAATATCCATGTTTTATATGTAGGTTTTCAGCACTTAGGCACATCATTTTTTGATAGGGCGAAAGGATTTTACAGTTGTGCTCTAGTGAATAAGTCACGGAAGTGTGGATCAATATTCAGGTGCGGAACTCACGACGTGGAAGATTTGGCGTTGAAATTTGTTCGCAGTAAATCCGATTTCAACGTAGCAAAAAGGGCAAGCTGACTATTTAGCGGATGTGTTATGCGTGGATTACGTTTCGTTATCATCAAAGACAGCAACATCAGTGTTGACACTGATGCTTCACTGCCGTATAACCATAAAGTTTGTTTAATTTCATATATATATATGTATATATTAAAAGCCCTGGAGTGAAAAGGAGAGAAAAAGAGTGGATGAGGGAGGGGACCTAGTGCTGGCCTGTGTCAAGCATTCTGAGGTGCCTACACCTCCAACCGCTCAATCAGACAATCTGGAAAGAAACTGACAGCATGAATGCCACTGACATCGATTAGTCGCCATTTCTTGCAACATCTCCAGCCAAGCACAGGCGGGGTCACAGGGACCCCATCCAGGAAGACGTACAACACCAACAACACCTAAACTCTTGCCTTTCTGAAGAGACCTTAGTTACAGTACATTACTTCGTTTGCCGGTACATATCTCAGAGTTTTCCCCCTTCGAAAAACATGGGCTAAATTCTGCCCTTTCAAGAGACGTCTTTTTGGCCATATTTTTATGCCTGTTTTTTTTCATTCAGGATGATATGCATTAAAGCATCGCCCCAAAGAACCTCACTACAAGGACTCGATTTCTATGCCTCGGCAAACATTCATTCACAGTGCATTTTGCGACAGACCAAAGAATTATGCAAATGCCACTGAGTAGTGGTTACTATTAGGATGCAAATGTAAAGTATTTGTCTGAAATAACTGAGGGTACACAAGACGGATTGGTGACAACATCGTAATGGCTGTTTAGCGAAAGGGTCACTCTATTTCTATCAGGTAGCTGGACCTCGTCATGCAAATGGAGCGTAAAAGAGATATAAATTTAATCCAACCAATTGTCTAAGAAACAGCAGACATTTTAATTCTTTATCATACTTTACTCCTCCGGCGTTTATCTTGTCAGTTTTTATCCAGATCTCTTGACTGAGTTTCAGAGGCGTAGGCGCCTCGGATGTGTGTGTGCGTGGGTCAGTTCTAGACTGTCCACCACTTTTTTCTTCCCAGTTTGAAGCTTGGTTAAGACGAACTTGCATGGTTGTAAAGCAAGTGGAACCCCAGCATTCTTTTCTGTCAGTGATTTGTCCGGAGCAGCGCTTTCATTTTAAATATTCAAAATTTCTATCTCTACATAGGACAGCCTATCCTACTTGATTAGCTAGTTTCGTTGGACTCTGTCTGAACAAATAAAATTTTCAAACCAAAGCAATCCCCTGGCATATTTCCGTCATATCGCCGATAGCGAACGTGAGTACCGGCAGGTTGTCGGTGCGTAGGCGGAAGCAGTCAGGTTTTAGGGACAAGCCGCTGTGATCTACTACATATTTTTAGCCGCCAAATGGAGTGGAATTCACTTTTCTGGGTGGCGAACGCGTGCACTTTTTTTGCATAATCGACTGCGATCTATGAGAAACCACATGAATGGGGTTTTTACTCTACATCATACGGACTTTCGGCATCCGTCCATATGTTTCCTTTGTTCCGGTTCTGTCACACTGTTTCACTTCTCATCACATGACACATGGGGGTCACATTCATGTAGTGTCCTAGGAGACGATTATTTTGAACTGTACACTAGACCCTCACGTGATTAGTTCCGACTACCGTTCTACACTGAACTATAATCTACTGCCTTTGTCTCATGAGGCGGTCACATCGATGGGAAGGGCAAACTATGGTCCTATTTTTGCACACACAAAAAAACTGATCGCATTATGTCTCCCTGGGTGTGCTATACTAGTTTCCTTTCTTCTGCTGTTTACTTGTTCTCCCGAATGAAAAAACTCGGAGCTACTAGCTTACCACCCGAATGTGTGCTGCCTACCTCATCTGCCAAAGGACGAGTAGGGTGCAGAAAGTCCACTTGGGCACCAAAACAATGGGCTTGGCGGGAAATTGTTACAATTTTAAAGATTGTTTTTGCTCAGTATTCCGTAACGAAGAAGGCATCAAGATCCTAATCAGTGTTTACGGTCACTTCACTGCTAGCCGTGCTAAGCAGTGCATGAATCTTTAGGCTGTCACGTGCACCATAATTTGAGCTTGAAATCCTCTCTCATTATGGGGACGTGTGTGTGTGTGTTTACGCTTCACAAGAATAATTACCTAAGATCATCATCATCATTATCAGCTGTAAGAACCGCGTAATCGTCGTATTGTGCTTACAACTGACAGCTTCGTCCACCGCTGACTTAGGGAGGTGGGGTGGGTAATGCGCATCGGAAACCGGGGCTGATAAATTGGTGCGTAACTACAGGACTGTCAATGGAGTGTTAAGTGGGGGAATTGGGAAGGGAGCTATTCATTGAGGGCAATAGCTTGGATACACGAACGTCACTGAGGGCGCGACTGGAAGGCGCTGGCAATGTGCCTAATCACTGATGTGTCCCGTCTCGGAGTCCTTATCCAGGAAGACGGCAATGACCAACGCAGTTGAGTTTGCTGGTAATGACTTTCATACATCGCTGCAAAGTCATTGTTTGACCTTCCCTGGCTCGTTTCCAGCCTTCGCGTGGTTGTGCAAAAAGAACCCTTTGAAGAACTCGGTCGACTGGCATACGCAGCACGAGGCCAAGCCAGTCTAACCTGTGCAGTGTGATCAGTTAATCTATCGTGGGTGAGCTATTTCTCCCGAATACCACTCGGCGTACTTCAGCATTGCTCGTCCAGTGTTCCGGTTTTGATAGCCTAACTGGATTAACCCAAACGACCCTCTGATTTGAAACGCGTTCTCAGAAAGACACAGGACTAGCGCTATAGGTGTGTAGCGTATTTTTTACGTGGTCAACAGATGACATGTAGTAGTTGTTCTCCAAATTTCTTTGGAAAAAAACTGTACATCTTCAACATGGCGGTATCCATGACAGCCATTGTTTTGTTGGAACAACACGACCATCAGCCTATAGACAGACAGACATAAAATACCGATAAAGGGGAGCAGTTTTTAAGTTTCCCCTTATGGCAATAGTGTATAGAAGGTCATATAAAAGGGACCAGTCAATATGTGACCACGTGATGTGGTTTCTGTTAGTGAACGATGAGTGGTGGTATGTCATGCCTAACAGAGAGCTATTCACACCGCTGATCAGCCACTTGTGGACTTGTGTTTAACCAGTATCCTAAAGGTTGCAGGTTTGAAAATCGCTGAGTTTTGTGAGGTACGCACTGCTGATGACTCCCAGTAACGAGGAGACGGATGTACAGTGCATCTCAGCTTTTCAGAATGGATTGATAGATAGATAGGTAACGGTGTCGCGAGATGAGTTCATTTCACGCACACTCATACCGCGCAAAGCGCATAAAACGGAATGAGAGATAAATCTGATTACGTGTATCTGGTATTGTTTAGATAAGGGATAGCTTGACCACAGCTTTGGTCTGAAAGCTTACGAGAATTTTTTTAGCACGTGATCTTTTGCTTGCGCTCCGAGCCCGCTGTGAATCACTACAAATTCACTTATCGGTGCGATCGCTCTCATTCATGTATACGAATCATTGTACTCATCAGTCCGTCTAAAAGTTAGGGGAGCCCAAGAAGATGAACCTAAAACCGCTTACAGAAAAATGTGTACCCAAATGACTTTTGCAGAGTAGACTGGGTTTTAAAAAGTTTTGAAATAAAAGGTCGAGCTGCATGTGAGTTGATCGAAATGGCATCCGCAGGCTGATTTTGCTCATGCCACGTGTACTCGGAATTCTCATTTCAAAATATTTTCACCATTGAAAGCCGGATCCATCTCAATTCGGACCGTGTTTATGGTCAGGCACCTGCTGGCAAGTTCCTAAGCAACACAAGACGAGGGGCTGAAATTAAGCTATCATTCCAGATCATACCTAGAGACATTTGGTCAAGCAGACCGAACTTCATCCAGGTAACACTGACAGGTCATTTTATTGCTCCTGAAAGCTTAAGGGTCGCACTATGCCTGCCCCATTTCTGTCGACCAATCTATAGACGATGCGACATGCGCTGTAATCGATTTCTTTTGTCTTGTTTTGCGTGGCTGGTGGCAGGCGAGAATACCCTAATTGTATTTGCCCAGCGGCAATGTTGTACTCTGTGGTGGGCCACAGTGGCTTGTGGCATGTTGTCCGCAAGAGAATGATGCTCTGTTGATTTAGGAGACATTGTCCACAAGTTGAATGAGCCATCTAACCCAGCTAAGACGGTTTTTGACCGCGAGTTGTGTGCGTGAATTATGTAGGCTTAGATCAACCTGATATTACTTGTGTTTACTACTTTATAAAGTAGGCATGATCAGAAATGCTTTGTGTTGTTCGTTTGAGCTGATGATCTTTGTTGTAGTTAACACTTACTCTGTTCCACTGGCTTTTTTGCGCCTAAATCACTAAGTTTGGAAGAAAGACAGTATGTGTCCCAAATGGTAGTTAAACGATGTGACGTATGCACAATCCATATTTGGAAGCGAACCTAAGGCAATATGGGGCTTACCTTCTGGGGTGCAAATAGCTTTTGGATCGGGTTACTTTGCCTACGCTACTTGAAGGAACACCCGCTCGTAATGAGGAGAAAATATTTATGCTTTTTAAGTTACTCCCTATCATAAAGTATCAGCATACACGAATATCTCAGTGAACTAGAGTTGTTTAGAATTATCTTGAAGTCCCTTGCTCAGCCCTTCGTCACGAAGCCCAGTACATGGTCAAAAATTTAACCGAATATATCTGACTACCTATTTTTTCTACTATGATGGGGCATGGACATTGCAAAACACACGGGCAACTTAGTCGTTTTACTATTTGTTTGACGCCACTTGTCTGCTTATTCCACTCGGTCAGTGAGCCGGCATGGTAAACCATACAAGCGTATGTATCTATACCCCTTGCTATCCTGACTGGAGTGTTCCTCAAACACTATTTTGCTGAAATTAATAAACGACATAGCTAAAGTACTATTGTAAGTTTGTTAACTTGAAGCATCTTAAGAACTGTACAGAATTTTCTAAAGCTGTCCACCAAGCCTCTCAAATTCGTGAAGATGGAACAACTGGTGACTCTAGTTGAAACCTCAGGACCTAAAGTGTAGAAACAACCTCCGCATAAGAAGAACAACACTAAACAATGACTGAACTGACATGTGTCGCTAAAATCAAGCACCGTGGTCGGATATGGCTCGATTTGAAACGGTTTTGAAACGGTTGTTCCTTAGTCTTGATCACAGAGTTTAAATCACTTGAGAATGGTTACCTTCAACGTAGGTGCGCTGATTTGGAATCGCAAGAGCTGTCACACAGCAGTAGTACATGCTGGGTGGGTCGAGTCTCTTCCGATAAATCCTACAGGTCATGTTTTTTACTGACTTTTAGTACCAGATGAATTTTGGCGAAAAAAGCATGCAGTTTGGACTCCGCAACAATGACATTGACTTGCTTGCCAGCTGTTCTTGTCACTACCCTTGTAACTTCCGAAATGATTTTTACAAGCACAAAAAGTCTGTTTAACTAGATCGGTGGATTTTTGGTATCTGTCTCACTTTTTTCTACGTTTCTCCGTCAGTTTTGAAAGCATATCATTATTTTGATCTGTAGCATGTCACTCTTTGGCTAGACGGCCTTCCAGAAAACATGTTAGTTGATGAAAGGATCACTGTTCATTAGCCAGGTTATATTGACCCTTTCTTTGAGAAGTTGGTAATATTATGAAAACTTGAGACACGGTTTTTTTGAACTTCACTCACGTGCCACATCTGCTGTAACTCCTTAGAGTTTCTTCTCGGTGCCACTAACAAATCTTAAATTATTAAATCTTGAAGGGTCACGTGATTTTCAGAACTTGCGTGAACATTGCCCATTTTCTATGCATTCAGAATTGGAGGGTCTCTGCACATAGTTGGAGGCAACGGGTCATGCTGATGGCGTAAAAATGTACCTACTATTTTTGACAAACTTGCAGATTCGTAAAGAATATTGCTTATATTGCAAATTCACTATTTTTGGACAAAGTATTTTGATTGGTGTTTTGATCACAATGGATGATTTTTGTGGTGATGGAATTTGCATTTTTGACAGATGTATCACACAAAACGCATTGAGTCCGTTTTGGATGTTGATAAAACTGAACAGCTTGACTGACTGGATGTATTCCGTTGGGTTCTAAGCGGAATGTATTGCTCCTTGCTCTCCCTCCTTTTGCCAGCTTACGGATTCCCAGAATTATCCCGGTGAATTGCTTTTACCTAAAGATTCAGAGAAAACACAACTGAGCCGGTCAAAATTCATCTTATACAAAAGGCGTTTTATTGTTTCCTTAGATAGTAAGCAATTCCATTTCAATAAGACCTCTGTGAAAGGAACATCTCTCCCTTTGAGTTAACAAACATTCAAATAGTTGATTAAGTTTCATCGGTTATGCATAAAGACATGAAAAAATCTATATGGTCTCCATTGTCTCGATAATTCGTCCATTTCTAATGAGGATATGAGCCTCTAAACTTCGATCCTCATTTCAGTTTTCACTCTCTGTCTTTCCCTTTGTTGATAAATCCCGTCTCCTCAAACAAATGTCTCCAATCAATCGCTTGGTTGAACACTTTTAAACTAAACGCACGACTGCAAGCATTTATAGTTGGACACTTCTAAACTAAACGCACGACTGCAAGCATTTATAATGCTCAGCTTTGAATAACTCTTCGTTTGTGCTAGACAGCATGGTGACGCAAGGAAACCCAAGGCAGGAAGTTTGAGCATCCCAAGTCTTACCTTTCTCACTAGCTTAACCAGAACATTTTTAGGAAGTGGGCAGACAGTTAAATTAACCAAGTTTGGGTCGGGTTCAATTCGACTAGAGATCCCTAAAAGGAGGAGTTTGATATTTCAAAAGTCTTGTTTCAATTTGTTTCAACTCTTTTGAATAAATACATACATAAATAAATAAATAGATAAATAAATCCTCATTTCGTTCTTCTCAATGCATTTCACGTGTGAATAAAGTGCTTCCTCTGCCGAAAGGCTAAGAATATAGTTTGATTGGGTATTCTGAAAAGCGATTGCAACACATAAACCATAAAATGTAACTCGTGTGATTGTGTTGACCAGCATCGAATAGGTACAAGGAACAACTATGTCAAGGAGCACTCGACCGGGTAGAAGGCCCTAAGCTACTCGATTTATTCGTTTGCAAATTTGCTCATTTGGCGTTTATGGTTTGGTGTTGTCTTCACGCAAACATTGTCAGTAGACTTGACGAGTCCTCCTCGTTTAAGGTGCCCTAATTCCCCCGAGAGCCTAAAAATTACGGTATGCTCCCTGCGCTATAGCAACAGTTGTTGATTTGTATCGGACTACTTCTCAACAGCTTATCGAATATACAGTAGAATTTGCCGCTTGTGTTCAAACGAATACCCAAGCTGGTCGATACATTTGGCTATCATGATTCAAAGGCGCTGTTACATTGTTGTTCCCGTCATCCAGCTCTTTGAGGACGAGCGTCGTTTTCTTTAAATTACAGGTGAACACGAGCCATTAAACAAAAAATGTTATCGGGGAAACTTGTTGAGAAAACAGTTATCCTTCTTGCTAACGCCAAAAATAACGGGTTGTTTAGCATTCCAGTGACCTATGCTTTCACAGAATCAGCCGTCGAAATATCACCATTTCCATCGTCATTATCATCATCATCATCATCATCATCATCATCATTTTCATCAAAACCATCACCGTCACCACTGTCATCATCGTCACCACCACCCCCTGTGCGCCATCACAACTGCCACAGTCTCATCCGTCACTTTTAGCTTCATGAACAAACTAGTTAGTTGTTGTATTTCTCGTCAGTTCTCCTGACTCCTCCAACCATGCCATTTAATCTGCATTGGCCCGGTCTTCACAAAATATGCGAGAGTTTTCGAAATAAAGCGGGTGGACCTAAAGTTTCTAACCTATTTTTGTATGTTCCACAACCGATTGAGGTCGGAAAAAGCTCATTCCGAACTTACGCTTCAGGGCCACTCAATGAGCCGACTGCTGGAAAAGTCGCGCCTTGAGTTGCTTAATTGAAATTCGTCAAATTGGTGAAAACAGCGATCATGCGACAAAGACGACTGGCGTTCGGCGCGTTTCAACTGCACAAAAGCATGGTACGCTATTCATACTTTTCACAGCTATCCAAAAGGGGGAAATGTTACTGTCACCTCCTTTCCGGTTTGGACAAGACGATAAGACTGAGAGGCTACACGAATTACGCCTTAAACCCAGTTTAAGGTTGGTCACAAACGAAAACAGAGCCTATCAGTTTCCAAGTTTACACCCGGGAACAATTTCGCTCAGCTATGCCAGGTTACATAGAAATTTACATCAACTATTGTCTGACTGGTTTGACCGGTTGAACGAATGGCTTCTCAAGTTGTAGGACAACGGCTGCCATGCATTTCAGATACAGCGCATCAGGCGATCGTGGAAGATAACATCCGTACTTCAAAGTATACTTTGGAATTCATACACTATTTGGATCCAGTAGCAATTTTTGTCACGTTGAACACAAAACCGCTATAACCTGGCAGGCCAGCAGCAGACCTGCGCTTATCGACCTTATATAGTGGTGCGGGTTAATTAAACTAGGGGCCCAAGCAAATTACGAGAATTACGTCCAGATTATTACTTAAGCAAATGCTATAACACAGTGTGCAAGCATTGTCAACCAAGTGTTTGTCCTAATTTGTGGTCAGACTGCTTATTTCCGACTGGTCCGGAGAATACTTCGCCCAGTGTCAATAGGTTTATTGTACCAAGAACTCTCACAGACAAACGCATATCTTGGTAATTTTCAGTTGCCTATGAGTCTATCAGGTTGAAATCATCGTTACAAATGCTTCAAGGTTGAAAAACAGTTAAATCGGACCTGGGGGTGAGAGTCACTTGCCAAGTAGGTTTCCAAAGCGTACTGCAATCAAGAGTATTGTAAAAAGGATATCAGCAGAGTTTGAGTGACGGGTGTATCACGAACAAGCAAAAAGAGGACTGTGGAGGAAAACGTGTTTGACTGGGGCTCATCCTGTGGGCTGTCTCTATAATAACTAAAGTAGCTGGACTGGAATGGACTGACGTTGTTGTTATGGAAGCTCAAGAAACAATATAACAACACTCGATTCAAACGAGCCGAGCTTAACCATGGCGGAAATTTTCAAATGGCCTGCTTTCTGTAGATCGTGAGTACTGCTCTGTTAAATCACAGTTTTCGTGCAGTTTGCAAAACGATCAAGAGTACGCGCAATTTGGATATTCAGTGTGATGCATCAGTCGTGCACAATGGACAATTCCGTCGAAGTCAACAGGAATTCAGCTTCCAAGGCATCTGGTCGCGAAATTTCCTGTAAAAACCATCGAGGGATCGCAATGACAGTCGCTGGAGTTCTTTTACCGTAATTGCATGATGCTTGCATTCAGCGTCCTTTACTTGGGTGTAGCTGACCCTATCTGCTACCGACTGAATGATGATCCCAGGTTGAATGTGGCACAAAGCACAACAGCTCAGTGATAAGTTGTCCGAAAAATGATGAATATCATTAATCTAGCCGTCCACATTAAACAAGCCAGCTCCATCAAACCGGACAAACCTCAATAAGTGAAGAAAATCGACAAAGTTGCAACCTACGTAACTCATACGCAGAATGAATGAACAACAAGATCTGTTGTTGAACAATCAATCCTGATGCGACTGGGTTAAAGATTTTCATGAGAAATACGCTAAAGTGGTGCTTGACGCATGTTTACAGGTCACCATTATTTCCGGTCACGACAGACGAACAAAGTCATGTTAGGGAAATTTGTACTTACAAGGCCACTCGTTTGTAATCAAACCAGAAATGTCAGACGGTGAGCTCAGATTTCAAACGCCGCTTTCTAGGTAACAAGCGGTCAGCATGATCCAGTAAGTAGCCACTCGTCTGACCAGACTCAACAACCATTTTTGACGTAGTCCTACAAGCTTTAAGAACAACTGTTGGTTAGAAAGTCCTATCGCATCCAGTTCATGACGGTCATGTGGTCTATGGGTCCAACTGCTCAATATTCAGGTCTGTTTCATGCTCAAAATCAATTTAAAACGGAACCTGACCATGTCTCACCACAAGCTTTGTCTGGCCTATGAACAGTATCTGAGTTTCCCGCACCCGTAAAACTCACTAACTTTGTGGATGCTCCGCCCTGCCGGCCGCCGTGCACCAATATTTGCGTTCTTCCTAATCGGTTTTCTTTTTGGAAACATTGAGTCCACACTTACGTTTACGTAAATAACGACACAAAGAATTTAATCAAAACTTTGTGAAACTCTAACAGTCCCGATCACAGGTTATCCACGTAAAAGGAGCCAAATTTTGGGGAATGGTTTTGGATGGATTACCTTGCGAATAAGCCTTTTTCCACAGAGGTAAAAATACGAAGGTAGCAGCTTGTTTCCAAACAAAAAGAAATGCAACTCGTTCTTTAGTTTTCGTCCACTGAATTAAATGTTCAATTGGGATCGTGGGATGCAGGAAAGTAATGGATTGACCCTGGGGTCACCTATCAAACTTTGGCTTTTTCCACTCGAAAAAACATATCAGGTAGCTCTCAAATGAGCCTTCCGCTATCTATAAGATGAACGATTCGGTTAAGCCGCCAAAGGAAATCACACCACCCGACTTTTTCCGGAAACATCTCAGTTTGCGTAGTTAGGTGGAAGGATCACGTGAATTATGATATTTTTTCTCGGTAGAAAGATTTAATTAGAGCAGAGGCTTTGGATACTAGAGCATCGCGGCTATATGAAGGTCTATTCACCTCTGTCAAGCGGTGAATGTCTGATAATTCACCGGTGTACACTCAGGTTGATTTTCCTTATTTATACTAGCTGAGAAAGCACTTGACAATCACTGTCACGTGGCCTGCCTTGTCATTTCAAGGGCATCATAATTCACTTAGTTTTTTTTAAACAGCGTGATTAAGCAATTGGATCGATAACAGGTTTTACTCGTTTTTAAGTGCCTTATTTTTCAACTCCTGTTTGATTTTGCGCAAATAAGCTAAACAATACTTACCCTGTCATGGCCAATTTTTTCTGGGGTAAACCGGTGTGGTCAGAATCACTAATAATCCGCGGCAAGATGCGCGCATGTGACGATTCAGACTTGTCTTTAGCATCCACTGATTTAGCAATAAACATCGAGGTTCACTTGCACTTCTCCGTAACAAAATTGACCCAAGTATGAGCTCACGGTAACTTATATCTTTATTTTTTTACCGGATCCAGAACACCATAAACCTTTGGTGTACCGAGGTGGTTTCTTGACGTTTTTACGGGCTAATACATATACTTATATAAAAGTCATGTGGGTTCCAACCAAAAGAAAGTAGCACACTGGTGATCAGTTACTCGTGGTCAAACCGATACATGTTCAAACTGTTAACTGGCCCGTCAGGAGTTCAAAACTCTGTAAGAAACAGCTGGCAGAGTTAAAGCAATGTCTCAAATCTCGTCAAGCAACCATGTACAGCTGGACGAAAACTGCTGATTACTCGTATCAGTCACCTGAGGGACGGGGAGTGTCTTTCTCTAGAGTATAGTGAACATCCTGTAGGCACAAAGTTACCTAGTTCATAGAACATCTACGAGAGTCTCACAGAAGACAACAACATATCATCCTTTCCGCTCTAATATCATAGACTCGGCTTTTGTACTTTACACCCCTGGCCACAACAGTTTGCTCTTTATTGTCATGGCTTGATAAACGGGCACATTTTATTGCTAGTTATTGTATAAAAACGCGGGTTAAGACGAACAACGCGAACACACTCCGACTGTGCTTTGCGTTGATACAGCTAGTGGCCGTTCATAATTGTTAATTTCAAGCCAGGCACACTTGCCTGCTTGTTCTAAACTTGGCCTCAATGAGACGGAATAGATCAAAACAGCATGCTGAGCATATGCGACTGGAAACAGTTGACCATATAGAGCGTGACCAACACAAAGCAAACGAATATCTGCAGCAGCTAATCCCACGAAAATGCTGTTTTAAAAATGTACAACTTAAAATTATACATATCGAATTCGAAAACAAATTAGACGAGTTCAACATTTCAAACCAACGATGTTTGTATTGCAGCACTGTATCCATGTATAGCTCAGTTCGTAAGTCACAAGGCGGTTGAGCATGGCGTTGGCAATCTTGAACGGTTTGAGCACCAGGTCAATCGCTGCGCAGAACAGGTTCGTGGATGTGAGGGAGATACCTCGTAGCATATCTCAGTTGGTGAACTTTTTATTCCGTGCATAAGACTTCGTTTGTTGGACTTCCATCCTTGACTTTGTCTTTTTTCGAATTGAGTTTTTACTCGGAGAAAATCAGACGACGCGATTGTTCGCCATTCAGTCTTGCCGTCTGCGATTAGTGGAATAACATCTTCTCGAGCGTTTTTCTAAATCCGATTGAAACAGTTTTCGTCCACTAGCGTCTACCCTTTCTCCGCCATCCAAAAATTTACTTATAGGTTTTCAAGGATTTCTGATCATTCACGTTGCTAGCACGATTATTTTTTGACAGAAATTAAGTAGAAAATGAGATTGCCTTCTTCTCAGAAACCAGGCACAAAACGTTCAGGCTGGGAGTGTAAAGATCAAGTTTTACCGGTAAACGCATGCCGTGAATAGAAGGCAAAATAGAGGAGCGCCGTTTCTACATACCTAATGAGATCTTATTCATCGAACTAGTTGCCGTATTGATGCTAGGCTTTGGCACCTATCAAGCTGTTTTTCAAACTTTGCCACTTTGTTTATCCCCATATGATTTGATGATTTCCGGCTGTGCATTCAAATGCAGCCGTAGGCGTTGAGGTCTTTTTTGTTCGCTCTTTTCGGCGTCGTAGTTGTTACACGCGATCAAACGGATTCGCTAAAACTGGCAAGTTTTGAGCTGATCTAAGAGCAAGTACGAGAACTGTACATCGTTCAGTTTACCCAGTTCTTCCTCATTCTCTATGCCGCTTCATTTGGTGGGCGCATGAATTTCTAAATAGTTCCAATGAATACAATAAACTGGCACTGAAAACCTTCCAACTTGATCGATTTGCTTAATTTCTGGGTTAAATTAGTGTAAATGAATACCAATGTGAAAGGCCTGCATTTACGCTCGAGTAGTCTTCAGTCAGATGTATGCCCTTACGTTATTCGCTAGGTCAGTATCGTCCACATCTTGTCAGACTATTTTTCCGGTTTCTTCAAATTTATCAAACAGGTTTTTTTCTGGGCCGCGCTAGCCACAACAAAGCTTATCAGGTGTGAAAAACTGATCTTTGGGAAGGCTAGCTTACAAAAACAAGGCAAGCGATTTCCTCGTATATAGACAGACCTTCATGAGTGTCCTGCTGATGATCAAAAGGTATGTCCTCAGACATTCTGCCCAATTAAGAACTGTCAATCAACCGAACGTGGTGCTGTCCAAGAACTGCGTCCTGTTAAACGGTTCCAGCGAAAGAGATGCCGCTAAACGATTTAAAAAACTTTCGCAAGTAATAACTGACCAAAGAAAATTTGTTTTCCCTAGTTATTGGAACAATTTAACTAATTACTCTCTAGCTGCCTGAACAGAAAGTCTATTCATCTGGCAGATTGGTCGTCCACGCCTGTGTCGCAGCTGTCGGTATTTGCGGTGCGTCTATAAATAACATATAATCCTACAGAAGCAAAAATTTAAAATGGATTCCAACGCTACATTGCAAACATCAAAATATTTTGCCCATCGATGATCCGTAATCAAACTTTCTTCCCCACTTTGACAGCCGAGGGGAA
Organism: Clonorchis sinensis; assembly: GCA_003604175.2. Taxonomy (NCBI): domain Eukaryota; kingdom Metazoa; phylum Platyhelminthes; class Trematoda; order Opisthorchiida; family Opisthorchiidae; genus Clonorchis; species Clonorchis sinensis. Next base: position 13,048,794 of record CM030374.1, read on the forward strand.
TTACGCCACTGAAGCTGTTTGACTTGTCAACCTCCTGCAGTTTGTAAATTGGGGGTCACGGAAAATTGAAAGCCATGCATGAATGCCGTCCAGACTTGGTCTGCTGTCAGCTAGACGAATGAAGTTAGCTTACACAAAACAATGAACGTGGATGGATGTAATTGGTATTCAGTTCATGTACTGATTGATTCGACAACGAATGTCTCACTTTTTCGACGGAAAGAACAATCAGCAGCTAAATGATTTTACTTCCTTTTACTTGTGCACGGCCAAAGCTATTCTGTCTCATACGGCAGAGTTGCAGATACAACTCAAGATTGCTTTCTACACGTTGTAGGTTAAATCGACATTCGTCCAGACGTGTTGTGGTGATTGTTCCGGCCTGAACACGAATGTCTGAAAGCAGTTTCAGACTGGACCGTGGAAAATCGTCACGCTAATCTTCCTAGAGTGGAAAATTTGGTGGTCCTGCACTTTCGTCGTATAGTGATTCTGTTGACTGTACGTCGACCGCAATTCGACTGGTCTGCAAAGCTGTCGCTTGAAATAGATGACCTTTGTGTAGTCATGTTGGTTGCCGTTTCTTTCTGATGTTGGATGTATGTTGTGAGGACCGTCAAGGTCACCAGGAAACATTATGATTTCCGACCAACCAAACTGAGGTTTCCTCAAGTCATGTTCCTTTGGAACTAAAAACCCACTAGGTTGCATCTCATTTCGGTCTCACACATCCGATGGATACGAGAAGAACCGACATCATCATCATCGACAGCATGACATCAGTGCTCAATACCGATGCTTCGCTGCCGCACAATCATGATTTATTTGAAGGACCTATTGTGAAGAAACGAATAAAGGTGGACGGGGAAGGGACTTAGTGCTGGCTTACTACAATCATTCCGAGGTGCCTACTCCTCCAAACTCGGTGTTTTGTGATTTACATGTAATTTTGTGAGGCTGAAAATCCAGGAAAATGCACTTTAGCTCAGCAGCATTTTCTTAGGAAGAATTCCGACGGAACCGAGGTCACAAGTTTTCAGAATCAGACGCTTGAAATATTTCAATATAGTTAGGCAATCCGACAACTAAAGGCACATTTACTGGCAGGATATCCCCAGTTAAAACTGTTTTTACTCTCCCAAGCGCCCAGTTCATCGAGAACGTTCCGTTGAAGTCTTATCTTCGGCTCTTCTCGAAAGAAACTCGTAAAACGATGCATTGCACCAAATTAGACCAGAAATAATAAGCAACGTTTCTAAGAGAAGAGCCTTCTAAGGTTTTTGTAGCCAGATAGCTACACTGATGGTACGTAGTGGAAGGGCAATTTCTTGTGGTAAAATTTATCAAAGTGTTTTCTCCATGGTATTTATATATATTGTTTTAACTCACTTGCGTTCGGTAGACACTGTGATAAACGCTATTTAGACTACTATACCTTCCTCATATCCTCTCTCCTGCAAACAATGGTTTTCAAACTTTCAACACATTTGGTGGTACGCGTCAAAAACACGCAAACCGTTATTGTGTTTGCAGAAAACGATGTCGGACTCTATTAGGTACACTGTAAACTAAGTGGTTCCTAACCAATGCATTTAATAAACCTTTTATTGGTATTTCGCATACTAAGTCGCAACATTTCAAGCCGGGTCAAGTTAAGGGTTGAGTATTAGCGTAAACAAGTGTGTATGTATCAAATACTCGCGTTCAAAACCTGTAATAAGTTGAAATGCATAGCGAGGTCTAAATCAAGAACTATTCACTGGACGTGGTTTAGCACCGAAGTATGTCCACTTGAGGATAAGCCGGATTCTTATATATTGATCCCGATTCTCAGCTGTTCACCTCGAAGATAGCGTCAATTTATGACATGTTTTGGGAGTGAGAACAGCTCTGATGATGTCCGCTTGTGCGCGTGCTTAAACCATGGGAATCTATTTCGTTGCACTGGCTGCTTGAGTCGACCGAGGCTAAGCTGCCGACGATGGACGATTTTTGCTAGACACACGGCCTTGGTTTTCCCCAAACACCAGAATGCCATCAACAAGATATTTAGCCCTAAAAGAAAGAACAGAGGTAGTTCAGTAAGAGCACGAAACTATGTGATTTCGTACTGCCCCAGAAGTAGAAACGTCTTTTGGCTAAACGGGTGGAAGTGGCTACTAAGTCTGATAGTGTGAATGTCTTAGTAGGTGTTACTTTGCTTCCTCAAAATCCTTGAAATAGTAGTGAATTTTAAAAAAATTCATCAATAACCTGGCAGTAAAACAGTAGACTGCTGTTCTACAGTCAAGGAAACGTTACAGTGGAAACTGCTCAAACCGTAAGGGAATGTGTTTGTTTATTGATCCTCATAATCCTGATCGGAGACACACGTCACCTCGAATTCAAAGTGCTTAAAAGGTCGTTTATCATATCGTCTGGACAAAACACGCCATTCGTAAGATAGCTAAAAACTCTTTGACAGCCGATAAAAGTTTTCCCCTCCTTGAGGCTCATCAGGCAGGCTATTCCCCGATTTCAGGTTAATCTTGTGTTTTACTAGATTTAGCCAAGTTTCCCAGCTAAACCAAATCAGTGTTTCTTATCCTATAAATGCACTCATTTGCAACCAAATTTAGTTTTGCAAGAGGCTCACCTGGAAAGCAACTGAATCTTTCGTCTGTGATGTTTTCAGGCAACTGAATGTGCTGCAGCAGGCCGCCTCATGCTCCAGTTGCTAAGATATTCGAGATATCGCGATACATGTATATACGTAGTACACTACTCATAAGGTTGCTTAAAATTCCTTGATAGCCCACGACCGGTTTTGCCCTTATTGGGGCTCATCCTACTTTGGTTTAAGACTGTTTCAACTTGACGATACAAGCTAAGGCTCCCGAAAAATGGGTCACTGTCAAATACCTCGTGGTGTTGACTTTTGGAAAGGAAGTTTTGCTGAACTTAAGAGAGAGCTAGGAAGTTGCAGAGAGTGTTCTTGTATCAGCTATTTTTTTGAGAAGTTGAGAAAGATAAGTTTTTACATTTGAAGACGTTGAGGAATGCACAGGTCTATGGAGCTTGTGCAGACTTTTCTGTAAGGTCTGAAATGCAACCGCTAGGACAGGTCTGCATGTTATTCGTATACTTCTCACTTTAGAATCGGAAATGGATATGAAGCAAATATAAAAGAAGAGAAGAGGGGAGATGATGTAAAAGACCTTCAGAGCACACATGTGCCAGAAGGAAATATGGGAGATTACGTCTCGTAACTTGTTTCCCATCGGTCTAGCACAGTTTTTGGTTAGCCTGAAATAATTCTAGACGTTTTCATAGCTGGCAAACAGATGCAGCAACGTTGGAATATTGGTAGCTCGGGTGAGTTTATTGGTTGATCAGGTGAGTGTTGATCTATTCGCCGAGCTTGGCAATTGGCTTGCAAGCGTTTCGTCACCACACGACCCGCGACCTTCTAACCAATCAACACAAAAGAACGCAGACCACAACGCAACAAAAACCACAAACAGATCAATAGATTCAAGAGGATCATTAACCCTAAGTAACCAATCAGGTCAGAAGATAACACATAGTCTTCAGATGCTATAGAAACGCACACAGGCAAGGAAGAAGTACCCACCTAACTGCGCACTGATGATGTCTCCTCGTGTGGTGACGAAACGCTTGCAAGCCAATTGCCAAGCTCGGCGAATAGATCAACACTCACCTGATCAACAACCAATAGATGCAGCAACACATTTCACTCCATACTGTCAAACGGGTTTGCCCGAGCTTTTCACGGAGAGCGCGAGTGCGGATAGCAGAATTGACATGAATCATCAGTTAGCAAAGGTTGTTTTCTTCCAGGATTTCTACTCTTTCGATTAGGCTAGCAACTCGAAGCGCAATTGTTCATTTTTTAACTTCACTGTTCTCCTACCATCTTCCATCTTTAACAGAGAAACACTGGGGAAATACGGTTTTTGCCAATGTAGTGACAAAACCAGTGTTTGGGTGGGGGAAAATCAGTGTCACAAAGTTTTGCACGCAAATTAGTTTAGGAGCATGCGAAAATGTCCGACCCTATTCACAAGAAAGTGATTTTTAACTGCGAGCCATAAATGTCCTGGACTCAAAAATTGAAGCGTTTGCTTATTTGCTTTTGAAAGACAAGTTCAATTCAGGTTTGGTGAAACTGACGGTGAGTAAATGCGAGCAATCGAAACAGGGATGGGAAGGTCAGTCGTTCTAGTAGGTTTTTGGACTTTTTTCAGAAACTATCTTACCAGAAGAATTACGGAGGCAGTTAAGCTTGTTTATCTGTATGTGGACAAAAGATGAATTAAGCAAAAATAGACACCCTTTTCTCTCCAATTCATTTAATGAAAAAATAGTCACAAGGGTGTGCATATAACCATATCAAATGAAGGACCACCAACCACATTGAGTAGTACTCAGCACTGTGTGAACAACACCGCCCTGCTCCGCTTTCCTCTGGTTATATTCAGGCTTGGAACACCAAGTCCTTCATATCGTTTGCCAGCGTGGATGCAGTTGATTGCAGTGTCCTTTCGTAGACGTAGCTAGTCACAAATAAACTGTCTGATATGATCACCCGACCTACGCCCATTATTTCTGCCAAGAAGATTACTAGGGAGAGTGCTTCAAGCAGGGAAAAACTTGTCCTCGATTAAAAAGAAAACAAAGCCCCACCTAGTCTTTATCTCACCCTTATAACCGTTAAACCTGCATTCCCCTATCTTATTTGAAATGTCAGAGGTTGGAATGTCTGTTTCTGGATATATCACTGTTCCTGTATTGGTCGTACGCATGTGACTAGAACATCAAGCCCTGAGAGGTAAAAAGCCATAAAGCAAAACGGAAGTGCTCCTAACCGATGAAAGCTGAGCAAAGCTAGCACGATGTCTGGAAAAGTGGTTAGTTTTTTTCCTAAAGTGGTGAGAAGGACACCGCAGAGTGATGACGACGACAAAGATGGTGGGGAAAAGAAGGATGCAAATGATGCTTCTAAAGCTATTTTGTTTCCAAGTTCGTCGCCAACTTAATTAATAACTAGGTCATCGATTCTTCATTTTTTTTACCTCTTTAACTTCAGCCCACTTCCCTTTGTACGACCTTCGCAAACAAAACTATCCACAACCCGAAGCGAAGAGCTTCCCTCTCGCTCAACAGGATGGTGCCTTACACCAAGTCAGTCCCAGCCACTTAAGGAAAAGAATCCACCCGATGTGTGATCCACACAGACAAAATCGTCCCAACGATGAAGATGAGATAGAAGATCAGCAATCGCCTCGATGCCGTTCTTCGTCATCCAAATGGTGTTCTACCTGCAAAAAATGGTGTCGAACGTGCCCCCGACGTTTTCGCCCACCACAGTGGCTCACCCGAGGCTTGATGTTTCTCTACCGACATCTCAGTGCAATGACCACATATGCAATTTTCGTGCTCGCCGTATACTCCACCATCCTATCCATCATGCCAAACGTGGCGTTACCTCCGATATGTCGCCGAGTTGCTGTGCCCGAGGACAATCACAAGCAGATAATAAACGGCAGCACAGTTACCACCACGACGACTATCGTGACTGAGAGCACAGATCTGAACGAGAGCCCAGGATATTCACTTGATCCGAATTACATGGAAGCCCTGGAATGTCGTCGAGGTGCAGCGTTGTCTGTGATCATCTATTATGCTTTTGGTTTTGTGTGTGGGGAACTGATGGAATTGTTACATTTGCCTGGACTGCTGGGTGAGTTGTTTCATTTGCTCAGAGAATCATCCTCTTGAAACCATACTGTGATTATGCTTTATAAGATACCGGCCAAAACAATGTTGCCCAAGACAGCGTATTGTTTAAAAAAACAATAATGAACAATAATAACAACAAAACAATAATGAATGGATATTTCGACAGACTGGTTTTTGTCCTATCTCAGTAGTTTTTCAGGTCTACGCTTTCCAATCACACACTCAGATGGACCAGAGAAATACCCAAAGAAGCCGTTTACCAGTGCAAGCTGTGAACAGCGCTCAAGATCACTAAACCCCATGTTCTCCGGGTTTTTCGTCTGCCCTGTTTTCAAACTACTGTAAAGGTGTGGCGATAATTTCGCCAGAGAGGTTGCGGAGTTCTAAACTGGAAACCGTTTCTTTTGGTGGATTGTAAAGAAAGCCGCTGCACGGATCTCTGTCGTGACCTTATGTTGCACACAGCCTGATACCTGTGAAGCTCTTTTCAAACTTCTGAACAGTCAAAAGGTCAGAAAGAGATCTAAGTGAGAAACCATTCTGTGACTGGGACGAAACCTAGCTCCATACTGTACAAAGTTTTGAATTAAACATCTGTCTGGTCGCAGGAAACTGCCAAGGGCTTTAGGGCTTTCTCTCCGCCGACTGGACAGTTATGTCATGAAGTACTGGAACCAGTTATCTGAGGTCGTTAAATTGATCGCTGAGATGATTGGTGAATCGGTGCTCCAGAAACGCAGAAACTGTTGCAATCACAACAAGATGTGTTGTCTGTAATGGATAAAGCATCGCGTCTATTCAAGATCTTACGTGCAACTCCAAACTGGAATATGGCAGAAATACGGTGTAATTTTCAAGCTCTGTAGAATATGTAGAGGACGGAATATTATGAACCTGCAAGAGTTGGATAACGAGGCTGTTCACGAAGTCCCTTGTTTGTCAACCAAATCAGCTTATTTTCGTCGATAACGACAACTATTCCAGCGTTTCACTGAATCCCACCCTATCTCTAGTATCGTTAAGACTGGACCTAAAAATACTCATAGAATGGTGTTGAGACTGAAGCGATGACTAAATGATTTGTCCAGGATCACCCATGATGATACAAGTTAGAGAAGTCTGATTCTAACTTGGTTTGAAGCAGAAAGATGTGTAACGGGTCAACTTGCCCTATTTACGACTTAACTCATGTGAAAAATGCATGCGATCACATCAGCTTTAATAACCGTGTATTAGTTTGCATAGTGGTTATAGCTGCCACAGTTTTGTTCGCCGATGATTTGGGAAGGTACGGGGCGACAGCTGCGCATTGTGTCTGCAGTCAACACAAGTGTGTCAGTGGAATTTTCATTGAGGAGATCAAGTGGCGAAGCTTTCCATTGGACGCAACAGCTTTGATGCATGCGCGCCATTGAGATGGCGACCGAACGATGTCTGACTATATCTCTAACCACTGATATGTCAATAAAAGTGCATTTTTAGTATTCTAAATGATGAACAAGAAGAAGGACGATGTAACCGTAGAGGGAACTGTAAAAACCATCTGAGACAGACTCAAGACCATGGACCTTGGACGCTAGCATGCTGACAAAGAATGAACTCCTTGTTACAGTCAAAAAGGGCACATGAACCTTGTGAAGCATTCTGCGAAACGTTTATCCAACAGTTCTATATTGGGCACCATCGATGCCAAGATTCCTCATGGAAATATCCTCAGTTAACGTCACTGTCTCAAAGAAATGGACGAAAAAGTCACATAACTCAAATGACATTTTAAAACTATTTTCCAACGTGTTACCTGCTGTGAATGGAATTTTGCACTCCAAGGTTGAAATTAGATTGATGTTTGTTGGGTCGATTTCGTTTTGACAACCACGTAGCGTAATAAAGCCCTTCAAAAAGCAATTAGGGCTGGTAACAGGAAGCATTTATTTTCGAAATTCATGACTTGACAAGCATAATTCACCCAACAGTCAAACCACACAAAGTCACATCCAAAAACCAAATGATTGATTCGAAAATTCACATTTTCGGTGTAAACGGTACGCTTCCGCTGAACCTGCATGGTTGTCATTAGGGTGCTTTTTGAACAACTTGTCACATTTTTTGCACTCCAAGTTAATTATGGAAACATATATCACATTTTACAAGAAGGACAACCACCTGTAGTGCGTTTATGTTCAACCCTTTCTGTTTACCGCGTTAGGGAGGTTTGTTCTCAGCTATTTTCTCTTAGACGTTGATTGCTTGTGTACAACGATGCAGCTATTAGTCTGTGAAAATACTTGGTGTTCGACAAAACTTGGTTTAGCTTGAAGAAGCCGCACGGTGACACTGTCGTCATCACTGGGCTCGCTAGCTGTTCGCCGAAATCACTGTGAAAGGGCTTTTCATGGACCTTTTCATAGCCTTGTTTGCAAAAAAACTAAAAATATGGGAGCTTTGCAGGTGGAATCATTTGTTTATTCATCGTGGGGCAACTGGTATTTTCCTTCTTCAAAAATCACCGAAAACAAAAATCTGTGTACGTGTTTTGAGACATGGAAATACGGATATTCTCAAATGATGGTTATTCAATCGGCAAATGGAATATTTCCGGACTGTCTGTTCTCGTGCCGTCCTGTTATATACAAGTCTGCCTAAGCAGAAACTGACGAACATTTATGTTTTCTGGGTTTTTCGAAGATCAGTCCATGTTCCTGATTGTCCTCGATATTTCGGACATGCAGTCTTTCTTAAAGCAGCACAAATCAGCTGTTTTCAAAGATTGTCACGTGTTGGGGAAGTTTATGTCTACTAGTTTCAAAAAAACATTCCAAAGTCATGCTAGCATCGACCGTTTAGTTTGCCCAACTCGCCATGCATTTCCAGGAACCGCCTTCTTTTAACGACGCCGTTTCCAATGAGGCCCAGTTTCGGTTTTCGGACTACTTCCCAACGCTCTGTAGTCAAAAATGTAAACCAGCGATATATGACCGCTCTGTGGTCCAGACAAGAGCCGATTTTTTCGACGATTTCGACCTTTAATACACCAGTAATAGATCTCGCTTAGCCTCCATTGCCGAAACTTTTTCACACAAGTAGATGACGGTATAAAACAGCATGTCGTCTTCGAAAACTGACATTTTGGCATGAAATCTGAATTACAAATGATGACACGTCAGAGATACTAAGCTTTAGAATAACGATAAATTCACTCATATTGTAATTGGATCGTTTGATAGGTGGGGCTACCAAAGAAAAACCAACCAATCAACCAGTCGGCTTGAACCTCCCTGTCTCAGTTTTGTCTCAACTATATGCAATCTATATATGCAACTATATACAATCTCTGTCTCAGGGTGTGCGCCTGCGCTGGCTTTATGTTCGTGTGTGGACTGAGTGAAATGCAAAACAGATTAGAATCGTCTAGCAGCTTCACCTGTGATACGGCATCCGTTGCATTCTGAAGTACAGAAGAGGCCTATTGAAACAAGGATAGATGGAGTCTTTACACAAATGTATATGAAATTTTACACCAGTCGATTAAGCATAGTACCATTAGGTCACCACCGGATGGCTACAATTTTGGGCAACAAGAGGAGGTTTTGCTATTTGGTAAACAGATAGCCGGGCGAGAAGGTGAACATTCTTCACATCATTTAAGATTAAGGAGGCAGGTGGCTCCACACAAATACACAGATTACAATAAATTATTAAAGGAGAAGAACAGAGAGTGAACTAACTATCTTGAAAACGACCTGCTTAAAAAAAGATTGGCAGATGATTACGGAAGCTAAGGTCCAGTGGCCAAGTTCATTAATGAAAAAATGGGGGGCTTAAAAACAACTGAGAACCAAGCGTTGAAGGTGAAGGGCGACGACAAACAGACCTATGTGTTCAATATGACAGCAAGCACACATTATTTTGGTGCTTCGTATACTGAATTGAAGGAATACATCTAGGTTGAACAACTAGTACGCATGAGGTGACCACCGCTAGAACAGTCGGTTGACTTGGTTGTGAGACAATGACCCTTGGTATACGGGATCTTTAGGCAGGGATAGATGTTATCTACCCTGGCAAGGTCGCAGAAGATCTTCAGTGAAGAGGTCATATCTTGTGAATAACCGAATATCTGTTCAGGTTCCCACATCGACTTACAACCTGCTTTAACCTGTATATCAGTAGTTGTCCTACTAAGTTTCTTCTCATGGTAGACCTCAGGGAGAGGTGGAGCCATGTTAGTGGATACCAAGCACATCAAAAGCCAATATCCGACGATCCGTCGGCAAGATCCGCAAAATCAACAGCCCAGATCCGCTTCGAGCATTGTTGGCCGTAAATGGAATGCGGGTCAAACTGATCGACATCCAACTTGACATCAGACAATGGGGTGTTCATCCGCCTCACGTAACAGCAACACCGACCCCGTAAGCATCTGGTTGTCAGGGCTTTTCTCGCAAGCTCATCATCTGGCATGTCAGGCAATGCGAGTGCAACTGGTGGTGCTGGAAGTATACGAACCTCGAAAACTGCTTCACTGAAGACATGATCGACCCATCCCATCTTAACTGTGATGCTTAGACACTAGTGACTGGATACTTCCAGTTTTTATAGAATTTTGATCAAATCTTGCATCTATAAAATAATGCGGGACGGGAAGATGTATGACAGACACAAACGTTTTCGAAACGAATATGAAGTCTTTGATAAACAGTTTTTTTTCGGTTGTATGTACACCTTTCTGGTGCCATCGACACACACGATGACAACATCGTCCACTTGAAATTCCGACAAAATGTGGGAAAGAAATATTTCTGCTTGTGTACAATTTTGCTATTTGAAATTCCGAGCAATAGGTGTTTCATAGTTTTCCACCAAACTTGTATAGAGAAGACCCTGGCCCCAAAGCCGTGTATTTCGGCATCAGGGGGCTGAAGGTTTTCACCTGGAACAACGAATTTGTCTGTGTAGCTCAAATATCCAGGTATCTAGGCACTTGTGGGTAAAATTGCCACCATTGCCAGTGATATGCCGATAACGCGAACGTGGAAACCTTGTAAATGCTGTCTGTCGTTGTGAACTGTTGAAATGACCTACCGTTCTCTGCCTGAATGCTTTTCACAATTTATGTTGTTTCACTAATCTACGTTTAGGGATGCTGGTTGGCGGTCTGGCCTTACGGAATATTGGCGCGTTCGCACTACCGTATCGCATCTTTCATGAAGGCCTTTTACCCAATGGATCCTACCCACTCAGTCAAGTTGGACACAATTTTCCAAAACATTCTGACGACAACGACCTGTTTCCCGTTAGAGATTACAAAGTCCAGCTGGCTGCCTTGCTGGTGGTAAACCCGGAGTTGTCTGGGACCTTGCGTCAACTGGCACTCACCACCATTCTAACTCGTGCCGGCCTGGGTATCGATCCAACCACTCTTCGGGCTGTATTTGGAAGCGTGTTTCGACTTGCCTTCATTCCCTGCATTGCTGAGGCCTTCACATTGATGATTGTTACACGGTTTCTGGTCGGTTGGCCCTGGGCTTGGGGTGCTATACTAGGGTAAGTCATAGACGTAATTCTTCCCAGCTCCCGGCTGTTTTTTCCCTGACTGATCAGTTCTAAAAGCTTGTTTCTGGAAAGTAAACTCGGCGAACTGTAATTTGGGACAAAATACGTGATGAAGTGTGTGATCATATCCTTCATTTTCAAGTGAAGTGTTCAAACCCAGGCTTTTATAGGCTTGGTACCTACAGGATACTACCATTCAAAAAATAAGAAAGGTTGGTTGACCGCTCTCGAGTAGTAAATTTCCCGACATATTTCATTGCATGGATGAGGCCAAGAAATCCCCCTGGTCCCCTGTAGGTACCAAGCCACTTGTTAACCGTACCGCTGCTTTTGTTTGCTACCGGCTTGTTACGGTGTCCAAAGTCGATTACCATTGGTTGGTGGTGAGCGGCCCGGTCAGTTTGTCTGTCACACGACCAGTCTAATGTGATCGTTGAAGGTCGCCTGAGGGACGCTTAAAGGTAGCTTGAAAGACTCTTGAAGGTCGCTTTCCTTAATTCCCATCACTTTGACCAACTATCTGCGAGTCGCTTATACTATTCCTATGGTCTTTGTGATTGGTCAGCGTTGTTACATATTGTTTCGTTGCTTAGCACGTCGTATGGATAGCAAGATTTCACTCAAGCGAAAATCTTAGTTTCTCAGGTTTCGCCCGTACGAGACTGGTCAGACTGATGACGTCGGATGAGATAAACAACCACAATTATATCACGTCGTGAAATCAAACTCTCAAGGCTCGCTGCACACAGAAGCTGGCGTGTGTTTCTTTTGCAACTGAGATAACTTTGGCGGCTGGTCGTCTGGGTTCAGTCTGGTTGGTGTTCTGTTTTGCTCCGCATGCCACTGTGCATCAGATGATCCGTAATTTACGCCTTTCCTTTAAGAAACAGTCCAACTGCGCTCCAGGAAACTGAGGTTAGATGACTTAACACAGATCGTTTTAAGAGCGACTGACTGACTGCTGCTGAATGCTCGGTTGTGCTTGTGTGAGTAGTTTATTCAGGATCTGTGTCATCACCACACCCGGTCACGACTTTCGTCCATGTCTTCCAAATGGTTTCTGTTCGGTGTACTGTCTAACCGCTTTGGCGAGTAGTTGGGAAATGGTCTCACCTTCAAGGTGCCTTACTTCTGCTTACAGGCAGGCCCGTGGGTCTCTTGCTAGGCAGAATTTTGTCAAATGGAACATTTGGTCGACTGTGTCAGACACTTCCAAAAGTATTTCGCTGGAGTCGATCACAAAAAAAGTCTTAATGTGGCTAACCATCTCGGAGTTTGACCACATCTATGCAGCAAAAATCAGGTCTAATTCAAAGGTGATTGCTGTTCAGTCTGGATAGTTGCCAGTAGTCAAGTGCAAACACAGCCGAACTGTTCTGTCATGCTTCTCCGTGAAATTACAAGAAATTATGGGCTTCTTTTCAGCTGATGATTCTTTTTGGATCTGGACGCAACAAAGACGTTTAGTCCGTTACGTCTAGGGTTTCTTATAAACTCATCATGTTCAACCGAATTGCCCTATCTCACTATAGGTATTTACGCACTATTGAGTAGTATCGTTGGACTTTTCTGACACCTTCCACTGATTTCAAAACCGTATGTGGAAAGTGCCGCTTGCGAGAGAGAGCTCAAAGGTCCGAAAACTTCTTTATCGCATGTTCGTAGTGCTGCTGGTGACGGTTGCAGGTAAGCAGAGAGCGACATACGTATCTTTCTGACATACCCCAAGTCGGAGATAATTTTCATATCCGGCCTATTAAAGTGCAGCAATATGCTCAGTCATTCTGGACAAAACCAGAAGTAAGTAGATGCAACCAGCAGCTGTTTTTCTACTCAGTTCACAACAATATTATGAAACCACCCGTACCATTCACCCTAGCTTCACTTCTAGTGGATGGACCACAAGATTTTCCATCAATTTTCCATCAAGATTTCCATCCATTGTGGTGTCGTTTTGTCCACACATACATTCGAAACCGTAATGACTCGCACTCGAGTGATTTAGACGCCTGTTTAGATTATATCTTGACTGAGATTTCGTCGCTGCTGGCTCACAGCATCCATCTACACAAGGCCGTTCAAAAGGTTTTGCACTCTCTGTGTCAGTGCACAGATCGGTAACAATCTACCGATTGCTACCAAAACTTTCCGAAAACGATGACTACTTAATCGGTTCCAAGCATCTTTAAACTAATACACGGTATTATTCAAAAATAAACCGAGCACGGCGGGAATTCTCAGACTATGCGGACAGTGATTCGCCAGTCTATCCGGGTGCGAACATAATCCGGTCTTTTGTGCATGGAGTATTACGGTGGGTACTCATTTCCATTTAACAACTTCCGTTCTGTGTTGTTGGAAGGTGCGTAGTATTCTTTCAGACGATTTGGTTGTGGTCAAGCACGTTACAGTTCTTACTCATAGTTGCCAAGTCAGCCCGTGGATAAGGGGCATTTTGTATTGTACTGTACTCTGTTAACTAGATGACCTTTGGAATTTAACCTTGCTTGCACTTTTGTAGAGTTTTCTAAAATCTGTGGCAAGGGACATGTTTGTGAGGTGTGAATGCCACTGTAGACTAACGGCGCGTTGCCAAAATTCAACCGAACATGGCAACATTTTCATCTTCAATTAGTTTTAAACAGTCATTCGGTTTCAATTGACCGACCGAAACTCAGAAAAGGAGCTTGTCTGAATCGAGAATGTCTTACAGACCAACTTACGACATCATCATGTGCCTTCCATACTCCAGAACAGTGATTTTTCTTTCCAAGTTTTGCGCTTCTTCATTGTGACAGTTTAATGACAGTCTGTCTGATTTCTGCTGCTCTATTTCGTAACTTTTGTCTCCTCACATTCCTCCAAATTACAGAGCACCATAAATAGACTAGGGAATCTACTAAAGCTAGTCTGAATTACCTCTGCTGTTTTACTCGTCACAAAGTTTATCCCAGTTGAGTCCAAACTGAGCTAAAGATGTGTTTTCTTTCAAAAGAAACATTTCATAATTTTGGACACGGTAGGCACGCTGTATGTTTTTTTAGACCATGCCTTCGATAAATCATTCCTACTGGCGAGAAAAAGTTGTGTTAGTTGGTGGAAGGCGTGTACATTTGTATGTTTATTCAGCTTCGGGTATTTGTTCCGGTATTTGTGCACATACCATCATGCAAACAGGATCAAAGCGTGTTTAAAAAAATTACGCTTACAAAGTCAAGGACTACATTGGTCGAGGTTGAGCCCAGCCTAATATCTGATATGATCAGACACAAGAATAAAACATGTAAGATTACACACACGGGGCAAATTTTGTATTTTACCCGGTCAACAAACATCCTCAACCTAGGGTTTTGTCTGATTAACCGTGTAGATAAGTTGAGAGACTATCACTCCAACGACTTGGGTTAATTACTCATGATGACATATAGGTTTTCTGTTGGTCTCTACGCTGAGAAGCTGAAAAAATGCGACAAAATGACTATTATGTGGTAACCTGCGTAAGCTCATTGCCGCAGGTCGGAAGTACTACTATCTAGAGCGAGATGGCTCAGTGGTTAGAGGCGAATTTACTGTCCGGAAGGTCCGTGGTTCGAACCCGACCTTTGCATCTCGACTGCTCTTGTCTAGAATTGGGCAACCTGGCAGTATCCCAGCCCTCGTGATTCCTTTGGGTGGCATGGTAGCTAGGCACTGAAAGGGTTCTACAGCTGAACGGTCTGTGACGTTCAGTCGTTCTGCCATTAAGATCTACTTCATTTTTGGACGGCAGCTGTAGCGCACCCTCGGTACCTAGCTACCATGCCATCTGGAGAAAACACAAGGGAAGAGTTTCAGGAGTAGTGCAGATAATGGGGTTGGTTTTAAACGACTTAGTGAGTTTGCACCCTAACCACTGAGCTTTTTAGAGCTTATTGGTATACTACTGCTTGATTTCAGCCGTTGCCTCAGTTGATCAACAACGGTTTCTGAACAATAAAGAGGCATGAGGTAACCTGAATCACAGTCGACCCGCACTGCGAGCTCGGAATAAACTCGAAAAATATGCACTTTTTGGCTTAGGTTACCTGTTTTCGTGTCGCGTGGGTCAGGGCACACCGAACGATCAAACGGCAAGAGCATCTTCCACTAGAACTCAATCGTTAGTTGCCATAACAGAACAGCTGCTAATCGGGAAATCACCACACAACCCCTTGTAAAAGAGCACTCGGATAATCGTAGAAAATGGCCTTGGCTCTTTCATAGCTACGGTCCGTCAGGGCACAAGCAGATACAATAAACCGAAGCGATAGACCTTCGTTTTTCAAGAGTCTTTCACAAACGCTGCCAAACGAACCACGCAGAGATGATCAACAACGGTATGCACTCAACTAAAGACATCTCCTTTCGATGGCTCAACATGACACCAACATCAGTTTATCTGACTGCAGCCCTGCGTCACCAGAAATAGGCAGCCGAAACCCGGAAGAGAGCAAAGGGCAGTTAGTTCGACTACAATACTTGTATACAGGATCATTGTTTCTGACAGACAGCAAATATCGATGCAAAGAGGATCCAGCATACTAGCAAGAGCCACGTTTTGTCCTGCTTATTTTAGTGAACGAACGGGCTTTCAGGGTTTGAAAGTTGTCTTTGAAGTGTTGAGTTGCCGGTAAAGTCAGATGCTCACAGTCCGGGTCCTGCCGTGATTCATGGCGTACGAAGTGGTCAATCCTAGTTGTTGGACCTTCAACAAGAGTGATCACACTGAGGTGGGTTCGGGTGGAAGAGGAAGTGCAAGAAGGAAAGCATCGGCAGTAGGAAGTTTCGCTTAGCTCCCCTGCTGTATGCGGCAGGTAAGACTACCTGACTGATGACACCACGTGACGACTGAAGTGGCGTGATAATACTCTTAGTTGTGCCATTTTTGGTTGCACGCGGGTTGCAAAACTGTCAGCTAGGAAGCCTGACCCCAAGACAGTCGCTGCGCACCGGAATACCAATGCAGTAGTACAGATTTTAAGAAGCAAGTCACCAAGCCTTTATCAATCCTCACCTTGGAGGACCAGGAAATTCTCGCTCACACCTATATCCACTGAGAGACCTGGCAACAGAAACTTTAAAGGTGTTAAAATGAAAACCCCCCACCATGGCTCAGTGGGTTATAGAGGCACACAAATCGCCACACCACGATAGGGTACGGGCTTTCTACAGCTGCTTCGATGACTAGAGTCCAAATCCTCGCTTGGATGCTTTGGACCGACTGCTGGTGCTTGCCTTGAAAATTGTGTTTCATCCTCAAGAAAAGGCAAGATGGTACCTTCTAAGACATCTTTTAACAGTGTTCAAAGACGCCGAGAACTAGACACAACATACCCTATATTCTCAAGTTTTAACTGATTATTAAGACATACGCAGAGTAGCAAATCATTCAAGCTCATTGGGCACCAACATCTATCTTTTCCTAATGTTACACCATCAGAGAGCCTAAATAATTAAATGTATACGATACTTGTCCGATGTTACACCATCAAAGAGCTTAAATAATTAAATGTATACGATACTTGTCCCATATTATGACATCCCAACTTAGAATGTAAACGTTGTCTTTTGGACTCGCTGCACAGTGAGAATGATAGAATCTAAGAGGAAAGTTCCCACACACCCTTTCGACGCTTAGAGCAGAACAAGTTTGTCAGGGAGCAGAGTCCGCAACAGAAAGTTTGCCGCTGAATGGTAATCGGTTGGTAGTTTCAACAATGACAGTTACGTCTTTTTGACCGGAAGATTTTGGCGGGACACATGCGGAGAGTCAGACATTTGTATGATTAACCAAGAAAACCTCAGAACTCACTACTAGCTCCGACGCTTATCCACAGTAGCTTGCACTGGTCAGAAAACCAGCTCACTTTGACGATAGGTGCTTGGATCCATGGCGATGCTGAACAATGGTGTCCGCGTTCCATCTAGTCTCCATACCGGTAGTAGGCCACCGGCAATTATACGTCTTTGGAAACTTCATCTTTTCCAACTGAAGATAAGCATCGTGTAGATCTCACAACACTGCCTCGCACAGAACATCCAAGATCATCAGCCTATCAAGTGAAGACCATTGCTTTAATCGGATAAACGGCTCCGGAAGTGTCGTTTCTTGTTGGGATGCAGATTTCTTCATAAAGTGGCTTAGACGGCGAATATCATCACGTTTCAATTTGGCGATATTCGCCGGCCAACTTGAATGGAGGGCTTCAAATCGTTCCACCACCAGACTCAGTGAATAAGTGGGAGTGGTGGAACAATTTTGAGGGTTCTTATAAGCGAGCTTACCGAGCGAAATGCTGTAACTTTGCAGTAGAGGTTTGTGTCAAATAGGTTTTAAGAATGTAAGTGATTTTTTATGTTTCTTGGCCTCGAAAAGATCATCTGTTGATCCAGTGGACCGTTGGGATTTAGCAACAAGGCTGAGCGGCCACGTACGTAACGAACCGGTGGCCGGACACATTGTCTCGAAGCGGTTTGTACACATGGAATTGTTTGGTTTAGTTTGCGCAAAGTGATTCCGTTGACAAACAAGCGGTTCAGGTTCTGGTTTTATGGCAAGATCAAGTCGATGAGCAGCTTTCAGCAGCCGCTTTGCAACAGATGGAGCCAAAAAGACATTGTAGAAAACACCGCCATGAATTCGGAAGGCTATAGAGTGTAGTATAACACATTACTTGGCAAGAGTTAAAAAGTATCCTAGTGTGTCGCTTATGTAATTTGTTTAGCTCTGGAGGGGAAAATGTGTAGCTTATGACCCAAATGCAAAATTGTTCTCTCTTTTGCAAGCAGAAAGCTGTAAAGTGATTTTCTAACTGTCCCACTATGAATTGGAAAGAGTAGTCACAGATGGTTGCTACAGAATAGGTTGTTTTTGAACGTTCCCATCCCGCTTTTTTGTCGGTCTATGCAGAGTTACACGTTTCACGCCTATGAAAATATCCTTGAAAAGATGACCTCATTTAGAAACATGCCGGAGAATGGCTACGGAAAATTGGTGCGCACGTAAAAACGGGTTGTATCTTCCAGGGGCCTTTTCGGGGCAAAAATGTGTGCTTTCAAATTACGAGGCTTACAGCTGAGCAAATCATGTCCACCATGTGTTTTAATCGATCATACCTGCCCAGTTTACTATCTGTTTCCTCGTTAGTTTGTAAAGGCGCATTTCAAAACGATAATATTCTTTAGGTGACTTGAACAACACGCTGAGAAGGCGGAGGCACATGGACGCATTTTTGATTGGCTCATCGGTTTAACATATTGCCAATAAACAGGCAATTTTTTATGGACAGCTTTGTCGTGTGTAGACGAGGAATGCCTGATCTACTAAAAGTTGTGATCTCAGCAAACTCTTGTAGACATGAGTTTGTTCGGAGAAATCGTATCGTAGACGCTAAATTCAAATCAACGTCGGTAAAAGCGGATCTCTAGAATGTTGCTTGTCAGGTTTAAAGATGAGATCCAGCGTTTGGTTGTACTGGCGATGACATCATCTTTTTTGTATACAACTCACAGAAAAAGTGCCTGTCTGGATGCCGTGTCCTTACTGGGAAGTTTCCTCTTCTATTCAGCAAGTAGTTTGACGAATGACGAAGAATGTCCTTTCCTCATAACCACTCACCAATTTGAAGTACAAACCTGTGTGCCACCAAAGATCGGATAACTTGACGTTCCCATTTTCTCGGCTTGAAAATGGATGAGTTCACACCTTGACCCAACCACTAAGTTTGATGGATTGTACTTCCAAATATTACAAGAGGCTGTTTTCAGCCTCTTCCTTCCAGTTGAACCCTTGTCCTTTGGAACGGCAAATACGTTGCAAACGTAGCGCCTATAGTAAGTTTGCCCAGCACCAAGATGGGCTAGCTGTCTTTCTGTCATGACCATAGAGATATTTGCTGGAATTCAGACTGATGGACTGATTACTAACGCTCCATCAACCCTCAAGTTTGGAACTAAAATACTTAGCACATAAGAGCAGCAATCTTTTTAGGAGTTCTGTTTAAATGAGACTCATAATCGTTTCAGACAAAGGTGCGTTGGAGAACTACGACAGAACCTCCACGACTCACGTAAAGTCATGCCTTCGATTGGTTGTTTCCAAGTCTTTGGCTAAATCTACTAGGATATCGATGCCGCACCTGTCAGAAGCTTGTAACCAGCTACCAAGCAAAAGCCGGGGTAATATGTGTTGTGTTAAAGATAGCTGGAAGCGATCGGAGAAGCATGAGTTTCATGGAGTAAATAGAACTTCGCACTTTATCCAATCATGTTGAAGTGGCACACCTGACCTTGATGATAACCCTTTCCTTGACTATTGATTGGGGCTTTCGGTCGTCAAATAGGTGTGGACTTAAATAGATTCTTTAATCTTTATTTGGAAAATTCTTCAGCTGAAGTGCTGGTACGCCTTGTATTATATTTCAGTCAGTAAGACATTCGTGCATTATACATTCTTGACGCGGTTCTTGCCAACCTATTTAACAGATGAATGTGTTTGGCGCAAACTCTGAGGCTGCGCTCACCTGATGAGCTCGAAGAAGGGCCGAGCCAATCGTGGGTTGTTGAAGAGTTTTCAGCAACCTTGTGAGTAGCTTGTTTCGTTAAAAGTACACTGCGATAATCTGAATATCGTACAAACTGAACCATGAGGCAGCTTTCTGCACTGTCGAAAAAGGATAAGACAAACGACAGACTCAGATAGATTCATTTGCGTTTCACGCTAAAACCAAGTTAATGTGCAAATGAGTGTAGTTCACGAGTAATTAATTGATTAATTACTGGCCATTAATCAAGCAACAGGTCCATGGGGAATTCTCGAGTAATATCAGTGATTTTTTTTCCTTAAACAGCTACTTTTATCTTTGCTGATGGATTGTGATTCAGACGACCCGTCTAAAAAGTTCTCAAACTGTCCTAATGGGGGGATAGTTATGTCTGTGCGAGAGTATCTTACAGTTCGGTTCCAACAGAATCGGTCTTGATTGTAAACCGAATTCACTCACGGTATTTTGTCAACCTACATACACATATTCGGACGGTAAGCGACTGCGCATCCATGGGAACGATGTCTAGCAGGCCTCTCGGCCCTCAGGGTGTTGAACTGAAACTCCCCTATGGTTAACCGCTGCCGGCTTTAGTCTGTGCTTCACAGCAATTGGAAGTATGTGTATGAATACTGTTCATTGTTCTGGAAACCCAGTATTCCTCTGCACATGAACAGTGTAACATTTTAGTACACCAGCACAAGTAGACGACTGAACTGTGGCTCGGTTAACCCTGTGCTTAGCTGTTCGTCTTTGACGGCGCTACGTGATTAAGTGTCACGTTTCAGCTGGATACTAACCGTAAAAACGACGTAAACAAAAGCCCAATTAGCAAAACTCAGGCTGCATCAACCTGTCCTCTGTGCGAGTGTGAGAACTGTTGTGGAGCCGAGCCGATTAGCAGGTTAGGCACGTACCAGTGGACTTGTGTTCACAAGACCTATGAATGAGGTTTAGCAGGCCTTCGTTTAGAAGGCCTCTCGAACTTCACCGACAGGTCTAGACAACAGCGCGATCCAAGGTGCCTAGATAGTTGATCAGATCAGATCAAAACAATGTCCGTGGGACCGGTGGATTTGCAAGACACAGTGGTAACTTGTGCCTTACACAGTATCTGTTAGGCATACTGCCGCGGCATGAATTCAAGAAGCAAAGCGGTGTAAAGCAAAGTTGGCTGAGATGGGACAGTCTGTACAGCGGATGCGTTTTTACAAGACCCAAGGTCCCTCAATTTGGAAATGCAAGCTGCCTGATAAGACGACTGTGGCATACCCTCTTTGAGCTGATCAGCTAACGTAAACCACGGAAAATTTATATGCACGTGGTATACTACTCATAAGGTTTCTGAAAACTCTTGGACAACCCAGCTTAAGAACATGATAAACGAGAGGTTCAGCTGGGTTCCAGGAGAGTCTACCGTCAAAACCAAACTGACATTCAAATGAGTGTATTTGCGGAATATTTGCTCAACTCCCTTTTGGAACTCATAACCTATTCTAATGTGCATGACATGGATGAACGGCCTATATGTACGTGTGTTGGTGAACAATGATGTTTGTTGTTCATGAAGGCTCTTATTGGCGGTTTTCTAACACACAAATTTAAGTACACTCAACTCAGTGCTTTCGACACTAGCGGTCACATTCGTCTTAAATTTGCACACACAAAAATGTATACCCCGTTATTCCGCATTTGCTCTAATCGCTTGAGAAAACAAATTAAAAAATATACCAGAAACACGCAACTTGAGGCTTAATTTGGTTGGTTTTCAGCCGTATCATGTATCCGAAAGTACTTTCACATTTTTTGTTCTGGAAGAGAGGGAGAGCAGTACTCAACTAGCTCCTGCATGTGACCTGTTAGGTCATCTATCAAATCGACATTGTCACAACTAAGGAAAAAGATGATTGTTTGAGCTTGGGAGATCAGATGAAGCTTTTGGGTCGAATGCGGTCTGATTTTTACCGTAAATATGTGTTCTGAAATGTCTGAGAAAATTCCTTCCACACGGTTTGGCATGCGCTTCACACGTTCCAAGACTGGGTGCGCTCAAACCCAAACCTCATGCTTGCAGACGAGCCAATCGATGTGGTAGATAAATTTGTTTACCTGAGCAGTTGTATAAATCCCACTGGATTAGCTAGAGATGAGAGTGTCTCGCGAATCGGAAAAGCCAGGGCAGCTTTTGCCAACCTCCGACACCTGTGGCGAAGTGAGGTAAGTTTATTTGTCAAGGGCAGAGTTGACAATGCGGCGGTGCGATCCATACTGCTTTATGGATCAGAGATGTGGGCTTTGGGCTCAGAGGACATACGGAAGATGTTAGTGTTTGACCATCAGTGTTTCCGAGGCGTTGGTCGGATCTGGTGGGAACATCGGATTAGTAATGCTAAGGTACGCCAGATAGTCCTAGGAAAAACCAATTCTCCTACGATATACGAATTACTCACGCTTTATAGGTTACACCAGTTAGCCAGACTGACTGGCTTGCAGAGCTCTTTTCGCCCAGCCTTTTGCTGAGTGCAAGCGACCGAGAAGTGGACAGTGTACGACCTAGCAACGAAGTACGAAAATACTAACCAGTAAACTCATTCGAGTCAGCAACTGCCATCTCACCGGATGGGGACCCCGAGACTCATCTCACCAAGGGTTAATGGCACTGGTAGAAATGGTCCAATTGCGCAGCCAATGGCGCTAATGCATCAAAGCTATTGCCCTCAATGCCTAGTTATCCTATTTTCGGACTAATTGAACATGACATCGCCTTCAAGGCTTGACTGTATGTCCCACATTGTCCCGTTGTTCTGGTGGTTGAAACTGTAGCAGCTGGAACCAATGCGCCTATGATACACGATTTATAGCTGATAAATTGTTTGAACTGACTGATTCATCACAATCCGTAATCACTAGAGATCCAGCTAGTTTGCCAGTTAGGGCGTGAAATAACTGGCCGAAAGCTTAGTGTTTTGCACCCAACGGCCCTTTTGATGCTCATATCCAGGCTTGGGAGGTTATGCTCCAAAGGGCGTCATAACGGAGTGGCTGTTACCATCACTTTGTAGTTATTACTGCGACATCTTCAATGTAGACATGCTTTGAACTTGTCCTACTCTTGAGTTCGAGATAGCTCGGTTGTTAAGGCTCGGACTTACTGACTGGAAAGTCAGTGGTTTGAACCCAACCTTAGCATCCCCTCATCTTTGAAGACCAAAGTGAAGCACAAGCCCTGTTGAATATACTGACTACCATCACACCATCTTTTAGCATGCGCCTTGCACCTTCAAAGTGCAAAGTCCTGCTTGAGAACGTGCAGTCTCCGGACATATCCATTAAAATTCAAGGAGAATCACTGGAGATTGTGGTATACTTTACATACTTCGGTAGTTGTATTAGCTCTGACGGAAGTGTGTCTGGTGAAGTCAGTGCAAGAATCTCAAAGGCTCGATTCACGTTTGCTACTTTGCGTCACTTGTGGCGTCAAAAAGGCGTCTCACTAGATCTTAAGGGTCGTGTGTACCAGGCTACAGTAAGGGCTGTGTTGTGGCTAATCGATGTCAGTGGCGTTCATGCTGTCAGTTTCTTTCCAGATTGTCTGATTGAGCGGTTGGAGCTGTAGTCACCTCAGAATGCTCGACATAAGCCAGCACCAGGTCCCCTCCCTCATGCACTTTTTTCTCTTCTTTTCACTCTAGGGCTTTTAATATATATATATATATATATATATATGAAAGTAGACGAACTTTATGGTTGTACGGCAGTGAAGCATCAGTGTCAACACTGATGTTGCTGTCTTTGATGATGATGATGATGCTTAGCATCCCCGCTGCTCCCGACTAAGCCTAGGCAACCTGATGGTATCTCAAAACTTGTGCTAATTTCGGGTGGCGTCACAGCTAGGCACTGAACGGGTGTTACAACTGAACTATTATTATTATTATTACTATTATTAATATTGATACAAGCAGCACCATCGTGTCTGCAGCAGACATAGAGCCGGCAACTTCTATCGCAATAGTGCGTAGAAAACTCAATACAATCAGAAAACAGCGGTCGGGACTGTCAAAACAGGTGTGAGGTTACGCGTTCAACTGTTAACTGGTATCCGACTGGAGACAAACGGTTCACCATCTGCAGAAAATGTCCATTTTAAGGCTCAGGCGTAAAAATGTGCAAAACAGTTTGTCTTGACGACACAAGCCTTATACTTCATCCCTGTGTGTTCATAAATTAGGCTAAGTGCAGTTAAAACTTCAACTTTAGGAATAAACAGAAATGTTCGCCTTGCGTCATATGTATTGCCACGCGGACATCTATCAAACACGGATCGGTGGCTGTCTTCTACTCTGACCCAAGCAGCTTTCTCCACAAAGGAAGACAAATCCACGAAGAAGGTCATCTTCTGGCCCTTGTGTTCTAACTGGATGATTGTCACAGGGTACGGTTCTGATTGCTACTTGGAAGGTTCCCTGATACTCTTTTAAGCTTTACCTCCTAACACTGTCTGTTATGTAGAGCGAAAGTGAAATAGGTTAACGAAGTACATTCCTTTGAAAACAAACTTGGTTTTGCAGGAGACTCACCTGGAACGATTTCTGACCACGTCTCGGCCATTGTGTCCCATAAACGGTGAACAGGATTTAGTTTGATCTTGAGGAGATCAACGGCAAAAAAATGTGCACCTGCATATTGACGTCATTTTGCAGTTCACGTGACGCAATATCAACCCACCTTATGGTCGGCACAGAATGCGTATTTGATCACCTCGTTTAATTTCAAAATAGAAGAGAACGAACCATAGAGGAAGGTGAAAGAATCTGTGCCAACATGTACCAAACTAACCGGACGATTCTGTTTCCTTGGCCAATATCATACTTTGAGTTCTTGATAACAACGCGTTAGTCTGACGTTTTGGAGACGTTGATGTCCATATCCAGTCGCTTCTTAATAAGATCATTTGCATTTTTCTTGCTGTATTCCTGACTATTTTGTTTCCAAATGTAAGGAGAGAGAGCCTATCGGCTGAAACAAACCAAAAAAACAAACCAAACACGTGAACCATTAGAGGGATCGGCGGTAGAATGGAGACATTTCTGAAGCGGCATTTTCGGGAAGAAAGTCATGGGAATGATTTCCGAAGTGATTAGGTACTAATGTTTGACTTAGTCAACCTTTCCACCTGAATTAAGGCCAAGAAGTAGAGTGATTCTCGCACAATTTTAACAATGTCCAACCTCTCCCCCCAACCTGACACGATCGGTATACTTAGTCCACGCGAAAGCAAGGCTCGAGTTTCACTGTTATTAGAGTTCACATTCAATCCAGCTCTGTAGCATCGTCGGGATATCTGGCCTGTAAGACAAGTGTGCTACCACTCACGCTCAATTCTGAACAGGCAAATGCATTCACGCTTCAGTGACTGGATTGTTTTGCTCCATGGGTCGAATATTGATCCACCCACTGTTCAGGCTGTGCGGATAAGCCAGCCCGCAAATCGGACCTTTCAGTCTAAGCAGTGACACGGACACATGAAACTCTTCCTTGATTAATTGTGTTTGGTTACAGGATTTTCAATTTGGGAAGTATTCATGGATAAATGAAGACTACCTCATTTTTGTGTGTAGAGCTGGAC
This sequence comes from Clonorchis sinensis, assembly GCA_003604175.2. NCBI lineage: Eukaryota > Metazoa > Platyhelminthes > Trematoda > Opisthorchiida > Opisthorchiidae > Clonorchis > Clonorchis sinensis. Next base: position 13,074,279 of record CM030374.1, read on the forward strand.
TCTTCCCTTTCAGGATGTTAGAACTTTCCCGTCTCGAGTATCCCACCACTGGATTTGGACAAAATCATTCGAATGTGGCCTGTTCAATATCTCTTTAACTACCTTGGACATATACAAACGAATAAAATCGATGAAAAAACTATGAGGAAAACTGTGAAAAAATATGAGGAAACGTCATCTGGTTAAAATCGACACTGAAAGCTTAAAAACCGACAGTTTTAGTGATCAGCTGGCCAATTGGGGTTGACAAGTGGTCGACCCGCCACGTGGGACTCAACATCTGTGTAAAAGGTTCTTATACAGAAAGTTTGGGCGTAAAAATACGGATACCAGCGGCTTTTGTTTCTGCTTCCAGGTATATCAGTTGTCAGACAAACAGCCTGATGAGTATGTACTCGGACAGTTCGGTCGCAGTTGGTATCAAGCACTCTTCCGAAATCGCTCTATATAAATTAAGGTAAATGTGTTGATTGTTAAACTAACTGACAAAAGTCTCACCTTTACTTTTCCCGCGTACGGGATGGCGCCTCCGTCCAGGAGTCCGGATGAATACCTGGATAAACATTCGAAGGACAACAGTTGTCGGTCAGTTGTCAGTTGTCACTTTCTGAAGCATAGCTCACCTACCGTGGAAATCGCACTAAGTTTTCGCGCACCTGCTGTCGACTCCAACCTCTACGAAAATTGTTGCTGAAAACACCATTTAAGGAATTCGGTCATTGAAGTCAGAATTAGCTAACCATGTACATACATGGCCGATTTTCGTTAGATGTTGGCAGCAGCATTTCGGGAAATTACTCTAGACGACTTGTTTTCTCTCAAGAACCATTCAAAGTGAAGAAGAGTAAGTCCAAATTTCCACTTTCCAGCTAATCTCATTGGGTTTGCTCTGAATCCGACAGTCCTAAGAGAAGTTCGCGCCCAATGGTTGGTTTGGCGATTTAGGTGGAACACGACCGTATCAAAATGTGCGCTGCCCAAGGTTTCGCATTCACTGATTTACGAAAATCTTGACGCTTTACATTCATTGAACAGTTCGAACCCTTCCAATTTGGAAACTGATTTAGCACACACCTGAACTTTTAAGTGCAACTGGCCGCTTCTTCGGCTGATATCAGAAGTCTTCCCGAGCTTGGCTGCCCACGACGGTCAACATCCATCCGACCGTTNGATGATGATGATGATGATGATGATAGAGCTACCGTTCTGGTTCAGATCTTCGGCTCAAAGCGGGACGGTCAAGTCTGATTTTGAATTGCCTGGTCTGCAAATTCTCCACTGCCTACATTACTACCATCGATTTCTGCATCGATGGTTGACCTTAAACAGCTGCGATCGCAGGCCGATTCACTTCCGGGAAGGAGCTAGTCGTGGTTAAATAGTTACTTGCTGCTCTGTGTTCACTCCTGCAGGTCACTAGTTTGTTGTGGCTGGAGTGATTCACCCTGCCGTAAAGTGCGCTCCACTGCGCATCACTTTGTGTTCATCACAATCTTCCGACTACATATTACAGTAAGCTTGCGCAAAGACCATGGAGGACGGCGGTGTCAAATGGAGAACCCCAAATATCCAATATACGCAATGTACCAGTACCAAGATTTTCAAACTTCACGAGTGTTCTCCTCCATGATTTAAAGTACTCGTTCTCAGTAATGTGCCCCACCCCCATACAGGCTCAATTGGAGTCAGGTTTCCTCTAGGAAAAGCTCAAAACAGTGTCTACTATCAGATACCGCTTAAACGTCCGTCGAAAGATCCTTTCCCAAATCTTTTTTTGAAGGCTGAAAGTAGATCTTGAACATTGCACATAGAATATGCCTGTCGATAACCTAAGGACCAAGCGAATCCCAAGTTGCACGTAGCACAAAAACTTGTGATGCTACAAACAGCCTTTAAATGCTTTGAGAAATACTCTGCTAGACCCCCCCCCCACAGACTCCAAAACATTTTGAAGGAACTGTCTGTCTGAGGACTCACCACCATCTCACTGCTAATGCGCTTAAGTTCACAACTCTGTTCTCATCAACCTGTCATTTTGTGTCGGAAATTTAATGACTGCAAGCTCGAGATGAAACGATTCGCATAATTCCACACACATTTCTTAAAACCGATTAACCGACTGATTTAAATGTTTGAACAAAAAGTAGGTGGTGCAATTATCCACGCCAAATTTATCTTGGACGACATAGGCCGCTTGTTTTACCCACAAGGGAATCGCTCGTCAGTTCCAGCGAACCTAACAAATCTTGACAAACAACAATGGCAGTTATGTAGTGCCTAGACTAAACAAGTGTGACAGATATGTTCACTCACTTGGAGAATGCTTAGGACCTTTTTGGAAGCCATTGTTTCGTAAGAGATTAAATATAAGTCTACAGATTATTTTCACACCTTTCCGAAACTTTGAACGGTGTTCAATTCAAGATGTTTACTTGTCATTTGGTCAATCAATAACCAACGTTCTTGGTATATCACTGAAAGTTCACATATATTCTTCACTTATGAGCTCTTATCTAGTAGCCACGTAATTGCTTAGAACCACAAAAAGCTAGCTCAGATATGCAGGGCATCACACAGTGGACATCACATTTATACCCCATAGTAAGACACTGCAACAAAAAGTTAGAAGTCTTCCTGAGGTTGGCTGTCCACGACGGTCAACATCCACCCGAACCGTTGAATAGTTTCCAGCGCTACTGGATGTAACATTGGCTTGCGACCCAAATGAATTGTATCAGACTTGCGCAGTGACAAAGATAGGTTTTCCCGGTTCATGAGGTATGACCATGAGTTCCCTGCAGTCTCCTATTCGATCGAAGACCTTGCACTCAACGTGCAAAAGACACGACAGGAAACACGTTTTGATTATGGATATATGTGCTTCCATAGTTGGAAGTGACTGCAATAATTTGCTGGTGCAAAGCCGCTGTGAAGACAAAAACAGATGTGAACAATGATTGCGTAACCCATGCTAACCTGTCAAGGAGTTGTAAGCAAACTCATACCGCAAACCTCAGGTTACTGTGGACGAAAACCTATGGAGCAACGTCCGCCACGTACTCTGTGGTCTGTCTTGTTATGTTTTGCGCCAAAGTGAGGTTTGTGGAGGTCTACCGTCTACTTCAGGAGGTGAACGTCTTGATCTCCTTAAATTTAAACAAGTTGGCTAAATTGACCAGAACAGACTGAAAAAACGGGAGGTTCGTTGCTAGTTGGGAATTTTCGCGCTGTACTTGGAATGTGTTAAATCGGGTGGGTATGACTTCATGTGACGTGTGTGGAAGGTGGATAACCATAGGGTAATACTTTGTGCCTGGATAGGAGATTGCTGCTCCCAAAATGCGTCGGATTGTCTTAGTATGGGTGCGGACACTGCAGTTTCCTGTAGGTAGTAGTGAGGCATTTTGTACATTTTACTTTGTACAGATCCGCATGCTTGAGTTTCATGGAGTCCCTAGAACAGAGCGTACTGGCGTTATAGTAGACAAGCCATATCGGGGAATGCATAAAAGTAGACACCGGATGTGGTATCTGCCCCATGATATAGCTAGACGGTTACTCACGTTTTTCCGCACGCATGATGACGACCTTGTCGTGTGCTAGGTGCGGCATAGTCTGGATGGAAAACATCCGGAAGTGACCTTGGTGTTCTTGAACGCTGATGACGTGATCCATCTCATGGGAGGCGTTGCTCGAATCCAATTTTGAAAGATCAGGCCAGTGAATTGCGGAAAGCTTGAAGTAGAAGTGTAAATGTTGCAATCCCGTGTATGGTGGTGAAGACAACAATTGTGTCAACTGAGTTGACAGGGCACCTGCTACGCAGAAACAGAAACCCTATATATATATATATATATATATATATATATATATATATATATATATATATATATATATATATATATATATATATATATATATATATATATATATATATATATATATATATATATATATATATATATATATATATATATATATATATATATATATATATATATATATATATATATATATATATTGCTGGCAATAAGTTTGAACCCAGAGCAGATCACACAAACACCACTATCATCGAATTCGCTGATTCATCTGCCTGTGAGATTTCCATCAGCTTCACGCCTTCAGTGTCTCCGAATTTCAACATTGTTTCTGTTTTGACGGTTAGCGATTATGATCCTATGGATAACGGCGATAAAATCGACCACAATTTTCACATTTTTGCCGAACACGCGACTCTCTCAATGGACACGCTACAACATTCGTTTGTTAAGACACCAAACCAAACAGACATCGATTTTGCCGGTAGCGCACCCGGCGACCGATATGTGAAGGGTAACTGCCGTCTTCACTTTCCAAAGAACAACGAACCGCAACCATACATCTTCAATTTTCTTTCATATCCACCTGAACGAAAACAACAGCATTTAAAAACCAAAACTGACCCTCCAGAAGGAGATACTAAAACGACAGGCTGTCTACGAAAAAATAAACTGTTTATCCTTTCCAGTATCAGTCCAATCGCCATAGTATCATCTTTGTTGCGACGGGGAAAAACAAACTGAATCTGTTCAGTTTATTCGTTGTGCACAACGGTGAGGATGACGGACATGATACACCAGCGCACACACGCACACTGGAAACGATATTATTGAAATGTCATCGAGGTGTGAAATGAATCGAAGGGGGTAAAAAAAATCGAGAAATGAATGTTTCTACAGTTACGCTGTGCTAAGAGCTAAGTTTTGTTTTATACCCACGTGGTCGAATTACAATCAACAGTCATTGGTAAATCCTATTTCAATTTACTCCTGACGAACTATTTTTTTCATTTCTGTCTCCATCCCTGTTTCGCACATGTCCATCCGCCCAAAAACAGCTTTGTGTGTGCCGCAGTCTCCCCAGCTGTTATCGTACCCAATATGATGCGACTCGAAGTCACAGGGTGGGGTGTTCGTCAGGGCATTCCCACTCTCGTCGTGGCTGCTTCAAGTATGGATGATGTGATTGCAATCACTGGATTCGGAGTGGCACTAGCCGTTTGTTTGGCCACAGGCAAGAGTTTGACCGAAGCCCTGTTACATGGTCCTTTGGAAGCGTTCGGTGGAGCTGCGTTCGGAACAGCCGTCGGCTCGTTACTCTGTCTCTTCCCACCTCCGAAGCTAGTAAGTGGCACCACATGTTGCGATCGATATATCACAAACAAGCTGAACACAAACAACTTGTGGTCACTAAGGTTGACAAAGTTGGGAAAGAAAGACCTATCTAGTGCTTCAGATAGTTTTATCATATCGAATTCGTTTGTTACAAACTATTGGATTTTTTCATTTTTGATACAGTAGTATCTACCTGACATGGCTGTATAATGCTGGTCTGCTCTGGTATCGCCATCGGTGATGATAAACATCCCAATACAGATGAAGATGACGTTGATGATGATGACGATTGAGGCCAAACAACGACCACCATCACTGCATACGCACTGAGCAACGTGGATGTGCTCGCGCACACAACTCAGTTAAAACCTGCTCCGTAAAAACGCATCTCAAGCATAACGTAAGGAAACTATCAGTAGGAAAAGGTAGGCGTACCGGTCTCAGCTGCTTACAAAAAGCGGCAGGGTTTCCATTGTTTGTAATGTCGCCGTGCTGTCAGCCTCCAGTTGCAAGGAAATGAGTGAAATTTAAGAAATTGGACCATATAACTAGGGCTGTAGTAGATTATTCAATGTTGCTTAGTTAGGACTCCGACAAGGTTAGAAATATCACAATATAGATTGCGACTGTTGTCAAATTTTCTAATAAAAACTGCGAGTTTATGAGATAAAATCATCAACTCACTATTTGCCTTTTCATTCCCTTTCCTATTCAACGTTTTTAGGAACATTCTCATCTTATTCGTGGTATACTGCTCATGTGTTTCGCAATAACCGGTCTTAGTGGGTCTGTTCTGCTTGATGTCGCCGGTGCTGGAGCTTTGGCATGTCTCACTTTGGCTTTTGTTGTCGCCACCTGCTGGAGAGCCGGCTATCCTTGGCGACTTACACAGTCTGAATTGGTGCTTGACCCTGAGGACCCAGATTCTTGTGGCTCACCTCTATTTCATTCGTCCGACGATGAGCAAAACAGAGGGGGGCCGAAGCCGTCCGTTGTCAGTGAGACGATGACTGAAAAAGCTTTTGGACGAAACGCATTCGGAAGAGGTGTCCAAAAAGCTAACCGTCGACCAGTGACTGAGCTAGACACTAGCAGCTTACGAAAAATATCAGCGCAGGATGACGAAAGTGTGGCCCCTGACCACGATCCAACGTTCAAACGTCGTCAACACAAGGAATCTGGTGCATCAAGTATCTTGGAATCTCTGGTTGAGTACCATCCATATTACTGCTCTATTTTGCAACAACAGTACCGAAATTCTATGAGAAAAGAGCATCAGGGAGCTAGTAATCGTTCTTCGATGTCTAAAAAAGGCTTGAAGTCCTTACACGGCGGTGACCTTCCAGCATTGGCTGTAGCCGTGGCCGCGACCGGTACAGAGCGCAGGCCATCAGGGACAACTGTGATCCCCTTCCCTGTTCGAGGAACCAAACCGCGTGCTTCCAGGCGATTCAGTCTACCGGAACCCACCGCTCACTACGAACTAGAGTCATTCACGGTATCGCCTGCTTTCCGCCGAGATATGGGTTCGACATCCTCTAGATCAAGCAACCAAAAACTATCAAAATACAGAAGACGCATACGTGAGTGGAACTATTTAATCTCCCTGTGTTTCCTTCTCAAAGATAAGAAACTACATTAACGTTTATAATGAATTCTACAAAGCGCCAAATAAATCCTTTCGTTTCTAGAAAAATGATAACTATAGTGAGGTAATCAGCAACTGTTAGCTGGTAATGATCTGAAGATTGCATGATCAGCCACTCACCAGTTTGTGTACTGAAGGCCGTGCTCTGTCTGGTTGGATTATTGCAACCTCACCACACAGAGAACCTCTTCAGTCGTATAACGTCAAATGTTTCAGGATCTCAAGAGCCTCATCCGTAAGAAAGTTCTCCGGCTCACTTCTAACTTTTGCTAATTATTCATTCTTAAGCAATTAGGTGAGGCAATTTAAACGGGGTTTAACCACTTCAAGTTCTTCTCTGGCCAGTTCACACCCAAAATGATCCAAAACGATCTGCTTTGTGCAGTAGAGAGGATACGCCGTCCCACTTTGCGGCGTAGAGCCGTTTTAGACAAATTTAAGGCAAATTCGTCAGTTTTCTGGCCTCACAAACTGTTCATATTTTAACATCCGTACTAGATTAAGGGAGATAAGCCAACATGATAAAATGAACTGCAACTTTGTATTCTTCAGGCTCCCGGTAGACTGCATAGTTTATGGGATATACATACTGGGGATATTTTCAAAACCGGATGCCCAACCATTAAGGTGGTCGCGTCTCGCTTGTAAATCCCTTGCTTTGCCCACGGTTGAAAGGAAATATGGTCCAGAGGTCGTGTCCTAGTGGACCTTTGTCATAACCCGACCTCGATGGAATACTCCCTTAGCAAAGTTGCTGGGTAGGCTAATTTATCGGTTTTCTCATTAAAGACAGCAATCCACGCCGCATAAATCAGATGTTGTTTTCTAGAGTCACTTTAACTTTCCTACAAGTCCATAGAGTTTGAACGGGCACTATGAGGACGGTAGCAGCGGTGGCTAACATTTGACCTGGCAGAGGGGTATGGAAAAGGGTATGCGAAAAGTCTGAGATGCCTTTGACTTGCCTTCCAGGATGGGAACCGCGTGATTCCCACTTCGCATGCTTTGGGACACTTCAAGATCGATGTCGCTTTCTATCCAGGTTGTCCGAATAAGTGTCTGTGAACACTGATGTTGAACACTGATGTCATGTTGTCGATGATGATGACGATGATGAAGATGATGATGATGAATCTCCTGTAGTCTGATAAGTTTGGCCAGAACACATCCTAGAAGTCAACCAGAAAATCTCATCTGAGGTGCCATTGTATTTTCAGCCTTACACTCTTAAGAGATGTGAGACAGATATGGTGTTTTCGGTGAAATATCAACATGCAGTATGGAGGGTTCAAAACCAAAACACAGTTTGGCGGAATAAGATGTTATAATCCGACGTTTCGGCTGCGAGGACGATCTATTTGAAGAATTTCGGTTTTCTCATTTTGGTTAGCATCTCAGAACAACCTCAGAAAGCTATCGTGAATAGTGCGGGCAACCACTAAAGTGTATATCATTTTCATGGAAATTGCCAACAATATTCGATAGTAAATTTTCCCGGGGCGCATGCACATAACGAGGCTCCAACTAGCGAAAGATTTTATTGCTATGGAGGAGAATGTTGGCAGCTCAGGTGGCATAAATGGTCATTGGTTTGTTCGCTGAGCTAGGCAGTTTGATTGCAAACTTTTCATCACCAATCCAGGTAACATCATCAGTGCCTCACTACTATCTACAGGAAACTGCAGTGTCCCCACCCGTACTAGGACAATCCGACGCATTTTAGGAGCAGCACTCTCTTGTCCAGCAACCAAAAGTATTACTCTATCGCTATCCACCTTCCATACACGTTACATGAAGTCATACCCACCCGATTTAACACATTCCAAGTACAGCGCAAAGATTCCCAAATAACAACGAAACTCCCGTTTTTCAGTCTGTTCTGGTCAATTTAGCCAACTTGTTTAAATTTAAGGAGATCAAGACGTTCACCTCCTGAAGTAGACGGTAGACCTCCACAAACCTCACTTTGGCGCAAAACATAACAAGACAGACCACAGAGTACGTGGCGGACGTTGCTCCATAGGTTTTCGTCCACAGTAACCTGAGGTTTGCGGTATGAGTTTGCTTACAACTCCTTGACAGGTTAGCATGGGTTACGCAATCATTGTTCACATCTGTTTTTGTCTTCACAGCGGCTTTGCACCAGCAAATTATTGCAGTCACTTCCAACTATGGAAGCACATATATCCATAATCAAAACGTGTTTCCTGTCGTGTCTTTTGCACGTTGAGTGCAAGGTCTTCGATCGAATAGGAGACTGCAGGGAACTCATGGTCATACCTCATGAACCGGGAAAACCTATCTTTGTCACTGCGCAAGTCTGATACAATTCATTTGGGTCGCAAGCCAATGTTACACCCATTAGCGCTGAAAACTATTCAACGGTCGGATGGATGTTGACCGTCGTGGGCAGCCAAGCTCGGGAAGACTTCTGATATCAGCCGAAGAAGCGGCCAGTTGCACTTAAAAGGTCAGGTGTGTGCTAAATCAGTTTCCAAATTGGAAGGGTTCGAACTGTTCAATGAATGTAAAGCGTCAAGATTTTCGTAAATCAGTGAATGCGAAACCTTGGGCAGCGCACATTTTGATACGGTCGTGTTCCACCTAAATCGCCAAACCAACCATTGGGCGCGAACTTCTCTTAGGACTGTCGGATTCAGAGCAAACCCAATGAGATTAGCTGGAAAGTGGAAATTTGGACTTACTCTTCTTCACTTTGAATGGTTCTTGAGAGAAAACAAGTCGTCTAGAGTAATTTCCCGAAATGCTGCTGCCAACATCTAACGAAAATCGGCCATGTATGTACATGGTTAGCTAATTCTGACTTCAATGACCGAATTCCTTAAATGGTGTTTTCAGCAACAATTTTCGTAGAGGTTGGAGTCGACAGCAGGTGCGCGAAAACTTAGTGCGATTTCCACGGTAGGTGAGCTATGCTTCAGAAAGTGACAACTGACAACTGACCGACAACTGTTGTCCTTCGAATGTTTATCCAGGTATTCATCCGGACTCCTGGACGGAGGCGCCATCCCGTACGCGGGAAAAGTAAAGGTGAGACTTTTGTCAGTTAGTTTAACAATCAACACATTTACCTTAATTTATATAGAGCGATTTCGGAAGAGTGCTTGATACCAACTGCGACCGAACTGTCCGAGTACATACTCATCAGGCTGTTTGTCTGACAACTGATATACCTGGAAGCAGAAACAAAAGCCGCTGGTATCCGTATTTTTACGCCCAAACTTTCTGTATAAGAACCTTTTACACAGATGTTGAGTCCCACGTGGCGGGTCGACCACTTGTCAACCCCAATTGGCCAGCTGATCACTAAAACTGTCGGTTTTTAAGCTTTCAGTGTCGATTTTAACCAGATGACGTTTCCTCATATTTTTTCACAGTTTTCCTCATAGTTTTTTCATCGATTTTATTCGTTTGTATATGTCCAAGGTAGTTAAAGAGATATTGAACAGGCCACATTCGAATGATTTTGTCCAAATCCAGTGGTGGGATACTCGAGACGGGAAAGTTCTAACATCCTGAAAGGGAAGAGTCCAGCTCTACACACAAAAATGAGGTAGTCTTCATTTATCCATGAATACTTCCCAAATTGAAAATCCTGTAACCAAACACAATTAATCAAGGAAGAGTTTCATGTGTCCGTGTCACTGCTTAGACTGAAAGGTCCGATTTGCGGGCTGGCTTATCCGCACAGCCTGAACAGTGGGTGGATCAATATTCGACCCATGGAGCAAAACAATCCAGTCACTGAAGCGTGAATGCATTTGCCTGTTCAGAATTGAGCGTGAGTGGTAGCACACTTGTCTTACAGGCCAGATATCCCGACGATGCTACAGAGCTGGATTGAATGTGAACTCTAATAACAGTGAAACTCGAGCCTTGCTTTCGCGTGGACTAAGTATACCGATCGTGTCAGGTTGGGGGGAGAGGTTGGACATTGTTAAAATTGTGCGAGAATCACTCTACTTCTTGGCCTTAATTCAGGTGGAAAGGTTGACTAAGTCAAACATTAGTACCTAATCACTTCGGAAATCATTCCCATGACTTTCTTCCCGAAAATGCCGCTTCAGAAATGTCTCCATTCTACCGCCGATCCCTCTAATGGTTCACGTGTTTGGTTTGTTTTTTAATTTGCTTTCTCATGTTCATAAATAAGGTGCTTTTATTACCTGCTTTGCAGTATCGCAGCTCTACGCTGCTCTACGCTCAGATACCCGTAAATCTAGATATCTTGTAGGGAGCTTAAAATTTTCCAACCAGGCACAGTGAGGATCACGCGGTTCCCATCCTGGAAGGTGATTAGCACCGACAGTACCCAAACGTTTCGTAATATCTTTCACACCCTTCTGCCCTAGCACGGCTATAGAGAAAGAATGACCTTGGTTGTGTCGGCATATGGACAGCGGATGACATACCCCAAACTGCAGAACTCCAATTTATTGGATTCGAAATTTGAGTAGAGCGACGCTGAATCCGGAACGTCCTCCGTGGATATGTCACAACACATAGGAACGGAGAATGTTAATTGCCGTGCGCAGAGTTGTTACTCTGCCAAAATTTTGATTGTGATGACTTATTCGAATGCCCTTGGTACTTCTTGTCAAGAACTGCAGTGGGCCCGGATGCTGTTTTTCAGCGCATAACGTGAATTGCCTGAATGGGGTGGAAATGTAACTTGACATTTCTGAAATAAACGAAACATAAAACAAAAAACAGGCGAAAATATGCCACGCGGGTTTTGAGAGTTTTGGCTTGAAGTGAACAGTTAATCAGGAAGGAAAATGTAGGTCACGTGAACCTTCCTTTGAGATATAGGCACCAGATCACGCCAGCTGAGTCCGTACGGTTGAACAGTGACTGACAGTTTACCTTGTCAATGTCCAACTAAACAACACCACTGACCAACCAACGCTAACTGAATGGTGCAATAATCCAGATAGTTGTAGGCTCGAATGTCAACCGATATTTACGTATTCAGTAAGGGGAAAACAGCTTCACCGTACTCCTCAGCCCTTTACTATCGCGTGAGTTTAATCGAAAGGTCGATAGCCGCCACACGAGCCATCCGCACTCAGCCCGTACTCAGCCCAGCAATTTAGAGGGTATTTTCGCTGCTTGGGACCTTACTCTCTATGACACCTGGAGAGCTGTATTAACTGAGGTTCCTTTCTGCAAATGAATTGAGCTCATACTCTACAGCCATCTCCTCTTTGCTAGGAGTCATCGGCAATGCGCACCTTGAGAACTTCTAAAGGGACTGGAGCTTGAGAGCTCCCGCTTACTGACTGTAAACGGCACAATCTACCTTAATAAAGTAAACTGTAAGATACAAAGCAGCATCTCTGCTCTATGCTAAGGCTCATTTTGGGGTACCAACTGATTTTGTATTTTGGTCCAACGGTGAAACCAGACGTCACTTCCAACTATCCTAAGGTTTCAGAGAGATTTTACAAAAAACAGCGCCATTACTGAATGTGGTAGCAATAGTTTACTGAATCTACTGGGTTCTGTAAGGGTGCTTACACTTTTCTTCAGATTAAGCTGAACCTCCTAGACCATACGAGTACTTTCTATGTGATTGCTTTATGGATTCACCGCTCTGAATCACGCATCATTCAAGGCAGTTTTAGTATTGTTGGTAGTGTGAGGAGATTCGGGAGGCCGCGGGTTCGAGACTGTCCAGTGTTTCGTGAGATGCGCACTGCTGATGATTTCCAATAAGAATGAAACAGCTGTACAGTGCTTGTCGGCTTTTCAGCATAGATTGGCTTCACTTACAGGACGAAATCTTCACAATGCTTTGGTATGTACGGTTAATCTGCCCCGCTTCCTTTGAGACACAACAATAATGTTTTCATCCATGATGAAGTCGTCAGTCACACCTTCACAGTGTCCTTTTCCGGGTTGAACAAATGAAGTGTTGCATTCACTTACAAAGCGACCCTCGCTATTGGTTTCTCCGCTTACTTTGAATGCCTTCCTCAAGGACGGACCTTGGTACAGCAATATGAAAGTCCACGTGATCCTCCTCACGAGTGGGTAGAAACTCTACAGGACATTGAACGGAACAGATATTAGTTGCAAGCTTGCTTGCTCGGACTGTCTAGCCAAATTATCTGCTGGACTAGCGTGGGAGAAGGTTCGCAAAGAGCATTAGGTTCTCTCATTGATGGCGTGTTTCTCCAACGTGATACTCAACCGCGTCTAATTCAGTGATTTCGGAAGACGTAATCACCGCACTGTTGCCGTTTTCCTTAGGGAAACGAAGCATTATGCAGTGCATCCCCATCCCTCCTCTTTATTGTCTGCTATTACTAGAGGCTACGTTCATGGGTGTAATTGCCAATTAATCACTCATCGCAATTATTAGCTGTACTGCTTTCGATGATAACGATGATCAGCCTATCGATAAGTTATGACGTACTTCAGGGTATGCCTTGGAGTGTTCCAACAAGTATACGACTGGAATCACCAGTGGCTGTCTGACCAAAGGTGCGGATTTAGGGTTGGGTTTTACGGTTGCAAACAGCTTCAAAACAAACATGTGACTAGTCAAACACACTGATTTTAAAATCAAGTTGGCGTTCCAATGGAAACACAAAGCAGCCTTTACGCACCGAATTCATTTCAAGGTCATCATAACCAAGAGCTTTAGCTTGGATTCGGTTTGGTCTTCGGTTGACAACAAGAGAGTGCAGTGCACTCCAAGCGCACACAATGTGGTGCTCAAGTGCTCAGGAATATTCGGGGACCACACATACCGGCTGAGCTCGAGAAAGAGTAAAACTTCTGGTGGGCTGTTGAAGAATATTCAACAGTCGGTGTGTTATGTCACGTGACCAGCCAGCTATTGATCAATCATGTGGGACTGTTACAGCATGCGGAGTAATTAGGAAGCACAGCTCAAGTTTCGTATATGTCAGTGGGTAAAACAATGAACTGTGGATGAGAAACTTCCGTGGAAGTGTGCTATTCCACCAATAAAAACCCGATGAACGAGGTATAGAGGCGGATTCAAATTGGCTTGGAATTTTACTGAAAATTGACTTGTTTACAAATGTCAATTTTTTTCATATTAAACATTTGCCTTTTCTTCTCAACTTTTTGAGTTTTACGGAAGCTTCTGATTGCTGCCGTCATCTACAAGTTGATGGCAGAAACGTCTGTGCAGCAAGTTGGAATGTGTGACGCAAACCTGAGTTTTTTGTCATACCACGCACCGAACTTGTTCCGAATGGATAACATGTATTCAATCTTGTCATACCACGCACCGAACTTGTTCCGATTGGATAACATGCATTCAATTATACATTGTTCCAGTTGCCTTGTAAATGTACCTGTTTTTTCTGGCATGTTCAGAAAGTTGATGTTGTCGGAATAAGCAGTGTGTTTTGGCCAGTGATCAAAACAATTAGTTTTTTAGGTAACAGACATAACGTTTTTTTTCATATAATTCTTTGTGTTTCTCTCATAAAGGTTCACGTAAGTTTTGCCAACTATTCAAACTATATCAAGTCATAAATTTAGTAGACTACTTTCAGAATGCCATGTGCTTGCGCATTTAGTCTTCAGAGGTTTTGCCGTGCACCGTGTATTTGAAGACGACACTTGTGATAATAATGAGGACGGTGATGATGATGATGGCGACGGGGGAAGGCGGAGGAAAATTATGACAACGAGACTGAATTTGAAAACACCCTCCGGTTTACTGTGTTTACCTGCAAGCACAAGTGTGACTCGTAGCCACCTTGAGCGTCGTGAGTATAGGAGTTTCCACGTGAACAATGTCCTTACTAAGTGTTTTTGTCTGACTCAAGCCGTTTTCCGACATGATCCAAATGATCGTCAACATCAGTGTCTTCAAGGCAACAGTCGAACTGCTCCACAAACAAGTCGACATGTTTAACTGGAATGATATTGGAGACCAAATGGGTGTGGAAGAAGGGCACATCGCTGCCCTTCTACAAACGTTTGAGGTTCACATAGCCCTTGCATTCGGTCAGGCATCCTGAATAGAAGTTTTCAGAAACAGAACCGCTGATAGCAATAGGATGTTGCAAGCTTGTATAACGAAACGTTCACAAACGTCAAGCCTGGAAAACAGATCAGTAACCCCCAATGGACAGTCAGTCTTCCTGAGATGCTTCTCGATCACCGTAGGTAAACCAATTCTGCTTGGTAGATGCGTGGATGCGTGGATGCAAACGTATTAGCCAGGTTCTGCGCCCCACTTGTGTACATGTAAGCAATGTCCTAAAGTGTCCTTTTTATGAGTCACCTTTCGGGGATAATTGACCTTTGTGCACGTTGGATGTCCCACCATAGAACCTCCACTATTTGCTTCCAAGTTGACAGCTGTTATGGTTGATTTTTGTCTATTTGGTCAAATTCTGTTATCCTTCGTGCTATAACCCACGCGTAGGAAAAACGTTTAAACCTAGCTAACCGGACAGTCCTCCTCTTGAAGGCGTCTTCATCTGAAAGCAGATCATCCCTCGTAACTTTTGGGTCTGAGCACGTGACCTCTGTTCTTTGAGGTAACCCCTCTTCAGAAGCAGTCTTTATTCGGGGGGACGGGGGAGAAGCAGCACCGTATAACCATATTTTCACACATGTATCAGTGCACAGTTAACTGTATACCGCAACTAGCATTACACGGAGTGCACCGTAATATTTCAAATTTTTCTGCAGTACCAAAAGTTTCATACTTGTTCAAATGACAAATGCAGCACCTCCTTTTTTTGTGACAAGCTAGGACAGAAAAGTTGTTTTTGGTTGATTCACGGTGCGAAATTTGATGAATACTCAAAGCATTCAATATCACCACTAGTAGTGGTCACTGGCGTTTTTTCTATACTCTGCGCTATTTTTCGCCGTTTTTTTAAAATAGGCAACGCTAAGCGACTACATGCCCCGGAAGCGCAAATCGCTGTATGCGTGTGTTCTTTTTAGATGTTAGATGAGGTGGACTAGTCTGCGTTCACCTACAGGGATTTTCCATATACACAACACAAATCCAGACAGACTTCCGGGGGAAAAAACGAACACACAGCTGTGTACGGACAGGTTTTCCCATTCAAGAACATCGGAGTTTATGGTCAGAACACGTTTTTTCGGATTGGAAGCTGACCACAAATGATTGTCTGAGAGCTCAGTGTTTCAGAGAAACCTCGGATATCTGAACTAAGTATAGGCCGTTGGGTCTACAATCATAGACTTGTTGTTAGGATCACAGACAAGACTAGGTTGGCCTTCAGTTGCAAGGTTGACTGTTCATCGTTCCAGAAGCCATTATGAAGGATACACCACCATAAACCCGAGAGAATGAACAAAGTCTCCATTTTAAACGAAAATTTGGTGAACTCATCAGAGCATCTTCAGAACTCACAGCGAGAACATCCACGTTTATTGCAGTTATTTACCACCAAGCTAGATGATATGACACTGAGGAACCTGGGCTAGCGCACAGTGACAAGTTAGTTTAGGTCCGATCGATCCAGAATGAAAGGACTTTCCATTTTGAGCGGCAGCAATTATTTACATTCGGCCGAACGTCACAAACGGTTTTCTCCTCAACTGCACTTGGAACAAGAACAAGCACTTTCTCTCATTTTTAACTGAAGAAGAATTTCCTCAAGATCTTCCATCCTATGAGAAGACGCCATAGACTGTAAATGATTCCTAGGGTAAGTCGTGTGTTGGGTAGTAGGAGAGATGCGTAGAGAGATGTGTCCACTCGTAATATCGTTTTCGGAAGGCAATGGTCCATACAGTACTATACTTTTGTTTTGATTAGCAGTATATGTGACAGTTCTTGGAATGTCTTTCAAAGCTGGCAACCGGACCCCTTTTACAAACAATATTTTGAGGACGACGATTTCACACCATGCAAACTGAGCTTGAAAAACCTCACATTCGCTAACTTTGTGTCAAGACACTAATTCGTCTACTGGGGCTACATTTAGTTCAAAGGTCTTTAAACAAGAAATATCGTCGGGTAAGAGCGAATTGGTTTTCTCTTCGCACGAACCAAATGCCAGATGGTGTACCTATGTGAGTTCCTGTAGGATCACGCAACTCACTTGATGATCAATAATCCCGATTTGGTTGTATTTTTTCAAGGAACTGAGTAGTCCCTTCGCCTATATATATATATATAACCGTCAATAAGGTTAGGATCACCAACATTTTTCGAATCCTTTCCTTGTGTTTTCCGACCCGCGGCTGTCCTAACTATGCATTCATTAATGACCCGTTCCATTTCAGTTTCTCCCAATTTTCGAGAGCAGTATGCGGCAATGCACAGTCAACCAGTGGAAAAATTGGACGAAAAAGAAGAACTCGAGGACGAGTATATGACACAAGCACAGAAACCCAAAGAAACCGAACTATATGCCGAAAAAGAATCGGAAAAGAACGTGAACGCGTTTGGATCTAGTACAGCCATTACGAATGGTGCGGACAGCTTGGTCGCTCTGCCAGCTACTCCGCAGGAACGTGGTTTGACCTGTCTAAATTCAATGCGACAAACATTGGCAGCCGTCTGGTGGTTTGTTCAGCCAGTACTTTTCACCCTGATTGGAGCTGAAGTCAACTTGTTCAGATTAGCTGGTGGTTCGACAGGTAAGGCGTCGGCTTCCCAGGACTTTACTAACATATGAGGGCTTGAAAAGTTCGGGGATCCTGTGTTTTTTTACCAATTGCGCCTACCTCTGGGTACTTCAAAAGATGTTTGTGGTAGCATTCTGTAAGGTTTGCAAAGAAACTATTGCATCGAAAATACACACTGTCTGGAGATGAAAGGGAAGCAACAGATGCACAGGCAGAAAACGCCCCGAAATCCCGGAGAAAACTCCACTCTCTTTCTTGTGCATGTTCTCGAAAGGCCGCTCCTTTACACCCTTTTAGGCAGATAATGCGGTGTTAGTATGTGTTTTGCATGGTTCCAAAATTCTCCGGTTGACTACTACATTTCTCTTCGAGATCGTTGACATGAGTGAATGAAAGATGTTACTTGGTACTGACCCAGCTAGTTCTAGTGGAACTGCTTCCCTTTCTGAGGGAACTAGTGTTGGCTTCAGAGAAGACTTTAAAAATAGCTGGCCAAATCAAAATCACTGCGAGCGAATTTTCTGGAACAGTGCAGAGAGCATATCATGCTGATGACTGTTAATCGGAAAAACCAAAGACGAGTTTTACGTAACCTATGCTTGAGAAATTTCAAGTTTTAATTGGTGGAGATAAGGCTAGATTACCCGCAACTGGTTCCCTTCATACGTTGAACTCTCCGAAGAGTTTCTGCCCCGTTGTAAAACATCTCACGCTAGCTAATCTCTGCTGGTGGGTGCTACTAGGGCCTCTTTCGGGGAGTAGCCTCACTTTGGGTGGTTTTTCTTGGGGTCGCTCCCTACATCATCATCATTGTAAGCTTTAAGAACCGTGTACTTGTCGTACAGTGGTTGTAACTGCCACAGTTTCGTTCACTTCACTGATGATTTGAGGAGGTGAGGTAGGTAGTTGCGCATTGGAGGCGGGAGCTGATAAATTGGTACGCAAATACACCACTGTCAATGGACTATTAGATGGGGGGATTGGGAAGGGAGCTATGCATTGAAGGCACAGGTTTCGAGCTGTCAGTAAATCACCTTTAACGGCCACACTTCTACCTCAAAATCCGACTGTCGGAAATGGCTTCCTTTGTTACAATCTCCCAATGAATTGTAAACAAACCGTTCTACAGCTTTTGAACTCTAGCATTTTTTCAAAGCAGTTTCCAATTTGAGATATCATCTTTGCTGTATCAATATCTGTGACCGGGTGGACAACTGGGGCACGCACGAACTCAGCACACCAATTCATTTGTTCCTGGCCAGATTGTTTGCACCTAACGTACGTTTTTGATGCTCGAGCCAACATTTTAAATCACCACCCAAAAAAATCTTCACTTCTCTGGTAAACTCAACTTGTGCTCATTCTGACGGGGACTTTTTTCTAGTCCAGCTTTCATTCTATGAGTGTGGTCAATCTGTGCTGCTTTTTCGTATATGTTTGTAATTATCTACTGGGTGGATCTTACGAAATTCCAGGGGGTTTCGAACCCACGACCTCCATCCTACTATTAACAGAAGCCCATACCGTTTGCTCACTAGTGGTTGCTCACGGATGAAATTTGATTGTATTTGGACAGAACTCCACGCCACTGTCTTCTCAGCCACGTATTCCACATCAAGTGGTCGCTATCTGGCGAGCTTCTTGGCTGACAACTTCCCAGGTCGAGGAGTCACACAACTTGTGAATTATTTTTACCTCTGAGCTGCTCATAACTTGCTGATAAGAGAAGGAACTTTTAAAATTTTTCCGGTTGACGAAAAACCAGCTGTTCAGTGCTTCTCAACTTGCTATTGAAAATTAAATTCACGTACGGGACTAACGTTTGATCGAAAATTATAACTAACTAACCAACATTTTTAGTTGGGTCAATACACTGTTCGGTGTACTGAAAATTTGAAAGTTAGCTCTGGGCTCACGGCGTCGTTGGTATCTGCAGCACAGTGAAGCGTCTAGTTGCCTATGGCTTGTGTTTTTTCCAAATTTGACGACTGAACTACTTACTTACTACTTATTTATCTCGTGTTGAAACACTTGGAGTCGTAAATGATCATGGGACATTCATTACGACTACTGTTTGCGTTGCTTCTGGGGTTAAACTAGAGGAAGTAGAAATGCAACCTCATTGTGGTGTGAATAATTCTGGACTAAAGCCACTTTCCTTCTCTGTTTGCAGCCGGATATGTGCTGGTCCTTGATTTGCCCCAAGCTTATGAGTTGTCTGCTTTCTAGATCATCCTAATAACAGTCCAAACAGTTTTTTTCGCGAGATAACGACTCAACTACTGATTGAACTAAGTTATCTGTTCACAAATTATCATGTATTGAACGAGAAGCAGTTGTTAACGTGCGCATTTTCATGGATTTGCCTTCAGGCAAAATGATGAACAATATCGGGTAAACAAAAATTGCTCGGATGTTTGTGTATCGAACACTTATTAGATAATGAGGAATTTGTTCTTACCTATTCCACGGCGACGAAGAGGTGCGAATAAAGAACATTTTTATTACTATGTTTGTCACAGTTTGTGCTGATACAATCGCCGCGCTGGCCGAACGTCCCACAATAAAGAACTCCGTACGGTCACGTCAGATTTAGCTTGTAACTGAGTGGCTTCGACGGGGCACCGAAAACTCTTTCTGGCCTGTCCACTAGGCTAAGCAGTTGGGTTACTATATATAACGGTTCAGAATGTCGCAATAAACGACACTTGTTCTGGCGAACTCAGAAAACAATTCATAATTAGTAAGGTGTTGAAATATTGGTAGTCTCTGGTGAGTTTATTGGTTGTTGATCAGGTGGCTGTTGATCTCCTCGTATGGTGACGAAACGTTTGCAAGCCAATTGCCAAGCTCGGCGAACAGATCAACAGTCACCTGACCAGCAACCAGTAATTCATAATTGATGATGATCATCGTGAGTTCATCCATATTTTATGGGGTCCGCTAGGAACAGCTGCTATTACGACAGTGGAGGATACAAAGCCTGCCTCAATATTGTGTTTCTACCAGTGTGAGATCAAGATTTCGAGGTCTTTCTGACTGGTTGATCTGACAATCAGATCTGCTAGCTAAAGCTAACCTGATTTTGGCGAAATATACTCATTCGCAAACAAATTTGACTTTGTGGAGACTCACCTGGAACCCAGATGATTCCCCTGATCGGATGAGGAGTGACCGTAGTTCCCACTGACACAGACGAGTTAGGTGTCAATAGGAACGGCGGTATTTGCCTGACTAGAATGTAAGAATATCAGGTTAGACGTGATACACTACTCATAAGGTTGCTGAAATTCTTTGACAACCTTATGAGTAGTGTATCACGTCTAACCTGATATTCTTACATTCTAGTCAGGCAAATACCGCCGTTCCTATTGACACCTAACTCGTCTGTGTCAGTGGGAACTACGGTCACTCCTCATCCGATCAGGTTTTAGGCACATCAACCAAGAGGGCTAATAGATAAGCTCAGGTGTAACTGTCTCACCTGGGCTTGCAAAAAAACCTCTGCATTTTGTTTAAGACCCATTTCGAGTGGAACAGTCCCCACAACTGATCATATGTTTTGAGAAAATGCTGTAACAGTTGTCTGTAGGTACGACGGTGCATAGTACACGGGGACAAGAAAGTGTTTACTAACATTCATCATTTAGGTTTGAAACAACGTGGAACTGCCGCTATCAGAAAAGAGGAAAGTTCTGCCATATGAAATTACAAAAAAGCTTGATGTGACCACACGAAGCCTGCCGATCAATGAAGACTGATGCCTTGGGAGAATTGGGATTACTCAATCCAAATACTAACTCAAAACTAAAGTGCCCAAATCGTCAAAAAAGAGCACAGATTTGAATCTTCCGAGCTATTGGTGTACGGCAAATGATTTCCAAAAATAATGACTGTTTGCCGCTCAGTTTCACATCAAACAAGGACCAAAATCAAATCACCAGACTGGTCAGGTGAAATAACTGGGCTAGGCGTAATAGAACATAGGTTATGTGGAAAAACCGAACGCTTTTGATAAACCGGCAAATCAAACTATGGAATGCCATGAAGTTAGGAGATATCATAACCGCGCCAACAAAATAACAGTGTTTGTAGAACACTGTGGAACTGTAGAACAAGATAACAGTCATTCAACACAAACCAAACTTTCAAAGTAGTGGCCGTCGACTGTCCCTCATCGACTAGTAGACAAACGCCCATCGATCCGTGTGGTACACAGCGTTTAGAACCCACGAACAGATTACGTTATGTCTGATCCCTGAACTTGACGGCACAAAACAAGCAGCTTCGAAGGGGAAAAAAATCAACCGACTTTATGACATTTGACATTAATTTCTGGACAGCGGAATCCATCGTATGTTGAGACGACAGAGACAGCAAAATGATATTGCACGACAAAACAGTAGTAATTATATTACTTGCCAGTATTCATATCCGTCAGAGCGTGCACGTGTGTGTGTGTGTGCGCACGCGTGCATCTACGATAAATCACGTCGACTCTACTACAGATAGGTTCAAGTGGGTGGAGAGGAAAATCACATATCACCCGACCGAGTCCGTCAGACATTGTCGGAAAGGAGTCGAATAACTCATTATTTGTGATATCCTATGGATGGTTTGAGAACAGACCTTTCCGTACGATTTATGGTATTCTGTTCGGCCAGGATTGTGTCTGCTGGGAGAATATTCAATTTGCATATTATCCCAAATTTTGGTGAATAAAATCTACCTTAAACTTGTGGTTTTAAGTGTAATACCGTTCCCGAACTGTGAAAAGTTCAGTTCTTTGAGAAAATTTCGGGATTTGGGTTGCATCTTCATGCCTCTGAAACGCTAAACGAGAATCTGCTTCACCTTTTGTTTGGATTCTCCACAATTTTCTCACAAGCCGTGAACAGTGTCACTATAGGAGACAGTCAGTATCTCCTAAATACGAAACATATTGGTGCTGTCGACGCAATCCAGTATTCAGGATAGCGTACAAGTGATTTTTCCGTAGATTAACCGTTGATACTGACGTTTTTGCTGTCATCGGAGGCGTACGTCCGCCGCACGTTTGTCGTAGGCCTGCACCCAGTCCTTCCTCTCTCACTGTTATCTCTATAGGAATTCGTTTAACTAAATTGGGGTACACTCATACGCACATGAGTAGTATGCTCCATCGAGAAAATTTATAAGGTGCTGGGCGAGTAAGCACTACCGACCTTGCGCTGACATTTTGCCCCGAGTGACGTAAAGATTGCAGGCTAAAATCCTCTATACAGCGCTACTT
Source organism: Clonorchis sinensis (assembly GCA_003604175.2). Lineage (NCBI taxonomy): Eukaryota > Metazoa > Platyhelminthes > Trematoda > Opisthorchiida > Opisthorchiidae > Clonorchis > Clonorchis sinensis. Next base: position 13,096,981 of record CM030374.1, read on the forward strand.
TGTTACTGCTATAAAAACGAAAGCATTTTTTCCACTTAATGTTCGTGTACTGTAGTTTGTGAACTCTGTTTATGCGCTGCAAACAACACACTTTCCACCTGAAGTGTAGACAAATCTTTTCATCCGACTTTCACCTTCAACTTGAAGCATATCAGTTCCTGGTTCACTTCAGCACGTTGCACTAAATACCCGGATGAAGCTCAGAACCCCCAATTTCTTTTTATTGGTCTAGAATAGCTCCTATTTCACCAACAAACTGTTATGTCTGCCACAGCAGTTTGGCTCAAAATTTCAATCCCGTCTTGTTTGCAGGTGTTGGAGTAGGCTGCTTACTAATCGCTCTTCTGGTTCGTGTCGCTGCCACCGTAATGGCTGTCCTACCCTCCAAGATGAACATGAAAGAACGCCTATTTGTCGGCCTGTCCTGGTTGCCAAAGGCCACCGTTCAGGCAGCCGTCGGACCAGTTGCCTTGGACACAGCGAGAAAATTACATGCATCACCGGAAATTATTGGATATGGTGAACTGGTAAGCATCATTTCATAGTTGAATCTGACGAAATTGTATCGACCCGCAAAAGACGTCTGCGTTTAACGACAGATGAATCACAGGCCTATTGTTCGCTCCTTTATCGAATTTCGTACGATGGATTGCCAGAAATTTTGAATCATTTTCACAAACAATCCATGCCAGATTTCTTCAAAACCAGAGTCCAAAAAAGTTTTTGGAATCATATGTCTCTACAGGTCCAACTGAAGTCCTCATTCGTGGATTTGACCCCGAACAGTTCGTTGGAACACAACTTTCATTCACCTTGCGATTTTCGACAAACTGAAAACTAACATACTGACGTTCAGATGTCGTTGAACAGCTGTAGATCCGGCAGCGACTTCTTGCCCTAAAGAAACGAAGACAAGTATACCACGAAGCAGTAGACAACATCTTTCGGAAACCCTCTAGCACACTCACTCAGCCCTTAGTGTGGGATGACACAGAAACTGCGGTGAACGCGGCACGCTAAGATGCAACCAAATGGTCAGCAATTTACCTATCAAAATCTATTCAAAGTTTACCGGTCAGCCGTCAGATCATCTCACAGTGTGATGCAGATGAACGCAACCCATAGTCGACGAAAGTCCGTTTGTTGTGGTCAGCCATGAAAACAAACGGTCAGAGTACTACAAACAAATAATGGCCGGTTGACACAAACAACCACAGAACCAATCACATTCAAGCCTGTTCGAACAGCCGTTTCAGGTTTGAGAACACCAGCCAACAAGACTGCACACTAGTAAAAGTCGAGTAATTCTTCTTACTGAAGTGAGTTTTTCTTGAAGCGAACAATGGCCTTTTGACCGACCATGAAATGCGGTCGTTTCATCGTGATACCCATTGGAATGGTTTATAAGGATAGCAAAGAAGCCTGCGAAATTACGGCTTGCGGTATCTCCAATTGCCGCCTTGTTTCATGTGCATTTTTTGTTGTTGAAAGAATGCTCCAATAGAGACTTCGCTCAAACTATGCTGAAAAGCCGAGTTGCAAGGCACAGTTGATTCACCCTTATTGGGTAGAGTAATCTTCTGAGGTTTCCAGTCGATTAGCGAGGTCATCAAAAGCTCCTTGGTGATTTCAGTGACGGCAAACCTTTGGACGGGGGCCCAGTTGATCTACCGATCTGAAAATTGTAAAGTCGAGCAACTCGAGTGTGGTCCGTAAGAAATGTAGCAGAATCCCTACAAGCCTTTGTAACTGAAGGCAAGCACTGTCCAACATCTGTTTCTTCAAGACTCACTATTCTTCAGGCGACCTCGGGCGGATTCAATGTGGTTATTCCGGCATTTGGTTCTCCATCAAACGGAAGGCTGCACATTCCATCCACAAATGATTCTTCTCCTTTTCACGGAATCGCCGTTTGCCAGTTTGCTGCCGTTTCACGAAACACTGGTCTACAGACGTAATCCGGTCATTTGTGGAAGCACTTCTAGCCAGTATAATGTATGGTTAATTAATTTGGAATGAAAAGTTCGAAATTCGTTTGTTTCACTAGGCCGTATGAGCAAACTGTCTAATCCAGGTAGTTTGCATTCGTTGGTGGTGTGGTATCCTGGCGGGTCCACTTCCGTAAATCGGGGCTATCCTAATTCACACGATTGCACCCCAAACTGCTGGTAACCATGATATATTAAGTTTTTTGTCCAAGGTGGAGACCGGAAAGTCAGGAAGATTGGCAATGTTGTGGAATATAGATAGCTCGGTTACGCTGATTGGTTGTTGGTCTGTTCACCGAGCTTGGCAGTTGGATTGCCAACGTTTCATCACCAATCGAGGTGACATCGTCAGTGCGGGGTTCACGACGGGTTGACCCCGCACTGAAGATTTCACCTCGACTGGTGATGAAACGTTTGCAATCCAACTGCCAAGCTCGGCGAACAGACCAACAACCAGTGAAGAAGACTGCTGAGACACTGAATAAGTTGGGGTATCAGTCTTCCTCATCTACGCAGTTTCGACACTCGAACGTAATTGCTGTCTCTGGTGTTTACTTGTTCACGCATTTTGCCACTCATTGGTCAACAAGAAAGACGACTTGGATAGCCGCCTTGGCAAAAAATCTTTACGAGTTGCTCATGGGATCAAACGATTGCAAGCGATGTACAGAAATAATATGAAAGAGTATCCAACACATCTCACGTGTTGCACGTCCACTTGAGTCGTAGAGTCGTAGACTGTCCCCAACTGAGAGTAGTACCGTCCAGTTACAATTACAGGTAAAAAACAATGTGTGACACTTATGAGCAGGAGACCTTGTGCAAGCGGTCTGCTATTTGACAGGACTAGTGCATTTTCTCCGATGTGTGTGGTCTAGTTATGCCATGAAGACGTGCACGCGGGCCACATCAAGTCAGCTGAAGTTCTCTATGGTAGATAACGTTGCTAAACACCGATCAGAACTGCAGGCCAATAGCTAATGGTAACAAACATACGGCGACATCAGACTGCACCGTATGCACTCCCACGAAACGACCGTTCGATATATTCTACAACCGCTGTTTCCTAATTTGTCTAATCTGGAACACACCGGAGAACTTAACGTAATACTTTTTACTAGTTTGTTTGTTACTGCCCACTGGCTGTTTGTTGTAGTCATCGTTTTTGGTACTGTGAGGGCGCGCATGACCAGTATGCTTGCGCGCAATTTGAATAAAAGGCAAAAAGCAACTGGCGACGGTCTCTGGTTGCTCAACAGCTACCTGAGGGCATCCGGTTAAGGAATGATCCATTGAGCTACTGAATTTTGCGTTACACCTCTTTCCTGACTCTGGAGGGAACGAAAGAGAATTTGTAGTCTCATGGGGAATTCTCGGCTAAATAGGAGTTTTATCGGTGATCTACATCGAACACAATATCGTGTCCTGTCCATACGTGATCACACCTGTCTTATCTTCACTACCAGCTAAAATGACCAACCCTCTACCCTCGTTTTTGCACACCGCAGGTGCTCACTTTGGCCGCGATTGCAATTCTCATCTCAGCCCCTCTCGGAGCCATCCTGATCCCACTAACTGCACCCTATCTATTACAACAAGATTTGGCCGCGACACAAGTCATGGTTGCTCAAACTAACCGGAGAAAGAAACCGGAATCACACCCACATCCAGCACCTGTGCAAGTAACCAAGTCGACGACCTTGCCTCCGCTGCCTGAGAGACCTGTAGGGACACAATCACACACGCTTTCTGTGAACTACCACAGCAACGAAGAGCTACACTAAGCTCAAATGCTCTTCCAACATTTTCCCTAAAATACAATAGTATGCGCGTATTTGAAATGCTTGTTTTTTTAAAAAAACAAGTCACGTCTGTAAGCTCAGTGTCTGTAAGCTCAGACGAGCCAATCACTTGTTTCTATAGCTGGAACGTCTTTTCTTATAGTAAATTACTAACCATATTTTTACGGATTTTACACCATTCGCTATGATTTAGCCCCAATGCACTGGAGCGCGACAGCATGTTTTCCACGTAGAGAACTCAGTCATCTCATTCACACTGTTCTATACATTTTGATGTATGTATGTTGATGCGCGCTTGATTTGAAAAAAATAAGGGTTTTGCGGATTGTTGCTCTGGTTTGTAATCTATCCCTTTCCAACTTATCCTTGTTTGCAAGCCCCCCCCCCCCCGCCAAAACCACTCATTTCTGGAACATGTTTATCCAATCTACTGGCATACTAGAGCGTGTCGTTGCAGACGATTGTCTTTCACAAATTAATTGCTTTGTATTCCCCAAGTTGTCTGTGTCAATTTATCCCCATTGATCACCATCCACTTTGAGCAAGAAACGATCAAGGCGAGCGAGGGAATTCTTTGCTCTCACCAAGCACATTGTTGACGATACCCCCACGAAAACAAATGTTGCCTCTGGGTGTGATACACAAGCTGCTGGACAATCAACAAGTTCCGGGTCTGTCCCAACCCTCATGTCAATCGGATTGTTGTATCTAAATGTAATTTTTATAGACTAGACGGAGGACCCACGATCTTCGCAACTTCCATTCAATTGATAGCGCATGAGGATGAAAGACCGTCCGTTCCCCCCTAGTACGTACGTATAATGTGTACACACTCACACCAAACGGGTGTGTTTGTTGGACTTGCCATCTCAAAAATATTTTTCTATCTCTTTTTTATGCCTCACATATTTCTGTGCTGAGTAGCAATCACCGATCTCCTGACTCTCAAGCACATTCATCTGGCTCACTCCCTTCAGAATCTGATTTCAAGCGAAATGTTTGATAATTATAGCCTATTTGGTGTCCCACAATGCGAACTCGGAAGTGTCGGGAACAGCGCACATGAGTTATTGATTTTTTCGCAACATTGGCGTTTTCATTTACACACACGGTCACCGGGGCAAGGCATAGAAGAAATATTCTGCTATTTTTGGGTAATCAATTTGACCTGATGAAAAACTTTGGCCATAATAAAACAAGATCAGTTTGTTCGTCGATTCTACAACAGTTTACGACAAATGATGGTGTGACCATGTGCATTCTAATAGTAGCGCTGGATTTGAATAGTTCTTGGATGGGATCTCTTCAGAAGAAACCTCAGAATGTCTTCTCAGCTCAGATGTTCTGTCGGGGGTGAATAACCTGAGAAAATATCATCCATTAAGCACCGCAAATGGAGAAACATTAGACTAATCCGGATGTTTAGAACAGACAGTTGGAGCGTTCAGGTATTCTGTGAGGGGATTCCGTATAGCAGGAAGTCTAGGTGAATAGCACATGGCTTAAACTGTTGTCCTCATAATACAAACTGCAATCCGTCAGGTTCAAGCTGCAATCCAGGTGAATTCAACTGAAGGACGAGCAGCAAAGCTTTTCTACACTAGACGTAACAAACTGCTCATGAATTACTGAATTGCGACAATCCACGACCGCCTTCGCCCTTCCTGAAGCTTATCAGGCGAGCGCAGTCCCTGGAGTTCCGCCAACCTTATGTTCCGCTTGAATTCAGATTGTACAAAGTTCACGCATCACACTGAGTTGCACATCAATCTGATTTCGACTGGAGACTCGAATGGATCCAGCTGAATCTCTCGTCCACGATAGTTCATCTCAGACGAATGTGCGAATATCGTGCCTGGTGCAGCACATTCAGCTGAAGCGAATCAGCATGAACTTTTTCAAACCAGTTTTTATCGGTGAATTTTGTTGTGTCCAGTTGCGAATTGTGAATGACGGGGTGTGCGCTTCCGAACTGTGGACCAATTAAGAGGCCCATACGGGGAACGTACCAGAAGACTGATAAGGTAGGCCCAGAGTGGTTGTTCTGTCTGACGGCTGAGTAACATTCAAAAATGCCGAGCCTGGCGGAAGCGGCTGACACATGGTTAGACTACATAGACGAACAGAAATACACATCACACTAAATGAGGTGGCACACAGAACAGAGGGTCAACTCTGAGCGTGGAAGAGCGGCTGGATTATGATGTCCTCAAATGTCGTATCATGGAGCAATTGAACATGAAGAAGTAAGGCCAGGGAGTCATTGTGGTCATGCTCTCAACTGCTTTACCACATGGGTTACCAACAGATAGTAGGATTAAGACGACTGATGGCTGGACTTAACGGCACGATCGATTCCCACGGTGTCATCATCATCGTCAGCTGAAAGAAACCGCGTACTTGTCGTACAGTGGTTGTAACTGCCACAGTTTCGTTCACCGATGATTTGGGGAGGTGAGGTAGGTAGCTGCGCATTGGAGGCGCGGGCTGTGTAAATAGACCAGTGTCAATGGACTGCTAAGTGGGGGGATTAGGAAGGGAGCTATGCATTGAAGGCAATAGCTTGGATGCACGAGCGCCATTGAGGGCGCGATTGGACCATGTCTGAGAGTGTCTCTAACCACTGATGTGATCCGTCTCGGAGTCCCCATCCAGGAAGACGGCAGTGACCAGCGCAGCTGAGTTTGCCAAGTCATTGTTTGACCGCCTCTGGCTCGTTTCCACCCTTCACATGTACCATCAGACGACTTATGTTTCCTCTTCCAGAATTCAGAAAATTTTAGGTAATCAAAAGCAAACAAGTTCGATCTTTCAAGTAGACCCTAGTCGTTTGGAAAGCTGGCGTTAAACAATAGAATAGAATACGTAATGCACTACTCATAAGGGTTCCGAAAAGTCGTCGACCGTCCACGGCCGGTTTAGCCCATCTTGGAGCTCATCAGGTAGACGCATTACGTATATATCATGTATCACGATACCTCGAATATCGTGATACCATGAGGCGACCTGGTGCAGCACATTCAGTTGCCTGGAAACATCACAAAGAAGAGATTCAGCTGGGTCGCAGGTGAGTCTATCGCGAAACCAAAGTGATTTGCAAATGAGTGTATTTATCGAAATAGAAACTGTTACTTTTTCCGATAACTTTAGCACAACTCCGGTATGATGGCCCGGTATTCAAATAAAGCATTCGTAATGAAGTTTCCTTATACAATCATATGTAAACTCCAAATTCAGCGCAAAATGCGATATTTTACTTGGCACAAACTTCAGTAACTTGTATCGTACTCTTCATAAGCCGACAGCTGGTCGTGATTTTGCAGAAATGATAACCGCTTTCCGAGGAACGAGCTATGTAGTTTGAAAACTAGACAATAACCAGCGTACCAATGATCACAACTTGCGACTCACCTAGTTCAGACCAAAAGCAACCGATCGATTTACGTATTCTATACCAAGACGAGCACTTTGGTGCGGTGATCCTTGTACACCGGTAAAATTCCGGTAATCTGAGCGTTTCTCACATGGACAGGTGTTTGTTTACGCGCGAAAATTTCAATCTGTGTAATTCAAGATCTTTTCCTCAGACATGCACTCTAAGCGAATTAAACTAGACTGGTTAACTCCAACCTTCCTGATTTCATACTGAACTTGCCGATAAATCAACACACTGGGACAATATCTTTTTTCTCACTCCAATGCAGCGAATGGGTGACGAATGGTGTGACCTGGAAAAACGGAAGTCAAGAGGGATTTGCTTCACTTTGTAAAATGTGGAAATGGTTTCACGCTAGCTGGATCATCGGTAGATCACCGTCAGACTGACGGCTGATTGCGAATGGGCAGCTGACATAATCGTCAACACACAAGACCACTTAGTTTGTTCTTTTTTGAAGAGCATTTTTTCGCCAGGCCATTTTCGGAAAGTCTGATCTGACGGTGACATTATACGAAGGAACTCGGATAATCTATTCAGGTAGAGCCCGTTTTTCGAGATCACCTGTACTATCTCTCAAAATCACTGAATTTCGGTGTGGATACTGTCATTTTGGATAAGTATGTCCCTTCACTCCGCTACGCGTAATCGTAGCGAGTGAAGCAGCATCTGTGCAATCAGCATCGCTTGCAGGTATGCTGTCAGAACACTGGCGAGGTCGGAATTCCCCTCGCCAGACACACACACACACAAGAATTGTACAAACCAACAAACCTAATTAACCGAGTTGCCGATGAACGTGAAGGGAGATCAATTTCAGGAACTCAGCCTTTAGACTTCATTTAGTCAGTCACAGGTTGGAAGCTGATAATCTTTTCATTCGTTGTTCGTGACTGGGCGAGACCAGACCACATTCCCTTTTTCTCTCTGCTTGGACCCTGAGTTTGCCATCGATTATTCCGTGTATGCCTGCTAACCCGGGTGGCCAAAATGATCTACACCAGACACTATTTTACTAAAGTGATCTTTGGGCAAACGTTTTCCCCCTGTCGGATATAAAACGTATTGGGATCGAAAGAAATACCCCGTCTATCCGAAGACTTTCATCAACGAATGACCGTTGTACCACAAACCAGGAATATCTGCCGCAAACGCTCAATTCTATGCTAGAATTTGTGTTGCAGCGCTAGGTGCTCATTGATGCTATCATACGTTTTGGCATATCGCAACACTCATGGTCACCATACATATCATTAAAAGCAGAATTTTTTACTCCACACCTGCATGCTTAGAGAAACACTTAAGTTCTGACAAGTCGATCCAAATTCCTCAGACATGTATCAAACCAGCCCCTGTATCCCAACTGCCTCACCCTCTTATAAGGCATGAAAAAAGATCCTGATAGGTAATGAACAATGTCTCCATTTGTAGCTTGCTACAAAAAACAAAGGAAAAACGTGTGCGGTTTGGTTAGTTCATTTAGGGGTGTACAGAGGACCCCAGAACGACCATTCTTCAAAGTTTTTTCCTTACAGTGGTTCTGTCCTTGATTTTTTGACGCTCAACGACTACACATACTCCGGAATATGCTTGCCGCTACTTAATTTGGATAGATTTCAATAGTGTTTTCCGCCCTCTGGACACGTCAGATTGGAGCTGACCAAAAGTGTCGTGCATAAGTTACTTCGACGTTGTGTTCAAGATTTGACCGTTTAAAGTTGGATTGGACTGGGGGGAACCAGACTGTAGCTGGTGACGATCGAAGTAGAGTTTCTCATAGTGTAGTTCATACCGTCGATTACGGAATTTTTTCAATACACTTAACCGACTATCTCTAATACAAACAGGAGGGTGGCAATCGGAAGTTTGCTGTTCCAATAAATTAAATGCGGGGCGAACATTGGGATGTGATTTGTGGCCGTTGCCAGAGTTTCTCTGGGCGGTACTCATCAGGTCTAGGCAGGTGAGTTAAAATAAGAGAAGAACAGGCACTCAGTTCCAAAATAGTGATGTCCACTTGATCAGGGAAGGAACATTTGCAATCCAACCGTCAAGCTTGACAAACAGACCAACGGTCAAGCAGTACAACTGAGCTACATATAGTCCGCAGCCTCACCACACCCAAACAGCTCAATTCTAGTGAGACTTCAGAAGATGAGTTTTTCTGACGTTCAGCTTCTTTTTAGGGTCTCAAAGCGTTCTACACTCCTCCAGCTCTGGTATATAGAGAGCAAGAGTGATGCCAGCTAGCAAAATTGTGTACACTTGAAGGAACTCTATGAATATAGGCGTAGTCGCGTTACACACGTAAATATTCTATATGAATTCGGTTCACATATATACACAATGTTTTTTAAATTAAAATTTTTCGGTGTAGGTGAACCTAACCTATACCAAAAAGCCAAGAACAGCCGTACAGCTGTTTTGTCCTTGGTGTGAATCGTCAGCTGTAATCATCTAAGGGAAGTTTACCGAGTTTCGAAAACGCAACCTTCCGGTTGGTGGGTTGAACACCAAACCGTTGGGCCATGAGTGAGTGATCAGCAGTGACTAGCACTCACCCAGACAGGATACGGAGTCACCAAGTCTTAAATGACGGAACTCATATCACGTGGTCATTTTTTGGCTGCTCCCTCTACTAGCGTCTTTTAGGACGGAAAGCACACTCGTCATTTGCACTGGCCGTCTGAGGTACCAGTAACAATCTATAAGTGACTCAGAAGCGCCAGCCAGAATATCACTTTATTCGGCAGTGATTAAAAGCTTTTGCGACCATGGCTTGTCCACCGTCCTTCACTGGTGCGTTTGACGGCTGCTCAGTTATTCACAGGCTAGCCTAATGACCCGATCGAGTACAAATGCTCAGCGGTTGCTGCCTTCAGAAAGGCGAAGCTAACAGCGTTTAGTGAAGATTAGCTGTGTGTCGTCATCTACAACTTTTGGATGCATGGGTGTGATAAATAAGTTCTCGCTTCAAAATCTGTCTGGCGAAAGAACTGAGGAATTAACGAAGACTTAAAGTTCTAATAGATCACCGAACCAACCTCTTCACCAGGGACTGCTCGGAAGATGATTAAATTAGGATATCTGGATTCAAGTGACAAGTTTCAATGAATAGAACTGAGTATCACAGGAGCAGTCCGCTGAAGCAAGGATCTGTTTTGTACCCAGAAGAGAGAAGGAAATCCACCTGGTTTCACGATCCACACCATCTTCTGGTCCTTCATACTGGGGACAAAACTCATGTACAGAATTCTGGCCCAAAGAGTAGATTCCTTCGGTAATCTCACACTAACCACTGCTCTATCATCCTAAGGAATCTAGGAAGAACCCCCGGGACAAAGATGCTAATCCTCCACTAGTTTAAGCTTGGGCATCCTGGCAGCGTCTCAAACAAACAAGAGTTTTACTAGTAAATGTAATTTCACGTCAGTTCGATGGTAGTTTATTTACATTAGCCAAAGCAACCCATTCGCCGCATACGGCAGAACAGATGGACGAAGCTGTGGTGCTGCTGATGCCTTTGGTTATTCTTCAAGAATGCCTTCTGCGCACCCTTCTACTAGTTCTAATCAAGAATTCTGTATAAAGGTTAAGCACTGGTAATGACTGCTTTTGTAATACTCTCCATATTGAAGACGAAGATATGACTGATGTGCCAACGCACTTGCTATTTCAATAGCAAGGGGAGTGATTTTTATGGAGTTTTTAAAGTCAAAACGCAGCGTAGTGGAATAAGATGATGTGATCAGAAGTTTAGGTTGCTTTTGCCAACGTCTTTCAAAGATTTCTACAATCAGTCGAATACGAGTCAAATAAAGCGTCATTTGGGTCCATTATCCTGTCTTTTGATTGGTGTGTTCCTGTGGTCAGTTGACAGTCAGAGGCAACCAACATGCGTGGTTGTCTACTGGTTCTGTGTGCGAGTACGTGTGTTATTGTTTGTGTACTTTAATTAGGATGTGTCTCCGTTTGTTGATGTATTGGCTGTTATGCGGTGAGATCCCTGCTTGACACCTGGCTGTTATGCTTACAAAGGTGTGCTAGATAGACGGGTTGCTGGCGCCATCGGTTGTGTGTTGATCTCTAGGACCTCAAAGCACGTCCGTCCTACGTGTGCGAGTAATCACTCCTGAAACACAGAGAAAGTATTCTGTGCACAGTTTTAGAATGGACATCTCATCCAAGGACATCACTATAGTTATTCAGTCCTGTCAATGTCACAAAGGTTCCCATGGTCAGTCCTACCTGGCCACTGTTCTGAGCTTCCAATATATTGGAGGTTTGACACAGTGACTCTCCGAGACCACTATTGCATACCCCTCATCCAGGATTGACTGGGTCAACCATAAAAACCCACTATTACCCGTATGACAAATTAACTGCGGTTTGGGAAGGCTTTTTTTTAGCTAACTGACTTCACCTGCTTCTTAATGCACCAGCCTGATGAAACCTCAAGGAGTCTCCTAATACCCGCCAATTTCTCTACTCATCATTATCAGCTGCAAATAGTGACATTTCTAGTTGACGCGGTCCCCGAAAAATGTGGAGCTAGATTCTCAATGATAGTATAAAATTGGTTCTTAGTTAAACTGGACTGTTGGTGCAGTCACTCTGTCATCATCATCAAAGGTTGAGAAACCATTCCACTTGAGTTTTGGTAACTCACAATCGTCACCTGGACGTTGAATATCATGATGAATCCAGCAGTCGTCGGACCAAGTGCACCGGCACCTTGACGACATGTGCTTACTTCGACTTATTAAGATATATCATGTTTCTTCCACCTTGTGACGAACTAAATAGTTATATTCTACGTCTTTGCTATGCGTAGAGTGCCATCCTACTCATCCGAAGCCACACTAGGGAGTCATTGGAATGTTCTGGAAGCACAGACTTTATTGAGAAAAGCACGTGAGACATCAAAAGCAAACTTTAATAGAGCGACTTCAATAGAGTGACAAGTAGAACATAAGGTTGAGGGAAACTCGGGGACTGCGCCTATCTGATGAGCCCCAAAAAGCGCGAAACCGGTCGTGAGCTGTCGAAAAATTTTCAGCAGCCTTATGAGTAGTGCATTACGTCTAAAAAATAGACATATTTATAAGTCAATCCGAACTATTCTGGCTGTCCGTGTCCTCCATTTGGCAGTATTCTGGGCGACAAAGTGACCATGTCTACTGTAACAAGAAACAAGTTGATGATACATATTATGCTTGCGTATAATAGAGCACAGAATGTCTCATAATAAACGCAAAATTTGATTGGGTAAGTTAACGTAGTTAATTAAAGGAAGGATAACAAAATTTTTTATTATTGGTGGCCACATAAGGAAGGTTTTGCAAGCAAGTGTTGTCATTTCTTTTGTTTACGATGGATGTCAGTACGCGCATTGAAATTGTGAAACTCTATTATTCCCTTGGTGAAAGCGCCACCGCTGCACTTCGTGGTTACAAAACCAAACATGGTCTCATCAAAGATCCTTTCACCGTGTCGACCATTACACGCTTGATTGCGAAATCTGAGTCCACTGGATCTGTGTTGGATTTTCCTGGCAAAGGGAGAAAGTCTCTGAGTGATGAAAGAGCGCCCACTGTACTGAACCCGTCGAGCAAATTCAGTCACAGAGCACCATGGCATCTTCGTCAATAACTCAGGTGTCTCAGTTGGCCGGCATTCCCCGTGCCAACCTGCATCGTATTATGAGACGCCACCTTCATCTCTACCCGTGTCATTTCACTTTATTACAAAACATCACGGAAGAAGACAAGGAGCAACGTGTCACGTTCGCTAACTGGCTGCTGGACAATGAAGAAATTGTTCCCAACATTTTATGGAGCGATGAAGCGAATTTTTCTGTGGATGGCATAATCAACAAGCACAATTGCGTGATATGGTCCCGTGAAGCTCCTCACGAGTACCTTTTTCTTTGATGCTACGGTTTCCGGCGACAGTTACCTCCATATGCTGCAGGCGCATGTTATCCCGCAACTCAAGCAGCACAAGAAGTCATCTACCGTCTTTCAACAAAATGGCGCTCCACCCCACTACCAAAACCAAGTGAGAACTTACCTCGAGAGCAACTTTCTGATGAGAGAGTCATTGCTCGTGGATTTCCAAACTTTTAGCCCGCAAGGTCACCCGATCTCACACCTCTGGATTATTGGACTTGGGGAATGATCAAGCCCCGCGTATATCATGAAAATAAACTGAAGAATTTGGTGGAGTTAAGAGCAAGAATTGAAGAGGAGTGCGCACGAGTGACGCTTGAAGAAGTTAAACATGCTGTGTCTCACATCTCATACCGCCTCCAACTTGTTATAGAAGAAAGGGGCGGTTTCTTTCAACATTTTTTGTAATGCTAATTTGGTTAATAAAAAAACCTCTATAATGCATGTATGTTTACATAAAAATAATAAATGTTTATTTGGTATTAAAGTTTAATATGGGTATTATTTTTTGCGTCTATTATGAGACATCCTGTACGATGCAGAATTAGTCTGAGTTTTGGTCACGCGCTGCACTAGTGCAACTACAGACTTTGTCGGTCGGATTTAAATCCAGACTATAGGCAGGTCCATGGATGTTTCTAATGAGTACGAAGTATTGACCACATTTTGGTGAGGTCGCTGTGTGCGTGTTTTGCCGCAACATCATCCTGAGAGATCATGGGTCATAGCAAGTTTTATGGAATCGTGGGAAACAAGAAGTTGTTAAATGTCCTGTCAGGTTCCTTTCAGAATTGCAACTGAGTGATCCCATCTACCGTGCGCGCGCCACGCTACAATTTCCCAGGGACGACTGATCGATAATCGTGGCTCCAATTCCGTCCCATAATCACATGACCGCTACCTTGAAGCGCATCAATACTGGCGCGTGCTGTATGACTCACGAATGAGTGTATTTCACCAACTCCGCGTAATTTGGGCTTAAGTAGAACATAAGGTTGACGGAAGCTCGAGGACTGCGTCAACGTGATGAGCCCCAAGAAGGGCAAAACCGGTTGTGGGCTGTCGAAGAATTTTCAGCAACCTTATGAGTAGTGTACTGCGCTGAAGGATAACGATAACTGATGACGATCGCTGCACTGTTTGACCACATGGGTGTTTCTCAGTCTTTTAGGGTGCTCCTAATGCTATTTCGCACTTTTTCAACGCAGTATTGACGTAAAATTGATCTAATTTTGCCTTAAATCAAATCCGAAGAGGTGTTGTATACAATAAAAAATTTAGACATTAGGATATCAGGTTCTAGAAATTCCGGAGAGCATAAAGTTTCTTGGAGCATTTTGTTTGACGAAAATAGCCTGAAAATTTATGAACTAACCCTACCCTCATCTGCACTGTCATCAGCAAGATGACATGACACCGATGCTTCACTGCCGTACAACCATGATTTAGTTGGAAGACTTACTGTGAAGAAAAGAATAATTTTGGACAGGGAAGGGACATATTGTTAGCTTACTACAATCATTCCGAGGTGCCTACACCTCCAAACACTCATTCAGGCAATCTGGATAGAAACTGACAACAAGATCGTCACTGACATTGGTTGGCAGCCATATCTTGCAACGTCTCTAACCAGGCACAGTGGCGATCACGCGGTCCCCATCCTGGAAGGCGAGTAGCATCGGCAGCACCCAAACGTTTCGTAATCTCTTTCATACCCCTCTGATAGGTCAAGGGTTGGCCACCTCTCTACTTCCACCACTCAGAGTTGGGCAAGGAAAACAGCATCCTCTTCGGTAAACGATGGTTTGGCATATGCAACGCATGTCCCAACTAACGCAGCTTCTGGTGCTGAACACAATCTTTAATGGAAGTACCCTTTGCATAAACGAAAACCCGCTTTCTAAATACCTTTTTACGGACTCGCCGACGCCAACCTACACGTGTTATGGTTCTGAGACAATGATTGTCGAACACCTGAAAAACAAGAGACTGAAAGACTGGAAGAGACTGGAGACTGACAAAGAGACCGGACTCCATCACGAAGAGACTGGACATTACCTTGGTGTGACGGTTGGCGCAACTCAGCGACCCATTAAGCTATACTGGGGATGACCGCGTGACACACACTAAGTTGGTCTTTAGTCACCGCTGCTTTGCGGTCAGGCTTTTGAGCCAAAGGCTTTGGTTAAAGACCTCCTGTCTAGGCGAATCGTTTCTCATCTGGAGTATGCAGACGATATCGTTCCTGTCTTCGGGGAAGAAATGTAGGCGTAGGTGACGTTGGACGAGGTGACCCAAATCAGCCAATCTTTTTGAATGCGCTTCACACTCACGTTGTGTAAATGTATGCTTTTATACATTCAGTCACTGCAAACGCCAGTTACAATTCAAGGAGAGACACTCGAAGCTGCTATAAAACGTTTTACGTACCTTGGAAGTTGTATCACTTCCGATAGTAGTGGCATACATAAGTTCAATTCATCGGTATCTAAGAATCGGGTTTATACACCCACGAAAACAAAGTGGCAAATCTCTAAATCCCAAGGGACGTGCATGTCAGGCTACAGCGCGGGCTGTTTTGGTGTGCGGTTTGGAGATGTGGCCTCTGTGAGAGTACCGAAAGTGAGACTTCTTCAGGTGTGACGAACATCGCCTCAGAACCGTAGCTCGTGTGGGCTAGTGTCGATGAATCCGCAACGAAGCAATTAGAACACGAGTGTTCGACGATGGAAAGGGGACTTTGGTCGAGGAATGTGTCAAACACCAAAAGATGCACTGGTTGAACCATGCAATGCTCATGGCGAATCATCGTTTCCCGGAGAGGGTGCTATTTCCGTGTCCAATTCAGATTGGTGTGGTCAGCCTTCGACGAGATTACGAAAAGTCTGGATAATATCAGTGTGACTCACTTCCCGGGCAAAAGTGAGGGTGATCACCCAGTACCTGACTGAAAACACTTCGAGATATGGCTGCTAATTGATGTCATTGGCGTCCGGAATGATTCTGGTAGGCTGGTTCTAGGTCTTTTTTTCCCAAGAAGTTTTTCATCTAAATTACGGTTTTATAGCAGCGAAACATTAGTACTGAACACTGATGTTGTTCTCTCAGTGATGGTGTTGAAGACTGGCAGAATAAGTCGGTGTTTTACCCCAAAACACGTTTTACTTCTATCTGCCCTCAAGAGGTTTACGCTCCTGAATTCTAGTTGCAAAGACCTATCCAGAGTGTCAATATGTCCGAACCTGAAGGTGGAATGTCCCAGTACATTGGATCACTGTGTTACTGAAAATTGTCCGGGCTAATCGGATAACTCTCTGTAATCCATCTGTTGCCGAATACTGTGAATATAAACTACACCAATTTCCAGAATCTGACATTTTCAATGCCGTGAGCGCGCAACGACCGAACTTACCGTGCAATTTGTCCAGTCGAAAAACGCGAACATATTTTGTGGACGCGAACAAATCACTTGAGACAGGATATCCGACAACATTTCGAGGGGACAGCGGAATGTGAAGTTAAAATATCGATTCACAGAACTGGTTCGGACAAGTATTCTTCCTATGAAACCACCAATTCTGTACTGATCACATCTTTGACAAAACAAAAAAAGGATAAAAGATTTGTCGAACTTCTGGTCAATTCGGTATGTGTTTGTTCACCAAGCACGTCGTGTTCGATGTAGTGTGTAGTGTCACACTTTTATATGTGATGTCTCTTTTATCATTGTCTGTCTATTTTTTGCAAATAAATTTGCAGTCAGACATTGAGAAACATACCTCGGAGCGTACTGTGACAGCCACGTTGATAGAAGAACGGATGACATCCCGAATTAGAAAGAGGTCGCACATTTGGCGAGTACTTTTGGCCATTGGGAATAGAAGGACCGTCTGTAGATGAGGATTTCGATCAAATTTGAGGAAGGGATGATACGGAGAAGTCGTTAGACAGGCTAGTAAAGGTATATATATATTGAGGTATAAAGACCTTGGCGAGTGGTTCCATGATATACTTATATATACATATATATAATATAAGTATATCTTGGAATCACTCACAAAGGTCTTCACATCTTCAAGGAATCAAGCTTTCTGGCACAGGGAACACGTCACGATCAGGTTTACTTGTCCAACAAAAGCATTGACTGTAAAATGATTCTACAGATGTTGGCCCACGAAGCAAATGTCGTTCAAGCTGACTGAAAACCAAAGACACGACTTGCGGCTTCTGGTAGTTACCTGGTCCACAGCTGAGGTTATTGGGTCCGTTTAGCTCTTTATACTGATTTCGTGCTTTCTGAAGTCTTCTTCTGAGGCAGAATTCTGTCTTCAAACTTTGCTGGTCAGAAAAAATCGTTCACTTCTCGTTAAATTTACTGATAACAGCACCCCAGGAGTAAACTACTGCATCTTTTCGAATTGTTTCACTGAAAGCTTTCTAGAAATGAGAACACTGAAATACAGAGTGTTGAATATCGCTGGGCCGGTTCTAAGTTTAACGGATGGGTATGAATCTGTTGTAGCTGGTTTTTGGGCATCGGTAAACTTTTTACAAATTAGCAACAACATACGTATATATATGTATGTATATACTTACAACCGTGCTGATGATAAACTGTTGCTATCACGTGTCTGAAGTCAGCTTGAGGCTACAAACTCTACTGTGTGAAGTGGTTGACTCGTAGATTGTAACCGCCGTCAAACTAGGGGTCCCAAAATGACACTGCGTTACCTTTCTCTTGATTTTGATCAACGTTACAGCAGCTACCTACTCAGTATCCACCAGTCCTTCACTGTTCTCTACCTTTTCTTTAGGTTTTATACAGCGAAATATCTGGTTGTGAATCCGTCATATAACCCCATTCACCTTGAATCCAGATGGTCTTTAGTAAGCTCGAACATTTAACTTTTTCTGCTGTAAGACGTTTCCTGCATTTCTTAGTCTTATTCATAGATTTCGCACTGCCTGAGTCCCTCCCCCCGCTCGGTGGAATTGTTGTTCTCCTGTTTCCTTTACGGTTGACGTCTTACTGCTAGGGACCTTTCAGTCAACTCCGAAAGATTGACTAGGCTGACTTCCTGGCAGTCAAGCATCTGAATGTTTGTCCCAACGCCACCGGACGAATTCTTTCCGAAGTTATGCCGTCACTAGCCCGTCACGTGGAACCCGTGCATTTGTTAAAAGTCGATTTATCGTAATTTTGTCAACTCTTAATTGGTTGGTTCTTAATTTAATTTTATTAGGATGCACAGTAAGCTTGCTTCTCGTCTGCTGCCGCAAAATGTTTGCTGATGGATATTTTAGTGTCATTTAACGTCTATCTAAATATTTTATCATTTATTTGGGAAGCTATGTATATTTGCACGCTGAAATTTCACCTTTTCAGGTAAATGAAACTTAACTGGACATGCTGTGACTTGACTTAACATATTATGACCTAAGAACGGTAAATCTTTCCTGCCGACCTATTGTTGCACAAGCAACCAAAAACGTTCCTGATATAATGTCTGCTTTCAACGAATTCTGAAGGCCTCTCTCACATATATATTTTTCCGAAATTGAGTATTATAAATGAGTTTGTTAAACAACGCTGAAAAGTTTATGTGTTCCATCCCAGATGTTTGTAAGGTGCATTAAAATCCACCGGCAATCTGATCCATCGCTCCTCACTTTGGCAACCCTGAAGAAGACCCAAACCAAGGCAAGCCATTTTCCTGGAGGAGCACTCTACTGGCGTTTCGCTCTGTTTGATGGATATAGCAGAATTTGGTCGTCTGATGTTCACGTTCAAATTTCAACCGTTTAATTCCAACACTGAGCGGTCGGCAAACTCCACTTTGTTTGGTAGTTTGTCACATCACCCTTTTTTAACCAACCATTGCTTAAACTCCACTGACAGCCCGTGAAATCCTTCAAAATTCTGAGGAACTTTGAAGGCAAGACTATAGGCTGCTTGGTAGACCATACTACTCATAAGCTTGCCGAAAACTCTTCAACAGCCCACTACCGATTTCCTCACTCATTTGAAGATTGTCCACGAGATAAAAGCTTGCTAGTCCTTATATCTGACTGCTTTCCCGCTCCGGTGTCTAGTGCCGGAAAAAGACTTACCGATAAGGAACACAACAGGTTTATTGCGAACAAGTGCATGCAACACTTACAAGGGCCTCACGCTATTTGAATTTCACTTTCATCGATCCAGACTGCTGCTGAATTGACTGAACGCTTGATTAGCTTGGATGCTTGCAGGCCTTTCTACTGATATTTTGGTGGCGTTTTACGGTCTTGGTAGGTTCCGGACGTCCTAGGATTGCTTTCAGGAATCTGACCTTCCTGGTACTGGCCGTTGTGAGAATACTTGGTACTGAGTAGGCACTAATTCATTCTACTTAATGCGCATAGTAAGTAGTATCGAATTCTGTGAAAATTTGTCCAGTTCTGGCACATACTAACAACGATCTGTTCTGAATGCTGTTTCACTGCAGGCAAATCAGGCCTTCCATTAAGATCGTATGTACTAACTTTTTTTTGAAGGTGAATATTATATGTTGGCTGAAAAAATTAGTGACTTTTCGGAGAAAGTACATTGAGAAGTTAGTTTTAGTTGGGCAGAACAGTGCGAATTGAAAATCGGACATTCTGAGAGGAAGGTGCGATCCTCACTCAAAAATGTGTGTCAAAGGTATGGTTTTATGGCTCCTACTGCAACTGTGATTCGCACTTGTTTCAAATTACTCACCTTTCAGACTGCGGCAAATTTTAGTTTCGAAAAGCAGACATAATCGTTCTATTAGGTAACCGGTTTTTCAACCCGATGTGCCTGATGCTCATGTATCTACCGGCCTGTATTAGCTCGACCATGATCGTCTTGTGAGTAACATGTCTAACTCTTACTTCAGTTTCTTGGTCGAGGATGTTTCGATCAAGAAACTAATCAATTGACCGATAAGTCCCGGGTGGTTTTCACGCCCATCCAGTTTGTTCGCCTCAGTGTCAAACTGAGAATTGAAGGTGACACAGATGAAATTAATCGACAGTCAAATTCCCTGAGGTAAGGATATCCCAAAAAACCCAATAAATTGAAGGCGAAAAGGAGATCTGATTGTATTTGACTGCGTAGAAAGCGCACAACTACGTAATAAAGTCATCACTGATCTCTCCAGTTTTACCGATATTTTATCCCACACGTATATGGACACAAAATATGGCAAAAATAGAAATTTTCACGTCCGCTTATTTATAAGGCATATTCCGAAGGGTGTTCCAAATTGAAGCCACTTCAAACAATTTAATCTTCAACCAGACTGGCGTTTTCGTCCTTAAGTGGCTAAATCGAATGCGCGGTCATTCGCTCGGGAGTTTCAAGATACTACTGCACCTTTCGACTAGTTTGTGCGGCTGATAAAATAAACCAGACATCTACAGAGGTTTCGCTTTAGAAAGGATTACCCTCCCCCCCAACAAAAGCTCAATCTTTTTCTTATAGTAATTACTTAGGCTTGTATTCGTCGCCCAAGGGAATCAGACGAGAATTAGTGGAATTGAAGACCTCAGTGTGTGATAACTGACCAGCTAAAGATGACAACCCATTCCAAGGCCAGCAATGCGGTTCACTCGCAAACTAAGGGAAAACAAACAAAGCAAATCTGATCGGTCTGAGCAACAGCGAGTTTTACTTGAAACAGATCCGTGCCTTTTTCCTTGTTTCGTGTGCATCCGAAAGCTGCTTCTGGTGGCTGGCTTCTTTGCTAAGCTGAGAGATTCGATTGAAAACGTTTCATCACCAGTCGAGATTACTTCATCAGTGCTTTGTTACGGAGCATAGGCAAGCGCACCAATGGGTTAGTGGCCGTGAGTTGTGTGTTAGTATGCGTGTTGCTAGTCACGACTCACCTTCGATCATGATTGGTTTTTTGGTCGGGCAGTTCCATTGGTCGGTCCGCTAGCCTATGTCCTGAGTGATCGAAGATTGGTTGACCTTTGAGCTTGACCTCCCCTGCTCTCGTACTCTGTTCGGTTCTCGAATGACCTCTCTCCTTGACCTCTCTGAGTTCCAATTTGTGACCCTTGTTGCCTGACTCCAAGGCGTTACTTGCTTCTTGTTTTGTGAATCCGATATTTGGCTCTTTTTGAGTATTCCGGTGGAGGAGTTGGTCCTTTGCACATAGTGGTGCGTAAATTGGACCCAGTTCAATTAATGGGTTGATCGAATCCGTCGTGGAGAACCATGTTTCCGGAAATCCTCTCCGTATCTCGTGCGTTTACCAGACTGAAGTTTGTAACGTTGACCTTCATGCCAACAATTTTCGGATGGCAGTATCGAGTAAATAACTTCAGCTTCAACTATGATCCATTCTGGTGCACCTTCTACACCAAACTGGACAGGTAACTGCTACTGGGCATTACTCCACGGGAAAACTAGGAAACGTGAATAGCACACTCCTACAGGTGTCATATGTGGAATGTGGGATAACGGTAGAGAGGAAACAGTTTGAGTGTTTTGCGTTGTAAACTCGTACAGTCCGTCAGCTTTGCTTACAGAATAGGTCCGAGAAAACTTGGTAAAAGTGAACAACGTCGAATCAACGTCACTCAGTCCATAGAAAGGTTTGCGTCAAAATCGTTTCGGTAAACCGAGCCGGTGCAAGCTAACCGATAACACCCATATTAAAACATATTGAGCCCTTTACAAGATGTCTTGGGAGAATTTAAAGACGTGTCTTAAGGTGTAGTAAAACTCTGGCAGGGAATCCAAAGGTTTACACAATACTCAATACACACTAACTACCTTTGACAGAAGAGCAAATTGAACCACTTGATGCACTCGTAAGGTTTGACTTCATTTATTTCCAAGGAGACCAAACCTCTGGGAAAAGCCTCCACCCACCAGTCTATACTGCTGGTGGACTTTAGTTGAGATGTGGCTTCTGTCCGGTTAGCTGCTGAACAATTCAGACATTCATCTGGCTATTGACAAGCGGTTGAGAAATTCTGTTTGATTATCGATCGAGCAGGAAAAAGGGACTTAGAATTTTGCCAGTTGTTTATATTGAGGACGTGACAGTTTACAGTAAAACTTCATCTTTCCGAGAGCTTTCTTGGCTGAGACTCAGGGAGTGGGGACACAGGTATCAGACACATAATCCTCTGACCATCAGTTCCAGGCCGTTGCCGCTTCTGGATCACGTTTTGACCTTAAAAAAACGATAAAATTCCGAAGTCATAGCTGCTAGTTGTTAAACGCCCCCGATGGTCATTCAGGCGAGCCGTATCGACCTCTTTCCAAGTCTACACAAACGGGAGCGGCTCAACAGGGAGGAGAATTTCTATCTGGGAAGTCACAACTCAAGCAGCCAGCCAGCTCGTAAGCAGGTGGTATGAATTCCGTGAGTGAAGGCTGAGTGGTGTTGTATCCTGCCTCACTAACCGATCATCCTCACGTATTCGAACGGTTTGAAACTCAACTAGCAGCCAAAAGATTCGTGAAAGTCGCACTAGTGATGATTCTGAACAAGGATAGGACATTTGCAAAGTGCTTTTCAACTTTTAACTATCGAGTGTCCTCGCGTACGGGAAAAAGTTCCTGTCGAAAAAGTTAGGAGATTTCCTGACTTATTCAACGGCGAGTAGAACCAAATCTCACAACTAAAGACCGAATCCCCCTCAGAGGGAGGTAGTGTCTGATTGTCCATCTATGCTTCTGTCCAGAATGGAGGCGCCGTAGCTTAAAACGGGACGGCTGAGTTGTGCTCATCCTGGCCTGGTGCGCTGCTTCCAGGTGAATGACCAAATTTCGCTAGCAGATCGTTTGTTTAGCCATCTGACAAGCCTAAAACACTACAGCCTCTGTATTATGCTCGGGTGATTATTCTGACGAGTACTGAGGGGGTAAAGTAGCAGTGGATAGTTAACTTCTGATTAGTTAGCGGTACATCAAGTTCTCGATGCTCTCTGTGTGAGCAATGTCCATCATCTTCCTCGTCCCCATCGCTGTCAGAGATGTCAGTAAGCCACGATTTGGTGGGCTAGAGCAGTTCCTCGCTAGCCGTCACCACATTGGTAAATCCATGAAAAGCCACATGTATGGTCTCATTAGAATCACCTTGCTACTGATTTTATTGTCAAAATCAGCTTGTTTGAAAAAAACATAGTATGAGCCCAATGAGAATATACCACTTTCCCCCCACGTTTAGTCTCATATTACTATCAGACTTTTGACTTTTGTATACACATGCGGCACCTTCGACATGCACGATGGTTTGCAAAGAGTCCACTCTACTACGGTCATAAGGGAGAACATTCTTGTCGAGTGGAGCCAGGCTAATGCATGCATCCACCAACCTTCAGTCTTACAGTTCAAACATTCATGAGCATTGTGATTGGGTGAGCTACGCCGTAGAGGTCGAAGAGGATACGATTTTGACGTTGGACTCTGTACACTATACGGTCGGAATGAGCTATTGAGATAGAGGATCAACCTCCCCTGGCTTAATCGCTGTTTTACGGAATACCACGTCTTGAGAGCACTGACCTCCGGTGAAATGCGTTTATTTTTTTGTGGCTTGCACGGTTGAGAGCACCCAACAGCCGGCTGCTCACTACTCACTGTCTACACTCCATCACTTGTCACAGCCAGCAGCAGTCAGAATCTGGAACGAAAAAGCAAGCCGTTTTGCGAACTTTCTACGTGAAATGCAGTCGTGACGGATGGAGCGTTGGTAGGCTGAACATAGACACCATTGTTATGCAGAAATAAGCTGACTTCAGTGATATGTATGCTTGAGTGACTGACAAAATTCTTATGAGGTTGCTTGGATTTACTAATGGGTATGGTTGTACTACTTACCGTGAACAAATACTTAGGGGATACGATCAAAAAGATGCGTTCCTTCAACCACCACCTCCAAAGTCAGTTCATGTAGGTTCGTGTAATGCCTGCCTACGCCCCACAGGCGTTATCCACATCAGTCGAACCACAGATTTACGGCAAACTTCGCGCATTCCCAAGTTGACCTGAGTTTACTAAAGCTAGTACGTCACCTCCAATGTGCTCGGCGGCGAACATGGGAAAGTTTCCGTCATACACTGTTCGGTTTTTAACCTAAAGCTGGTTTTACCTGGACTCGTTTTTAATGCAGAAAAATGGATTTAGCTCATCTGGATAATATGCGGAGATTGACGCATATCTCCCAGGGAGAGTTTCTAATCAGGTACTCGGTCCAATCCTACTGCAATAGTTGCTGTAGGCTTTAATGCCATCAACTCACCCTATTTTCAGTTGATGCGACGTTATGAAGCGACTGGAAAATTAATGAAGTCGGAAGTTAATTGTTGGTCGAGGCAATCAAACAAGGTAAGCGCCGATTCCTCATGTGAATCAACGAAAAACAAGCGGTTATTTTTCCAGTTCACTGGACTACTAATGAGTAGCATGAGTTACACCTGTCTATTATATAGAAAACACTGCATCCCTACTGCTCGTTCCCTGGGATAAAAAAATACTACATCCCTACCGCTCGTTCCCTGGGGTTTCGCCCCACATAAGTTTTGCTTACCTTCTATTTACCTAACCTCCTAGTACTATTTTCGAGAATTTGTCTCCCGTCCTTTTTTGCTTGCATTTTTGTGTCAACTCTACCTATTTTTGAGCGTCTGCTCCCACGGAAAAGCAGGTCGCTAGGTGGTCGAACTCAGAACCCCCTCCGGATGACAGCCGTGCTCGTAATCCGCCGCACTAACTCGAATTCTCCAGAGGCCCTATTTTTGTATTATCTTTGTATTGCATCCTACCGTATACTCCTCGTCTGGATTTTGTTTCAGGCGAGCCTAAGCGCCTAGTTATGATTGCAGCGTGACAGATGAGGTAAATGCACGAATCTGCAAGGCTCGGGTTGCGTTTCCTAATTTGAGATACCTATGACGTCAAAGCAGTATGTCCTTGAATCTCAAGGGACTTGGGTATCAAGCTACAGTACGGGCCGTTTTGTTGTACGGCTGTGAGACTTGGCCTGTTCAAGCAGCGGAACTGAGACGTCTTCAGATGTTCGACAACCGTTGTCTCAGGACCATATCTCGTGTAGGTTGGTGTCGAAGAATCCTTAACGAGGCAATTAGAAAGCGGGTTTTCGGCCGTGGAACGGGGATTTCCATTGAAAAATGTGTCCAGTATTGGAAGCTGTGCTGGTTACGCCACGTATCTCGTCTGCCGAATCATCGTTTTCCGTGCTGAATTCAGAGTGGCAGAATCAGAGAAGTGGCCAACCCTTGACCTGGCAGAGGGGCATGAAAGAGATCTTTAGCTGTCCGGGGATTACAGTAAGTTTGAAAAAGTTAAACAGTGCAAGATGTCCAATTCGTTTACTTGGTCACCTAGCTTATCCTAAGTTCATTATACTGACTTACAACACGGCCAGAAAATCTTCCCTACTTGTGTACACGAAAATAGTGAGCGCAGACTTTGTAATAGCTTCATAAACTAATTCATGTTCAGAGTATGCAGTTGTCTTTCGTCCGAACCAACGGTGTACTCGGAGTTCCCATCATAGTCTACAGTCTTTTTGTTCCCACGTTAGACAATACAAAACAACTTTTTGCTTGATAATAGGTGAGGTGCAGTTGTAAAGGAACGCGCTTTGTAAAAGGACAGTAGCCAACAAAAAATGTCCCGTTATTTTGGTTCATTCTTGCATCAAATCAGATGGAAATCAGTGTTCCTGATTTTCTATGGCCATTGTAAATGATTATGAGTGCTTACGTCTCTTGCATCTTTTTAAAAAAACTCTAAGCTGATGACTACGGAGAAACCGTTGATTAATTGTAGGCAGCTCTGTAAGGAATAACTTCACAAGATGAGTTAAACTTCAGTCACTCAAGGAGCCAGTCAATAATTGACCACGTGATGTAGACTGCACGACTGAAGGCTGAGTGATGCTATACACTGCCTGTGTGCGAGTTCATCACAATATTGATCAGTCACTCCTGGCCAAACAGTTAAGTGTACGCAGGTTCGAAACTCTCTTATTTTCGTAAGATGTGCCTGCTGATGAGGATTCCCAATAAGAATGAAACAGCTTTAAAGAACTTCTCCTTTTTTCAGCGTGTACGGGCGTCAGTTGCAGATCGAAATCACAGTTGAAACGTGTTTGTGTATTCCTGAACCAAACTCACAATGGTATTAGCCCAGCCACTCCGAATCAGTCTTTTTGCCACTTCTGTTTGTCAAATTTCTAGCTTTCAGCACGGGAGTAACAAAAAGAACAAACACTGAAAGTGTTTTTTAAAAAAAATGGTCTCTTTACCAAAGAGTAGTTGTGTTAAACCAAGAAACTACCAAGTTGCGACTCACAGTTAAATACTCGCCAAACAAGATACAGTGCATACATTCATTTGCAGTTATATAAAAATCACACGATTTTTATCTGCGTTCTCAACTAGGAGTGATATATTTACTAGACACCTCCAGGAGTAGCTGAGCTATCCAGCATACATGTATTTCTTCGGCAGGCGCTCGAATCTCCATGTTGTTGTCAGATTGAATTAACTTGAATACTCTACTCATAAGGTTGTTGAAAACTACTGGGCAACCCACGGCCGGTTTCACTCTTTTTGAGGCTCAGCAATTACTCGCAGTCCCCGAGTTTCGCCCAAGCTTATGTTCTACTTAAACCTAAATCGCACGAGATTACAGAACTACACTCATTTGCATTCTAATTTGGTTTTCACTGGAGACTGGAATGAATCTCTCGTTTGCGGTGTTTCCAGGCGCCTACCTGAGAAGCCCCAAAAAGGACGAAACCGGTCGTGGGCTGTCAAAGAGTATTCAGCAACCTTATGAGTAGTGCTTTACGTATATAAAGATACGATGAAGTTATAGTAAATGATTGTTCTTACGGGATTTCGGTTGAACATTCGAATGAACTGCGCTGGTTTAGCATGCAAATTGTGAGACGAAGCCAGTGAATTCTTTCCGAGCGGCATACACCGCAAACTGGAACACTACTGGTTACGTAACTTTGACGTTGACCTTTTGACCCGTAGCTTTTACATGTTTGGTATTACGCAACTTACTACAGAACAACAGGCTTAAATAATCTCCGTTTTTTAAACGGCTTCCTCTCCTAGATACTTAGTTCATTCACTAGGGCCACGGCGGTTATTCTATCAAATTACTGAAGGTCACTGGATATATTGAATCGATGAGCCTCTCAAGGACATAGTCCGTCACACCGCTGCACGTGGATAGCAGTTTCATTACCTTTGACGCGAGGAGAAACTGGGAGACAGAAACAAAGGTAGCATGGTATCATGTATGAAATATCAAGTCCACGTGGAACAGAATGAAAAACACAAAAATGACAGGAAAAAACCATCCCGCACTCATAAATGTACTTCAGCAGGCATGATTCCAGAAAGTAATGCAATCCAGTCTAACAGAAAATATAGGGCGACTTGAATGCAAGTCAGGATCTCCTTCACTCCATTTTGAAGAACCCAGCAACAAAAACTACAAAGAGGACCGAAGGGAATATTTGAAGTCATTCCACTTAAACTGACGGTCAGATGAGAGACACGACGCCGTGAAAGTAGCCTAAATTTTCAGTTTTTTTCAATTCATCATTTCCTTTAGGTCAACTAGTTATCAGTTTTCCTATCTGACGCGTGGGGATAATAAACTTATCCTGAGAAAAATCTGTCTGTAACGGTCATTTTAACGTAAAATCATGGACTTCGATGGATGTGAGCTGCCATAGCGACGGGGGAACGAAGCCCGGTCTGAAGTGGGCACTCATAGAATTCCTACTATCCATAATATCTTCATACATTGGCGTAAATATATATATATATATATATATATATACAGGTGAGACTAAGTCTGAATAAGTCTTCTGATATTCCATGATAAAAGACAGTGCCAAGGCATCTCATGGTCATGAAAAAGCGGTCCCACTTTGAGAAACGTTCGATCTCCAGTGGCTACCCGGATGGCGCCGTGAAACATTTGTTTGTTCCCTTGGGCCGGTCGCCTTTCACGGCTTGCCTGGATTCAACAAATCTAGACTACTTGTTAAACATGAGTAGTCTGTTTTCAGACGAAAAATCTCCACATTTTGTTATCCCAGGTCTATCCGAGAGAACACGAGTGGAATCGATTTGCGCTGTTGTGTATATTAAGTGCTATGACATATGCAAAGTATCCGCACTACGCTGAATTTCCAGCAGCGTCAAGTAGTGGCATCTTAGGTTCTCCAAAATGCGCAGTTATGGTGCTTCTCATAGTGTTGTCTGTCGTTTCCCGATCCTCAATAAACCTATGGTAAGTTCATGTCAACTTCCTATCATACTTCCAGTGAACTACCAGAGTCTCAGAAATAATGCGAATCTCCCGAATGCACACTACACCACACAACAACTCCCATCGTAGGAATGATACCGCACCGTCAACCTTCTCACATGAGGAAAGCCATCAAGATATCTAGGACCCTCTGGTGTCAATTCTGTTGCAGAAGATCGCACGCTTGGTGCTCCGGGAATGCCACAGTGCTATAGAGAGAAATTGAAACTTACATGCGATGCCTGCTTCTCGAATATAGTGCTCAAACACCATCCTGTAGAATGTCAAACGGCGGCAGTGTCTGTAGATTGAGATAACGGTGAAATGAACCACGAATGTACCCGCCTTAAATCCTAAAGCTAGCCTTCAGAGCACACTAGTGGTCCCCCCAATCTGAACGTTCCCGGATGTCCTCCGAGAGCTCCAGAAGAGGTATATTTATAACAAATCCACCAACGTCTCTGAATGCGTACAATGCTCTCTGACGGATTTTGTTTGCAGTTTTATTGTTGCTGTTTTTGCGCTGTTTAGTACGCTCAAAACTTGATGCAACAAAGCTGACCTGAGAAATAAATGTTGATAAAGTGTGGGACGTTGCGTTTCACATTTTGCGACCAAAACACCCACATTAGTTTGTAATTTGTTTACTTTGATTTCTTTAGGCTAAACACATGTCTCTCAAAGATTTCTTACGAACATATGTGGTACACACGAACTCAGCTGATTGTAATCAACTTTGGAAACAGTTAGTCGAACGTAGAAACCTGAAGGGGTGCGGATGGACGGGAGTGTTCAAACTACCAGTCGAGTTCGAGAATTCCTACTGAAGTTTCGTGAGATACGCACTGCTGATGATCCTCAATGGGGCTGAGGTAAGGAACATTTTGATCAGAACTCAGATAATTAGACTGTCGATAGTTTGGCCACGATTCAGAAATCTAGCAAACAGAACGTGCCGGCTCCGCTTAATGAGGTAGTCTGTTGGGTTACTTTGCAAGACGTCTTTTCTGTGATTTCTATCTAACAGAAATTGTGACAAGATGCTTTGGTTAGATGACTACCATTTGGACAAAAGACTGATGGGTTCTAGCCGAACAGAATCCCTTTGATAAGCTGTGGTCTAGTCGTTTTTTAATATCAGGAGGCTTCTGACTCCTCCAACCATTAGTCACACAGGTCATAATTGATCAATTATAGGTTGTCACGTGAAAGAGATGATACTTCCAGATACTTCCAGCTCCTACTGGTGACAGATAGTCGTGTCTCCTCTCTGAAATCAAGGGACTCAATGTTTGAAGTTAAATAGGTTACCGGGTCATGTGCAACCGCTGATGAGATGAATCCGTGTGCACCCATGCCATTCCATCCTTTCTTGCATCATACTGCATACTGACAGAGTGGTGGGATAGGTCTTTATTCAAGTTCCTCCAGTAAACACAACAAGGTGCGGCCTTCAAAACCACACGAACTCATCACAGACTGAGGTTCTTGATAGTGTGTATTGTTCCTTAAGTGTTCAAGGCTTCTTGCAGCACTTTAAGGCAGATGGTCTATAGATTCGGTCACGTATCTTCATGAAATTCACTGAGTATGCGTAACACATCCAGATGATTGCCATTAATTGGTAACAGGCATGGGGCGAAGTTGCCTTGATAAACCAGGAGCAGTGTCTATTGCCTATGAGTCGAGGAGTGATGAGGTGTGTTCTGTATGATGTGTTTACGGCTGTATAATAAAGTTCTGGCAATAACCCCAAAAACCTCTTTGTGCCTCTAGATTTATGTGCTCTGGGGACACATTGTACTTCCTTTCTGTTAGGCGGAATTCCACACAGATCCCGCTTTACCGCCCGCAGTCGGGTGCTGCTTCAGCCAAAAAGCCTATCCCACACAAGATTGGCCAGGAATTCGGGACGCTTGCCGGTCCGGCATCAAGCCCAGATCTGATTGGTCGAAAATCTGGACCCAACAGCCAATCATGACCCAGTATTGGCCAATTGCCGGTTGCCAATGGTGCATCCAGAACGCGTCAGAATTTCCAGAAAGTTATCGTGTTGTGCACAGGCGTGTGTCGCCA
The DNA here is from genome assembly GCA_003604175.2 of Clonorchis sinensis. NCBI lineage: Eukaryota > Metazoa > Platyhelminthes > Trematoda > Opisthorchiida > Opisthorchiidae > Clonorchis > Clonorchis sinensis. The sequence continues at coordinate 13,127,565 of CM030374.1, forward strand.
AGATCGATTTGCCGTCTTCTCCGGGCTTTCTTTGGACTTGTACTACTCCGTGCAACAAGTTAAACGAAAACCTCCATAATTTGATGTTTATACCCTTTTTATTACTTATTTTATACATGTAGTACCGCATTTCGTTGATAAATCTCAAGAATCCCTAATTTCTGACTTGTGATTTTGCACGTCACTCAGTTGGGCTTTCTTCTATACGTCGAAGTATTCTATACACATGTAAACAATTTTCAAACCCGGGAGAGCTACTTTTGAGTGAAGTTCATTTAATTGCCATGATATTCTTCTTTTGAAGATTGCTAGTGAACTAACGACACTTGGTGAAAAAATCCCCTCTCCAAACTTTTGGAAACTAAGTAGGAAACACCCGAGTGCTGTCTGCCCAGCAGCTGGGTTACCTCGGAAAGGTAAGGATAACAGTTTGAGGAGACATAGCTGTTAGACAAATGTTTCACAAGAGAAAACAGCAAAACGAAAGATGGTAGAAGAAAGAAGATAAATAGTTATTAACGGAGGGAAACAATTTAAAATAATCCCAACAGAAATGGCAAAATGAGTGAAAAAGTATGCTGAGATGTCAGCAACTCCATACCATATTTCTGCTTGTCTTTGTCTGTGGTTTACAATGCGTCTTAAACAAGAATCTACAATAAATCATAGCTACCCTCTCCTGTTTTGTGTGAATTTTTCCTGTAATTAGAAATCTAAAATTACGATGTACGGAACTCTGAACCTGTTTGCAACGCGGAAACCATCACCCGATGTACGGAACTCTGAACCTGTTTGCAACTCGGAAAACCATCACCTACTGGAGGTCAAACTGAAGGAAATTTCAAATGGACTAGACGAGGAGCACTTCACAGACGAACCAGTTACCAAGGCGACAAACAAGCCATCACGTTACGAGGGATTATCCCTGACTCCCGTCCTTAGGCCAGACTGGAGCCACTAACTCTGCCAAACTCTCTGGTAACCCAACGCTCCCCTGCCTCGTGCCTTCGTTTTCGTCACTAAATATTCAGGCACAAAAGGCACTTATTCACAGATTAGTTCTACTCCAAGGGGGACTCAAATGAACACATGCGCAGTCTCTAGCTCGTGGTATCTTCGGATTAAATCCGCCGCAAAAATATCACTTTATATCTTAGTTACAAGGGCATTCGAGGTATAGCAATACGTTTTCTCGACAAAACACGTCTATGGCAGCCGAAAACTCTTCGGTAGTCCGCAACTGCTTTCGCCTCACTTGGTGATCACTAGTTAGGTGAAGTCCCCGAGCTTCCGTTAGTCAATCCTATGTTCTGGATGAATAAACATTGCACGCAATTCGCGAAACGCGTTAATTTGAAAACTGGTCGTACAAACGTTGAGGAATTTTTAACGAAATTGTGAATCGTTCGTTCCGTCGAGAAAAATTACTGCAGAGCCTCGAATATGGTGCAAACTTAAACGTAATGCGGCTTTTGTGCATCACGCTTAGTCGATAAATATCCTATGCGAGATATTGTAGGGATGCAGTTCAAAAATGCGCGCATTTCGCGGATTGTGTCCAATTTGAGTTTAAGTAGAACGTAAGGTTGACGAAAGCTCGTGAACTGCCCGTACTCGGTGAGCGCAAAGAAGGTCGAAACCGTTGTGGGTCGAAGTGTTTTCTGCAAATCTACGGGTAGTGCGCTACGTCACGTGATGAAATGCTCGTCCACAAATTAGCTTACTATTTTCAACAGTCACTATTCAAAAGTTAAATTGTGCAAAACCACCGTCCACATTTATCACATTTGCAGGAACCCAGTTCATATTGAATGTCTTTGATGCTGAGGCTACAGCTTCCGTTGTTCTCCGTCCCACTAATCCGGCTCCGCTTTGTGGTGCACCGTGGAATGAAATTTCCACCACGAGGAGCCAACCTCCTTCTTCTTGATGTTGTTTGCCGTTGCCCCTCAAGTTCGCCGTTGAGTGACTTGTTTCTCATACAAACCCTTGAGCAACCGTGCTTCAGGTATCACATCACGCAGTTTTGGTGGTAGGCGAAAATAATACACCCGTTTAAGGACGTTTCTAAGGGCCAGTTTCATCCGTGCTCACTCAATCGAACAACAGGTTAACCCAACATGTAGCCAAACCCACCACATGGTGCGCACGCCAACTGCCATCTCCGCTGCCTATGATTACTACCACTGTGAAGCACCCGATCAATCAATTGATAAGTAGGGCTTCCCTGAGACAGGGAGCCTGCGAGCGCTAATTTTTGACATTATCTGTGACTGGGCCTGGAACCCTGGCCATACAAAACTACTACCGTATGAATTTTTCTGAAGTGAGTATCTTGTTCAACTAGGTTGAACTAAGATCAATGTTAGTGTAGCAGACTTACAGGTCTGTTGGTTAAAAACGCACAAACCTGACCCTTTGTTTGTCTGACGGTTGAAAGAACAAAGCCCGTCCCACACAGTTTGGTGAAAACCCTCCTTCGAAACGACTATCACAGAAGACCCTGGAAACCCGGATGCGGAATATATATGAATCCGAAATAGGACACTTAAACATACAACACATGCCCTACTAATAAGCCCCGACCGCAGAAACTATACTGCGTTTCCGAAGTACGTGAGAATCCAGAGAAACAAGCCGACCGCATTCTCACTGATTAACCGAAATGCGAACCTAAGACTGAGATAACATTGGTGTCCGAAAGCCACAGAGGACATTGCGGAGGCTTGTATATTGTCCCAGCGGCCTCATCACAATTAATCTTGGCAATGGAGAACTACAAAAATCTTCCGACCAAATTGATCTTTATGAAGCAATACGCTCATCGATCCATGCAAAATACAAGTCTCATCGGCTAGTTCCGGCCAGATCAGGTCCATCAAAGGATCCTGAAAGAAGCATCGTCCACCCTGGCCAAGCATTTATACCTCATATTTCGTTGGCAACTTTGCTTTCGCTCGAATTGAAATCAGCCGTCACGCAGCTTTACAAGTCTGGCGACCGCATATCAGCCGGCTACTGCGGGCCTATCAGCCTCACTAGCATGCTTTGCATGGTGATGGAACGCATCCTGAAACGAACCATTCTAAATCACCACATTACAAATAACTTGACACCCTCAATGCAACACATATTTTCCCCCGTCCGCCACCGAACGGTTCTTGTGTGACGAGTGTTCTCGTGCTCATGAACAAGCTAACAAAAGCCAGAAACAAGCGCAATCTTACTTCGATTTTTTTTTACCATCATTCGTTCGTTCGCTCCACACACGTTTAGCTGCTCAACAACCTCGACTCCTATGGACTTCAAGGAGAAAAAGGATGTTGGAATAATGTTTTCTTTTCAAGTATAGTCTTTTAAGTGAAAATTGGGTCAACCTGCTGCTCTTTTGAACAGGTCTCTATGCGGAGTTCTCAAGCCCCTGTCCTAAAACCGCTCATCTTTCCGCCAACGACATTCCCGATGCACTCTCAAGTCCATGTCTACATTTGGTGGACGGCCTGAAAACTTGTAGCTGCGACGCGAAGGGCCTTCAATTGCGTGCGGATGCTGTAGTGTTGTAGTCATTAGACCGGCATCTCCCTCTGGGTGAGAGCAAAGTTCGGAGAAATGTCATCAAACGCCCTTTTCACGCTTGGTGGGAGTGGGCCAGAAGGTGATACGGAGCTAGATGCTGAAATAGATTAGGGTATCTGGCCACCTTCAAGGATGTGTTTCTGACGTTATCGCGGCGCACGTCTCCCCCATGTTAATCATTTGGACTTCCAATTACCCTGTGGAACTACATCAGGCCAGTTGTTGAATACGTCAACTAAGTCATCTGCTCAGGACGCGACTAAGATATAACTTTCATGGAGCGCGTTCAATGGGTTATCACGAAGACGACTGGTGACTTCGAATCTTTTGATTATGGGACACGTTTGGAGATCCTTGGACTATTTCCCTCAGAATGCGAGGACAAACGTTTGCTGACTGGTGTGGGGTGCATGGTCCTGTTGTATGTTCGGAAGATCAGGTCGCCTTGTCATGGCGTGGGCAAGGCTCATGAAAAGTTGTAAAAGGTATGCAGATTTAGTTGTCCCGTAGATGTCACACCAAAGGACATACGCAGGCCTCTGTACGATTACATACGAGAGGACATTCTATTAATTTCCCACAAAAAGTTACTTGGAACAACAAGGGGATCGCCCCGATATTTGCCACAAAAGAACAGGATAGGCCAGCAGCACAGGCAACCGAAAGCAGCCGTTTCCCTCAAGACGTTCTGTGGGCAAAAGCCAGATGCGGAACGCTGGAACTTGGTGAGCGGAGGGGTGGGTGGCCGCGTATGGGCCCGGTTACAAAGCACTAAGGCGACATACGGAGCCACCGCGTTACACAAAGGTGACTCATCTGACATTGACTGTCTGTACCGTCTAGTGAGCATAGCAACAAGTCACGTGCTGGCACACCTACGTATGGGAAAACCGATCACAGTCAAGACGCAGACTCGCGCGCGCGGGAAGCAGGAATTCAACCACTTTCCACAAGTCCACGGACAAGTACGGAACACCTGTAGCAACTATACCGCGGAGTAAACCCGTCACCGCTGTCTGGACTTTCACCAAGAGACTCTCACAAACGATAAGTTCCATTTCGTCTTGCTCCACATTTCGCATTGCATTTATTGCAACTCACCACTGTCAACCATACTAAACACTGTTATTAGTGCATATATACCTTCTGAATTATAGTATGGCTACCATCATCAACTGTGCACTAATACTAGCCCTCTACTTCTTGACTTGCGAACGTGTGACTTCAGCTACCAGGTATTTTGTCCGGTTGGGTGGAAACCAGGTCTGGAGTCCAATGCAATCAGATTAGACCAGCATACCGCAAGCAACTGCGGTCCATGCATGCCAATTAGGCCGCACCAGATATATCAGGTCTTAAGGCTAGAAGATGAGCGGTTAGATGAGCGGTTCAGTGACAGCCTGTAGGGAGCATGGGGATCGAGGCGTGATCGGATCGTTACAACCTGAATGTGGCAGGCAACAACAACGGAGGGGAAGTTACAACCAGGCTTATCCAATGAACAGTCACCGCAGTTGTGGGAACCGTAAAAACGAGAACAATGGGTATGAGGTACGACTAGTTCACGGATTAAGCCGGCTGACCTGGACTAAAACTGAAAACCGTTGCTGGCCATGGGTGACCTTGGGCGGTCGAGTAAATGGCTAGGGTCGCAAAATCAAAAATGAAGACGGAGATTGAAGAAGTCGAGCTATAGAAAAATTGCAAGATTTGTCTCAAAAGTATGGTTTAAATTGAAACTGGGTAGACTCACTAGTGTCACTGCTGTAGGGAAGTCAGGTGTAAAGGATAGTTTTGATGGGAAGATAGCGCCAACGCATAGGGCCAAAAGAACGCCGTAAATGAAATTAAACCTGTAGAAGAGGTAACCCGAATTTAAGGCAGGAGACTATAGAAGATGAGCGCTTCAGTGACAAAACTGAAGCCGCATAAGCCCAGCTCACCTTGACAGGTCACTACACACCACGTCCTTGTGTTCGTTCGTGAAGCGGGCGAGTTGAAGAGGGAATGTGTGCTTATGGTGTAGACACTTATTCACAACCGCGTGGATGTACTGGCAGTCGGGCAGAGAAGAAATTCTGTTCGGTTTTATAGCAGTTAGAATGAAAGATAGTGATGTGATATTGCGCCCGACATCAGGTCTAGGGAAGTAGGATACTGAACGGGGAAACCCAGTGTTCTTGGCTGGTCTACAACAGCAATGTAATGGATGAACGGAGAACAGAGGACTCGATAAACTCAAAGATGCTGTGTATTTTATTTGTTGTAGTCGATCGTAGACCAAGGAGCAGTTTAGTATCAGATAGAGTGACAGTAGCTTCACAAGGAAGAAAGTTATCACTGAGTTGTAAAGGATCCTTGTTGTAGTCACACAACTTAGACGCGGTCGTGCAATGGCGCTAATTGTTTGGAGATGGTGGACTTCTAGCAGCAACGAATGGGCACTGAACAGCATTACTGATAGGCATTACTGATTGACACACCTACCCTACTAATTGGGAAGTTGCTAACCCCGCCGACGGCGGCGTTTGCCAGTAAGGGGAAGTGGGAGGGAAAGGTGGGGGGTCATGAAGTAGGGTTGGTTGGGCGCGTGTTCGGAGTCAATTAAGGTGAATTCAAAGCTAAATGCAGCTGTAAAATGGTTGATAAATTAGGTCCGCACCCATGGCAGAAGGTAAAGTGCGAGGTTTGTTATGGGGTCCTTGGGAGTGGGGCATGCGGTATTTCGCGTGGTCAGGGGTGTGAAATTTTTGTAAAGAAAGTGATGAATGTGGGGAAATGAGTGGCAGCCGAAAACGGTTATCGTGTGGGACCAAAATGGTGAGCAGGAGGTCGGAATCTAGCCACTGGTCTCTCCGGATGCGGAGCTTCAGCAAGCACATGGTATGTGTGGTTTGATGTACTTGTCGTGCAATCATGGAGAGGCTGAGGCAAAGTCTGGCTATCCTGCGAAGGGCAATGGATAGATTCTAGGAAATTCAATTGCTAAGGTGCTGCATACCAAAGCGCTGACAGTAAGTGCCTGAGTCCAAATGTGCTCCTTAGTGGATGTGGTACGTGGGGTTTAATATGTCAGGGATCTGCGAAGGAAATGGGTGATGTCAATCTATGGTGCAGTCACTCCTCTGTTTAGGAGACATTTCGCAGGGGCTTCACCGGAATGATGGAGATATTTGCGGGTTTTGTGGATGATCATGCAAGAGGCTAGTTTGTAAGGGAGGTTGAGGGCTCGTGGTCTTGGAAAACTGCTGGGTTAGATGTCAGCGAACAGGCTGCTGCTGGCCTGGTGCTGGGAGCGACTATAGAGCACTGATATTCTGAGGGTACCATAGAAACTTCGGCATAAGTACCGACAGTCCATGGTACAACAGGTTTAGATGCGAAAGCGTGTGGGATCCGGTGTATAGGGGAACAAGGTGGTCAATGGTTTGACATGGGGGCGCCCGTTAGTTTCGCTCGTAGTTGCCTAGGTGGTGCCACGCTTGAGCGGTTGCTCATTTTAATGATCACAGGAGAAGTTTGTACACTTGAGGGGTCGGTCGGACTGACTTGGTGACCAGAGGTAGGACATGCTGATTGGTCTGACGATTTGTGAGATTTGCAGCCAACAGATGCTCAAGCTATCTCTGGATATTATTCTTGACGCAAGGTAATCATCGCAAACAACAGTGTTGCTCCAAATTTCTGTGAACCAAGCCATTCAGTTTGTTGGATTGGACGAGCGAAATGAATCTGAACGTTATTCAAGTTTCAAAAGGGAGGAATTTGCACCGGAAATTATGCACAGATCGTTTTAATAAAACATAGACCGTTAAGCTTTGTAGCATTTTAGATCAACTCCTCATCGATTAACGTGTAGTTACATGTGGATAGGAGGTGTGTGGTGACCTCTGATGTTCGGTCACCAAAACAAAGAGTTGTGAGCAGCATATCATTTAAACAACCAATGATAATAGACTAACTGTGTGTAGAATTCTCTACTCCGAACACACAAAAGCTTTGGCGCAGTCAACTTCAGTTTGCTTCTGGGCATCGATGTATACATCGAGCTTACACGCTTGGCTGAAAATCAAGGACGGTCTAAAGTCGGAACGCTTATGTTGAAATACGGGTGGCCAGTACGTTGCTGTCCTTGCATAAGGATGGCGGGCAGCTTTTCTGATGAAAATCAGGACGCAGTTGATGGAAGCATGTTACATGGTTTCAAGGGGATACAGAATGCGTACCACATGTTGGCAGGAATGTTGTGGAATATAGGTAGCTCGGGTGCGCTGATTGATTGTTGGTTTGTTCGCCGAGCTCGACAGTTGGATTGCAAACGTTTCATCACCAATCGAGGTGGCATCGTCAGTGCGGGGTTGAGTGGGTCCCACTCCAGCAGTAGTAGTATTTTTATTAGGAGAAAAGGCAATTACCACAGGTTTCACTGCAAATGCGCGGTTGGTTAGAGGTCCGGCCTTTTGTTGATTGACTTAGATTTTCTCTGGTTATATACTTATCAGTCCAGCGAATAAATCTCGCTTTTCCGTAATGCGAGTCGACTGTGGGACAGTGCCATGGCACGCCAAGATTTATTTTTGGAGGGTTTTGGGAACATTTGGTGTAGTTGCTGCCGTGAAATATTTTCGTTTTGTTCAAATCTCATTAAGCCATGTGATTTTGTTGCAAGCACCTGCAGTGAAACCTGTGGTAAGTGCCTTTTCTCCTAATAAAAACAATACTCCTGCTTATTCCCAACTAATGGGTGGCATACCGTCAGGCATGATCACACAATTACAGTCAGAGTAAAGCATGACTGGGGGCTAGCGGGTACTTGGAATTGCGCGAAAAAAGGACAGTCATAAACAGTGGGTAATATCCGCTGTAGACTTGACCACGCCTAAACCGGCGTGGGAAGTGAAACACAATTACCAGGAGTTTATCAAGCTGAGTCAAGACTAGACCGTTGGAATTCGAGGGTGACGGGCAGAAACAGAACAAGGAAGGGCAAAGAAAGAGGCACACGGCCTGGTATATGATAAGAAAACTGCAAATTGCGATAAATGAGGAACCAGAACGCCGCTCACTAGAAGCACACCCAAATTATGTTCCCTGAAACTGTAGGGTTTTCGAAGTTGAGACGTTTACGGTGAGTCAGTCTAGTCCGGTTGCACTTGTAAGTGATAGGTTACTCATAGCATTTTGTTTAAGTGAGCGGAATTTCAAGGTCACTGACCATCACCGATTCGCATTTTGTTAACGATTTACGGGAGATTAAACAGGAACTCGCACTTTACCATATTTTGGCGTTCTTTGAGAATGAGAATAACATTCACAGAATATCCAGTATGAATTCCACCCAGGAAATTCGGTCACTGACGTGTGTTTGCTTTGTACTCCCCATATTTAGCAAACGGGGTAATTTCGTCCAGCGAACTTCGTCGCAACACATTTTCTTATGGAGCTCAGCTGCCATTAAGTACGACATAGTCAGAAAACAGCATGAATTTTGCAGTGGAGATGTAATGGTCATCTCTGTGGATGATTGCCCTTTCCAGCTATGCACAACTAGCCTGTGGACAATACAGCATCAGGTGGTGACCTTAGGTGAATTACCAACACAGTGGTATCATTTCTATTAAGAATATGGCTCACCATATTTGGAATACGTCATCGAACGGTTATCATGATAACGGTCACCAGTGTCAGTCACCTCGGCTACTTGTCGTAACTGCTAGGCCCGTGTCATTGTGCGACGCTGATTGTGAGGCCTCACCAATATACGATAATCTAATCCAACGGCTAACGACGACCCGTCGTACGCATAACTGTATTCAATCTCACCTACCTTCGCTACTTATCGTAACTGTTAGGCCCGTGTCTATGTGCGACACTGATTATGAGGCCTCACCTATATACGGCAACCAAATTCAATGGCCAATTACGGCCTTTCATACTCACAACTGTATGCGATGTTGATTATCTTTGCCACCTCTAGTAAACACCAGGCCAGTATCTATGCGGGTCGGTACAAATAAGATCTCAACTATGCGTGATAGCGTAATCTGACTGCCTGCCATAAAAGTTCACTGTAGCATCCTTTTGGTGCCTAGCTGCCATGCAACCAGAAGGAAGCACGAGGGCTGGGATACTGCCAGGTTGCCTAAGCCTAGATAGGGGAAGTCGAGAGGCAGAGGCCAGGTTCGAACCACTGAACATCCGATAGGTAAATTCGCGCTTTAAACACTGATCCATCCCGCCTGTCATACTCATAACTGTACGCGATATCGCTTATCTTGGCTTCCTTTTGTAACTGCTAGGCCAGTACACATGCGACGCTGATTATTCGACCTCAGTTAGGGTACCCCAATCTAACGGCCCATCATATGCGTATTTGTGTGTACTGTCAGTCGCTTCTGCTACCTATAATAAACCCCGGGCCGTTAATTATGCGGACCGATAAAAATGAGGCTTCAACTATTCATGGTATCCTAATCTAACACCCAACGTGTGTCTGTCCTACTCATAACTGTAGTCGATATCGCCCACCTTGGCTACTTATCGCAATTGCTAGGCCCGTGTCTATGTGCAACGCCGAATATGATACCTCAATAAGCTCAGCAGTCTAACCCGATGGCCAACGACAGCCCGTCACGCCTATAACCGTACTCGATGTTGCCTACCGTGGCCACTTCCAATAACTGAAGTGCCGTTACACACACTCGTAACTGACTAACGCCCCCACTATAAATAATAGACTAACCCAACGACCAACGGCTGTACTTCATGTCCACACGTGTCATCCGTCTGCCAACCCCATGCCTAAAAAATAGACAACCGCCTTTGACAAACTATGTTTCTATTTATTGGTTGCATCAGTACAAACGTAATGTGTGGTCAATCCAGTTCTCAGTTTTAGGAAGCCGTGTTTACTCGACAGTGTTTGTGAAAAAAAGAATGTATAATCAATTACGACTCGTACACATCTTCCGCGATATCATTTAAAGCGCAATTAAACAAAGTTATAGTGGCTAACTCACCAAGTGCTTAATAAATCCCTTTGTCCACAATTCCAAATCGGTGTCCACGCTCAAGCTGGAGTCTTACTGTTATAAAGGTAAACTCACTACTTGCTCAACTAGCCCCACTGGCGACAATGAGGGAGCCGTGTGTATATCAATTATTGAATAGCGGTATTCAGCAACCATGTGCATTATTGGGCGCAGCAAAGTTAAAGCTAAAGAGGGGTTTAGATTTGCCGGTCGTAAGATCAAGTGGTATAGACTTGAGCCCGAGGATCCAAGATCACACTTCACAAATTAGTATGCCTCTCCTTGGGCTGTAAGTGGCGTGTTCAGTGTCTAATAAGTACAACTCTAATCCTATCCTGTCTCATTTAGCCACTTGTTGTCACCACCCTGATTGTGTTAAACGTTCAGTTTTTTCCCTGCATCCATGCACTTTATCCTATAGGATACCTCCTTAAACTTGCAGCTATCCCTTTACCCACATACTTGACTGTTCAGCTCGCGGTCGCTTAGTGTATCAAGAGACTCGTCTTTTTTCCACACTCACAAACCACGTCACACAAAGGTGACTCATCTGACATTGACTGTCTCTACAGCCTACTAAGCGTAGCAACAGGACATGTGCTGACACCCACGTACACGCAAACGCACCTGCATATGGGAAGGCCGAGCACAATCAAGACACAGACGCGCGCGTGCATAGAGAGCAGGAAGTCAACCACTTTCCACAAGTCTACGGGCAATTATGGAGCATGAGTAGCAGTTACACAGCGGAGAAAACACGTTACCTCCGTTTGGACTTTCACCAAGTGACTCTCACAAACGATAAGTTTCCCTTCTTTCTTGCTCCACATTGCATTTATTTTTATATGTGCTGCAACTCACTACCGTCAACCATACTAAAGACTGTTATTCGTGCATATACACCTGAATTATATTATGACTATCATCACCTGTGCATTAATAAACTCACCGGCGCTTAACTGATCTCATCCCATTCCCTCGTCTTCCCAAGTTTGGACCTTCGGCAATACCTGATTTGGAAGCCCTGTTGGGCTGTTATGAACACCACCTGACCTGTGATCTGCATCCACATGGATCCTTAACGGTAACGAAAAACCACCTGCTATCTTGCATCGGCTTCGTTCTACCTCTGCAAAGTTACTTGGCCAACCTATAAAATCACGCTGCTCAGAGACTTGCACATCTTAGCCCCATGACCTTAAACCTGACTCCATTACAGGGCTGTCCAGCAAAAGGAGTATATCAGGCCAATGATGGCACGGCACTCCCGTATCCAGGTTACTAGCACACACGCAACTAATCCCTTATTACTCTTGACTGTACATTCTCGCATACTCGGTCCACCACCTGCAACTACGAACAAACTCGTGCGTTAAACATTATTACTATTATTAATTATGTTATTAAACACTATTATTGCCTTATACTTTGTAGGTACATGCCAAAGGACGAGATGACTTTGGTCAGTTCATTCAGAAACACCTGCGCCTTCTCCTCTTGGAAGATGTTTTCCTCTCCATGGAAGATGGGAACGACGTCTGCGTACTCCATATTGATAAGGTTTTCGTCAGGTATTTGAAAATCGGGGTCCAGAAGACACTAGTTAGTTGGGAATTGTGACCACTTTTGGCTACTTCCTATTTTGGACCGCAGTCCAACTCACATCATAGTGCTTTCTAGTGCTTTCTCTGAGACTTCACCGATGTGGACGCGGCTGTCTTATTGCCTCGTCTGAATGACAGCGATGAAACACCGTGCGCCTTCAATGGACTTAAGAACATCCTTGATCCATGCTAGCCTTAATTTGTGAGGAGTCCCTGGCAAATCCCAACTACAATGACAACCCTAAACGACTCACCCAATATGCTCATGTACGGGGCTGTCCACGGACCCCAGTGCGGCGTCGCAATGACGATACCGCGAGTACCATACACAGTCTGATGGCTAGCCGGTTGTTCACCATATCCATGATATTTGCCGGATGAAGGTGTTACGGACACCCACAAGACCGCCACAATCCGTTTGATTTGCACCAGGACTTGAAATCACTGGTTACTTTATTGTGCTGTTTGCTTTTTCTGCCCATAAACACACTAATTCCCCAAAGTCACTTTCGATGGTTCGGTATAGCCTTGCGCCCGATATGGCGTTTGGTGACCATCACAAAAACAAACAACTTACTGGCCATGTCGATTTCTTTGGCTTGGTTTGGCAGGACACCTGCCACAGCGATCGGAGACTTTCATATACAGGTCGTGAAAGGCTGCTCAGTTTTGAGTTGGCGTCAAAATAGAGGGCGAAATTATGGTGCTTGTCGTTTCGAGATTATTTCCAAATGCAATACAAAAGAAAACACGCGAAGAAACCACCTATTTCCCACCGCCATCAGGTAGACATCACGGGAAGCCATTGGCAGCCATTAAAATATGACTTTCGCATCCATGGTGGACCTCGAGTACGCTTAAATAGCTTTCAACAAAACTGAGGCCGCATGGGGAGATCTTACGGGACCGAATAAATACCATCAAATGCTGAAACTTCATACTGAAGTTTTCTTCCGAATTATGGTTTCAGGGATATTTTGGGTGTGCATCTAAGGCTCGGCAACCAGAGCACCAAATCTAGTGCGGTAGCAGGATTCCCGCGGCCTGGCCGGTCAGTTCAAACCAAAGTCTAACACAACGACATGCAATTCATGCACAAGCAGGGAAGCGCGCGCTTTCAAACTGCATTTGTGTACAAGCCAAGAAAAAATGAGTTAACTGGTCAAAGCGCATAAACTAAGGAAAGATGTACTGTCAGAATGAAGATTCTTGTTACCTTACATTCATCGTCAACGAAAGTCAACAGTCATCAACAACAGACGGGCGTTTGTAGACGTGAGGGCCAGAAGTTAATTGTGTGCGGCAAGAGATTTACATGATTTATCTGGTGCGATAAATCGTGCAAAATGTCTGTTAATTTATTACGTTGAATCCACGCCTGGTCTGATAACTGTAGACCACTGGGGACTCTGCTAAAAGGGCTCAACGTTAAGAGTGCGTGAACAGTGAGCAATGGCTACCCGCAGCGCAACTCACTGGCACGGTTTTAGACGATGCATAAGGAGTCGGTGCCTAGTCATCAATGTGCTATATATTGCGCCTGTTCTGATACAGAAGAAACAAACAGCTTGAGTATGTGGTGTTCCGTAGCCCGCTTAGAAGTTCGAGAGCCATGTGTTTCAAGTCACTAAGCGTAAACATTACGCACTGTACACCGTTTTAAGCTAAACGGCTCGGAGCTCCTTTTTACGGGCTGGTTTTAGCTGGGTTGGTCTTTATGCACTTACCCAGCAGAGATATATTTCTCACCATAAAATATGTCACGCTACCCGACTCTACCGGAATTACACTTGTACTGAAGTCTTTCTGGGTACTATGGGCGAAAGTCGGCCGCTTTTCCCCGAATCATCGGTAAATGCGTTCCTGCGTCATGCGAACGTTGATGGAAACACAGTGTTTCATAGACCCAGCCAGACTACAACATCCTCAGAAAAAATCGGTTTGGTCAGCCGCAGAATGTCCAGGGCAATAGTTTTCAAAGACCGATAATTTTTTGTTCGGCGTATACCCAGTAATATCAATGAAAGCGCAACTTCAAGACCGGCGCCCAAATAAGGGTACACACCGCCGTCCTGTCATGCTACGTTCCTCTATCGAATTCTCCCAAGTGAAGAGTCTGGGCCACAGTTAAGAAAAAGTTGTAGTCCCGAGTACCGCTCTGCATGTTTTCGATGGTGAAATATATTAAGTTGGCCTAGTAGTCTTCACCTTATTGATAGAGAGAATAGCAGGTATAAACATGATAGAACAAGTAATCCGTGCGAAAATAAATGGCGTCTAAACGATTTGAAAATATTGATTGAACGACGAAAAAGCATCAATACATAAAAAACCACATTCATGCAAACAGGCCACGAAAACGAAACTGCACATCACTGTCAAAAAAGCAGGAGATTAGTACCTCTCAGCAAGCCCCTCTACATGCCTCTGTCGATATGCCCGTAACTATATCACGCTTGCTCCCTCAGTTGTTTCAGCGAGGACATCCATGCAGCATACTATTAAAAAACTATGATCTGGCTGTGTGACATTAGGTCGACCGTTTCAACCGTAGCTTGCCACAAATTTCCAAGTATTTTACCACTCTGCTCTCATGTGGCCGCAATCGACAGGAGTCCTATAGAAAGCTTGCCTTCCAAACAGAAGTTGTTTTCTGTTACACAACACAGGAACAACTGGATGACAGCTGTCTGGCATAGGTTGCGCCCGCAGCGCACCGCAGTTTGAGACTTGGTGCTTAGATCGGTGTTGTAGAAAGTGGCTGTGTAAGCCCAAACTGCTGATCCAGTATACTCTTTGGCCCAGCTCGGGTAATCTGCATGTACAACAGCCCTGATATGTGGTGCCTTCTGGATGCCTGCCTCAAATGACCGGGTAACATCAACCTCCGCACGCAAGTCATAACTTCTGGACTGGAGTGTGCAAAGACAATCAGTGGAGCCTACCTACCACTCAACCACAAGCGTTGGCCTTAACATCGTAGAATTCTGCTAAAACCCTACAGTTACCAACAGTGTAAAACTGCCAACCCTCAGCTGCACTCCGTCAAAATTGGTCCTTCCAACTTTGGACACAGTCGTTGCCCTTGACCCCGACAGCCAAAGCCACAAACCCGACAACATCAAACAAAAAATCCTTCGTACACTTAGATGGCTACCGCACCAACCGCAGTCAAACAAACCAAATAAAGTTAGCAAAATCAGAAAGTTGCTTCGCGATGTAGCCCTCTGCAACAACGAGCCTGATGGGAGCAGCACCAAAAGGAACACTTCTCAGTGCTGCCACTCAACGGAACAAAATGTGAAAACAAAGACACATGTCTGTCCCAAATCCTTGAAAAACAAAAGTCTAGTTGTTCAAAAAACGGTATTTAAGGGGCTATATGTAGCAGCAGTCGAAATTGTCGGCCACGAAAGGGAAAATTACATACCCTACAGGTAAGAGACCCGTACAAACCGGACTCCAACGGGGCAAAAAACCTGCAACTGAAACTAAGCTCTCAACACCACCGAGGCAGAAAGCAGACAAGTATGCCGCAGAGCTCCTTCTAAAGCCTTGGACTCAAAACCGGTGCTATTAAATCTTCTAACCTTTCTGGCAGTGTGCCTGTCAGCTCCACACTTTCGGAGCCAGCAAAGACAGTGTTGAAATGCTCGTCCAAAAACGGTCTGAGTCCTTTCAACAAACTTCACGATATTAAACAGTCAGCTTGCTTTAAACATGACCACACTTAAAGAAACCAGATGTCTCTGAAGCGGAAAGCTCGATGGACGGCTGCTCTGATTATCTGGACCGATTCCCTCCTTGTCGGCGTGGTCTACCGTTGCCCATCAAGCTATCCGGAAGACAACAAATTCCTCATACAAATACTTGACAGCTCTCCTCCAGCTACCACCTTACTTATCTCTGGCTGCTGGGTGATTTCAAACTTCCCAAAGCCTTCTGGATGGAGCTTCAACGCGCCAGGTCTATTGGACATTCTGCAGTGATCAAAGTCGTTCAACAGAGCTCTCGGACTGAGTATGCCGTCGAACCCGCCAGATACCGCACAAGCCAACCGTCATCTCTGCTGGATTTAATTATTACCAACGATAGATAAATCGTTGATCAAGTGTTAATCAACGTTCCTCTCGGACCTAGTGAGCGTTATGTGGTGACATTCGATTTTATCTTCCACCGAGCCAGAATTCCCGAATATCAAACGTGGATTGCAAACTTTTATTGTGCAGACTTCTCAGGAATGCACATCTTTCTTGATCTGTTGAAACTGGAACAAGCTTCAGTCGAAAGTTCGCACCGCTCGAGAAGTGTTCGCCACAAAAAACCAGCACGCAGTCGGGTGGACCACAAGCTACCAAAAAGGATTCGGCGTCTTCGAAAAAGAGGCCTCAACTATTTTTCGATAAGTTGAGTGCAGGAGACACGGAAGATTAACCGGCGTTTCGTAAAATGCGGAAACGCTGTAAGACAGAAATCCGCCAATAGAACATACGAAAACAAGCTACTACACTGGACCTTGCCCGAAAAAAAAACAAAAAGTACTGTTTAAGTACATAAGACATAGCCGCGTTTTCCTTAAGGGACAGGGATGGGGGGCCCACAAGTGACCCAAAAGTGGTATCTGAGGTCTACAAGGAACACTATGCAGGTCCATATTTAGCTCCAACATCTTCGTCACATTCAAACTTGCCAAAGCACAACTACGAAAGACCTTTGACTGATTTGCTCTAAACAGAGGAGGACATTCGGCAACTCTTGCACAAGACAGACCCATTCTGCGCGTTGTGACCAAACGCAGTCCATCGAAGAAACCGAAAGAAACGTCGTTCACACTGGCTGAATATTTCTACCTGGTGTTCCGTCAATTAGTTAAAGAAGGCAAACGTCTATCATCTTAGAAGAGAGCGATTTTTACGCCGATTTACAGAGCTACTGATCGGCTATTGCCCTGGAGCTACAAACTTATCAGCCATAAAAGCGCGCCGTGCAAAGTGACGGAAAGCATTCTGAAGCAGGCCATTTTAAATCGCCTCGTTACCAACATCCAGATATCGCATGTTCAACGCGGATTTCCCCCAAAGCCTACTCGCGTCACGAGCATGCTTGCATATATAGACGGATTAACAGCCGTTATTGACAAGGGAGTAATATCTGACGTCATATTTTTCGCACGACCAACTGGTTCACGCACCACAAAGCTAAGGGAATACAAAGAAAATTCTACACTGAAGCAAGGCAGCTCTACCGGACAAAACATTCCAAGTGAAAGTAGGCTCGACCTACTCTTCCCCAGAGCCGGTCTCCATCGGAGCTCCTCAAGGTTCCGTATTGGAACCACTGTTGTTTCTGATATACGTCAACGACCTTCCAGATGTTCTTGTAAGTCCATGCCTACTTCTTGTAGATGACTTGAAATCCTGGAGTTCCATTACCAATGCCCTCCAAATGGGTGCAGACGCTGCAAAGCAACGGTCGTTGGCCTCGCACCTTCCTCTGAATGACGAAAAGTGCGTCCATATGTCATTCGGAGGAGACTCAGCGAACGCCTATGTCGTGCATGGTGAGAATGAACCAGAAGACATCACGAGGATAGCCGCCCAAAAGGATTTGGTTATCTGGCTTTCTTTAAAAATGTCCTTTGCACTGCATCATGAGAAATCGGCTCAAAAGGCATCCGCCGTTCTACGAATGATTCGGTGCACCTTCTTCCGTATTATTCGCATGAACTTCCAACTACTCCATGGAGCCCACGTCAAACCGCTTCTTGAATATGCCAACCAAGTTGTTTACCCAGGACATAATAAGGACCTAGCTATTATTGAGCGCGTCCAACGAGCTGCTACAAAACTGGTTGCGTGTCTAAAATCCGTGGACTATGAACACATCTGGTGGTGCTTGACCTCCTTCCGCCGAAGTATCGTCGCCTGCAACGGGACGTAATTCTTACCTATGCCCTGTTTCAACAAGATTTTGCCAACAAGTTTTTACCGCCAACCCAGCAAACACGGCGGGGACGTGGTAAGGAGATTTACAAGCTCAGAGCGCACACTTTTTTGGACGAAATTTTTTTTCATTTCGGGTAGTTGTTGCGTGGAATAACCTTTCTCGGACTGTTTTCCAGGCTCCTTCATGACCCCAGCCCAATGCATCGGTTGACAAAGTTTTATGCGAATCCTCGCGCTGGTAAGCTCACTGCCACGCGCTGAGAACCTGAAGAGCAGTGCTACACCCTTTTTTGTGCCCTTCAGGTGGACGGCAGTCGTTGAACGGCAAGAACAAAGCCGACCAGTCATTTCGACCCGTCTATACCAAGCTTTTTCAATTCGTCTGTAGCGGATCCGAGGGTTACGTTTCTCATGTCAGCCATGCAGACGTCCCTAACTAGCTAATCCGGTACAATGACTTTTCAACCGGTAAAGACTGAGCACCGCACGTTCTGACTACCTTGATAGACCCCGCGCCGTCGTTTCAGCGATACATACCACATCATACACTGTCACGCCATCGATCTGGGGATATTACTGGTAAATAGGTAGTAATGAATACTTAACTGACACTTTCCTAGGGTCCCTCCGAGCAGCATTTTCCATGAACAAACACAATATTTCCTAGTACACAAGAAGTTCGTTCTTAGCAAACAACTGCCTTGAGGGACACGACTCACCTGTTGCTGTTTTGATGGCCACGAATAGGCCTCCTTTTTTCACTGCAATAGACGGAAACCAGGCACCTAGTTCACAAACCTCATTTACTTTGACAAGTCGTGCCTCAAACGTTTCCTGACCTCATGCGTCCGGAGGGTAGATCGCTTGGGGAACATTAAATTGTGCTTAAAGTTAGCGCCGTCCGTACAAAATGCGGTATGAAGTTTGAATTAGTGAATTTCGCTCCTGATGTTCTAAGTTCTCCTTTGTGTAGTGAGATTCTTGGGTCGTTTCGAGGGACGGATGTAGTTATCTCCCAGATACTTACTGTTATTTCTATTTTACTGCCTTATACAATCTACCGTTGTTGGTAGGCAAAGGTTCTGTGAGTTTGCGGATATTGACATGTAATTCTGTAAATGTGGTTCATGTTTTTCGAGAAATACACTCATCTGCAAATCAGTTTGGTTTTTGCGAGAGACTCACCTGAAACCCAGCTGAATCTCTCGTTTGTGATGATTTCAGGCAACTGAATGTGCTGCACCAGGCCGCCTCATGTTTCAGTTGCTACGATATTCGAGGTATCGCGGTACATGTATATACATAATGCACTACTCATAAGGCTGCCGAAAATGAGAAGTGCATTACGTATATACATGTATCGCGATATCTCGGACATCGTAGCAACTGGAACATGAGGCGGCCTGGTGCAGCACATTCAGTTGCCCGGAAACCTCAAAAAAAGCCTCATGTTCATGTTTATTTGAAGGTCGAACCAAGCCCTCTCGGCTGTTCGGCATTCATTCTTAGCTACCTATGCCGCCACTTTTGGAGCACTGCACATTTTGCCCAGGCCGCACTCGCAATGTACATTCCAAATTCATTCTCGGTCAACAAGCTACCCGGGAACTGACAATGGGGGACGATGCTGATCGCGCTCATATAAAAAAGTTTGGGACATTCTAGAATGAGCGCGGCTGCGTGGCACACATCCTGGACTTAGTAGCTGGGATCACAACACCTATCGATCACGTCGTACATGCAGAGGACGCGCTGCAAAGATGCCAAAGGATTACCGTGAGATATCCTACTCATCCGCTTGTCCGATCCAGACAACAGACTTCCTTGTTGTACCCAGGTTGTCTCTTTATCTTTATCTGAAATTTAGCAGGCGAATTGAGAAAGCTTGGTATAGACGGGTCGAAATGACTGGTTTCTGAAACATGCGGATGTACGTTTGAATTCCCATCTTTTTCACGCAATACATGTTGGTATGATTACGGGCCGGCGCGAAGTATAACCGCGACTGCCACCATTGCAAACAAACTATGTGCCTTGAAGAGTTAATCGCATATTAAAAGGTCTCAAATTCATTCCGTGTACGGCAATAGCACGGCGAAACTGAATTTTTGAGAATCTACTGAACGAAAAAGTTGTAGATGCTGGAAGAATTCAACGAATACAGCCAGGCTCGATATAGATCGGAGGCCCGCAGCTGCCAAAAGAGCGACTGCTTGAAGCAGGATGTATCCTTGGCAGGGCCGTCTACACAAAAGATCTTTCCAAAAAGTGCTTAGAGTCGGTTAAAACAGTCAACATGTAATCGGCTTGCACACCTGTCTGTTAGACCGATTGGCGTAAATGATGGTGAAAAATTTGGTGGAGTAGCCGTCCTGGAAGACATTGGACACAAGAGCAGAGGAGTTACGGTGAAGCAAATGTTCTGGCAAAAGCGTTAGCTCGAGATGGCTGGCGCAGGTTGTAACAATTTTTTTTGCCCTTCGATTGATATGTCCAAAGAAGACTTCATTACACCAGGGTGGGGAGTTTACGCCTGAGTAGGTCATTATAAACGAAGTAAGGAATAAGTAAAACATACTGTCAAAACTGTGGGGGACTGAATAAAATGGAAGAAGCTGGTGATTGGACGGTCGGATTTCGTGACAACGGTTGAAACATGCGGCGAGTATATAAAAAACACCCGGATCGTTGTTGCTTTCTACAGTCAGTCTCCTTTTCTCTTTCAGTCAAAATGGTACCTGGGTGGGGGCAGGGACTGCAGAAAATCCTTTATACAACCCTGCTGTTGTTGCAGTAAGGTAAGTTTTGATCAGTTGAAGATGAACAGGCAGCCAAGTCCTTTGGCAGAATGACTGGGTTGCTCTACCAAGTTTTGCGGTATTCAGTGTGTAGTAGAGGGGAGCATTTGGGTAGCAGCGCTGAAGGTAGCAGGCTTGTCAAGATTATGAAAAGAGCGTAGGCGAAAAAATCCCTGGAGAAACTTACCTAACACCTCCAAGGGAATAAGAAATTATTCAAACAAAAACGAGCTGTGACTGTTCGGTTCGAGAGTAAGTGGCCCACAACAAATACATTACCAAACCGTGATTGATGGGAATCTGAAGAGTATCGCACCAAAGAAGATATCTTAGGTGCACGTTACTGATTCATCCACTCGTGTGATGTGAACTGAGATATGGTCCGGATGGAACGTTAAAGTCACGGATTCACAGATTGATGCAGAGGATCGTAACCTTCGCCCAAGTTTCCCGGGTCGGCTTTGTTCTTGCCGTTCAACGACTGCCGTCCACCTGAAGGGCACAAAAAAGGGTGTAGCACTGCTCTTCAGGTTCTCAGCGCGTGGCAGTGAGCTTACCAGCGCGAGGATTCGCATAAAACTTTGTCAACCGATGCATTGGGCTGGGGTCATGAAGGAGCCTGGAAAACAGTCCGAGAAAGGTTATTCCACGCAACAACTACCCGAAATGAAAAAAAATTTCGTCCAAAAAAGTGTGCGCTCTGAGCTTGTAAATCTCCTTACCACGTCCCCGCCGTGTTTGCTGGGTTGGCGGTAAAAACTTGTTGGCAAAATCTTGTTGAAACAGGGCATAGGTAAGAATTACGTCCCGTTGCAGGCGACGATACTTCGGCGGAAGGAGGTCAAGCATCACCAGATGTGTTCATAGTCCACGGATTTTAGACACGCAACCAGTTTTGTAGCAGCTCGTTGGACGCGCTCAATAATAGCTAGGTCCTTATTATGTCCTGGGTAAACAACTTGGTTGGCATATTCAAGAAGCGGTTTGACGTGGGCTCCATGGAGTAGTTGGAAGTTCATGCGAATAATACGGAAGAAGGTGCACCGAATCATTCGTAGAACGGCGGATGCCTTTTGAGCCGATTTCTCATGATGCAGTGCAAAGGACATTTTTAAAGAAAGCCAGATAACCAAATCCTTTTGGGCGGCTATCCTCGTGATGTCTTCTGGTTCATTCTCACCATGCACGACATAGGCGTTCGCTGAGTCTCCTCCGAATGACATATGGACGCACTTTTCGTCATTCAGAGGAAGGTGCGAGGCCAACGACCGTTGCTTTGCAGCGTCTGCACCCATTTGGAGGGCATTGGTAATGGAACTCCAGGATTTCAAGTCATCTACAAGAAGTAGGCATGGACTTACAAGAACATCTGGAAGGTCGTTGACGTATATCAGAAACAACAGTGGTTCCAATACGGAACCTTGGGGAGCTCCGATGGAGACCGGCTCTGGGGAAGAGTAGGTCGAGCCTACTTTCACTTGGAATGTTTTGTCCGGTAGAGCTGCCTTGCTTCAGTGTAGAATTTTCTTTGTATTCTCGTAATATTCGAGGTTGTGGAGCAGCGGGTCTTGTGAATTTCGACCGAATGCTTTTGAGTACGGCATGTCCTTTACTCCAGTTTTGAATGTTTAAAAGCCTACCCTTTTTGTTCTTGTTTGACAGTGTATATCTAATTCTAGGACAACTCTCTGCTGCCAATGTCGGTCCCTCGTCTGCTTTCCATCTCATTCCGTCGACCGATTTTATTCATTCTTCCACGCCTTGCCCGGCAATAATCTGTCAGGATAACCTGCTCTGACCTTTATATGGAGACTGCGCTAGTCTGTTTTAGACGCTGACAAATCCGAACAACCCGGTGGAACTAAGTTTTCCTTACATAATATCGCCCACCAAAATCTGGCGTACTTCGAGTTCAAGATTCAAAAACGTGCACTGCGTGACTGACTGTTAACTGGGACGAACAGGAAGTGTGTGTAGGTGCTCTGAATTCTATACCTCTGAGCCTAAGAAACAGCCTGGTCACATCTTTCTTTTTCAGCATCTTGTAATTCATCACTCTGAATCTCGGAAATAAAGATAGCATGTTAATATGACGGATCTGCTTCTTATCCCTAGCTGCAGCTGAGTGAGATATATTTTCGCCTGCTCCACTCCTTCGCTTCACCACACCACCAAACTCTCAGCTTCTGCAAGCAGGTGCTTTCAACACCCAAAGATCAACTTGCCCTCCAACATAGTTTCACACCCTAGCCTTGACCACGCTGCCTTGAGAAAAGTTGAGTATCCTAGCCGTGGCACTATGGTCCTCCCACGATCAAAGAGGTTCGTTAATTGTAGCAAGCTAGCAGCAAAGACGAAGTCCCTAGAAGACGGTCGCTGGTAGTTTCTAGTGGCATTTGGATTCCAGTAAACCTGCTTCCTTCTAAACGATCGCCTTCCATTCTTTACAAAAGCCAGCTAGAATTTGCCCTGCTCTTACCGTGGGACGGCAAAAGGACAAATTCGGACTCTTCTTTTTTCGACTGCATCGTTTATCTGCAAATGCCATCAGAATAGTTCACTGTTTGTTCTAGCGAAACAATCACTATTTAGCCTTCTCCGTCTGCCTTTCACCAGAGCACTGTAGTAACTCACACATTCCTCTTAGCCCTAATGTTCGAAGTTCCGCAAAAAGTGGGTAAATAGACCCATTATCTTGTAGGCTCTTTTGGCCAACCGACTATCACTTTGTCATTTTTTTCACACTCAAGCAGCGCTGCCTTCATAGATGCATAACGCAAACCTACAGACGTTTTCAATTACTACCTGCTCCCATTAATTTTCCACCAGCGTAACAAGCCACGTGTGCCAATCCCACATGCATTTTCTTCGGCGGTTCGTGACCCGGTCGAAGCAGGGATTCGTCTCCTTGGCAGCTTTTATTTCATCTGAGTAACTCGCTTCCGAATCAGCCCTCCTACTAGGTCTAACATCCTCTTACATCTGTATATCCTCTTCCAGGCTGGCAATTCTACTTTTACTAATATGCTTAAACGTGGTGCGCAAGTCTGCTTGCCCATCCGAAAGCATGATTACAGCTTAAACTCTGTTGTATAAAGTTACGCACATGAACCCAAATTTCAGCTCAACTGACTGTTGCCCAACCATTTAATATCAACCCAAGTAAATGACTATGAACAGACCATATCAGCAGACTTGTCTACGAACTTTGCAGTTCATGCGCTTTATACGCTTGTGCTCACGATCTAACTGTACTCATATTATTATGCTCGTTTCACCCGCCACCGCCAAAGGGGAAAGACGGCTCCTTCTATTGTTCCGATTAATCACTACCAAAGTGTGAAACCCATCGCGCACTTTTTGACCCCAGCTTAACGAGACTGACTTCGCTGATCCTCAACAGGCATATCCAGTTTTCTCCGAAACCAATTTGTGGAGTGGAGGCCGACTTCGAAGGAATACTTTTAAAATGTAGCATTCCATGCGCACTCTAAATCAAAGGTGGCCGTTATTTGTTTTACATTTTTTGTAAAAAGTGTATAAGTTGGCCTTTATCCAAACTTTTTGGCGCGCCTTTAATTTCGAAGTTGCACCGGCACAACCCTACAAGGTGCAGACTCTGCTTCAGGGGTGCCTCTTTAGAAATGTGTGACTGTGCAACTTTTATCTTTCGAAGTATCTGAGAAGGCGTAAACCGAACACATGGAGGATAACTGTGCCGTATTTCTGCACACAGCAGACGGAAATGTGCCAACACGGTAGTTTGTTACGCGCCGCTGTTACACAAGTGCGACCAGCGGGCCCCCAAGCCAAGCAAAACTCAAGGAATCAAAAGAAGCTAATAAGATGGGCACTTTTCCCAGTGATAAAATGCAGGCGAAGTACCGTTCACATAGTCCAATTCTGTCTAAAGAGGAACGGGGAAAAGTTATCAACCGCCTCCCACCATTTTGATCAAAACCATATGATGAGTAGTTTTTCCGATCGATTGCCTATAAACTGACGGCTAACCAAACTGGGTTTGAGTGCGTGCAGTTGTCTTCTAAGTACGGAGCACCGAGGTGGGAACTCCGGTAGTTTGCAGCAAAAAATTGGAAATCTGCATGGAAATCGTGGAAATCGGCATGAATTGTCGACAAATTTTGTTGATTATGTGAAGGATTTATTGGTTTCGTTGTAGCAGATGATATATTTGGTTCTGGGGAAGATGTGCAAATGTGGACGAATAGAGGTGCTACTATATGGCAAGGCTCAGTAAAGCCGCATTAGCTACGCGCTGTTTCGGCGGTTCCCAGACGTCGTGAATGTCAATGAAAAGTTGGCCAGGTTCGTTTATTTGTCCAGTATAAGCGACGTGATTTGCACCTTGCGGGCTCACAAGACTTCCTCAACACCGGGCTAAATGTTAGGCGCCAGCAAGCTGTAAGTTTGTTTGGATGCATAGCATGATCCAAAGCAGCCTCGTGGGGCATTTAAATTGGCAGCTTCTTCCTTGATTCATGACACGGTTTAATCTTTGGCGTTATACCTAGCTTTTCATCATATGCTGTAACGCAAAATCATCTGAGAATTCAACGCCTCCGACTGTACGTCTATTATTTAGTGTTGTTTGTGATTGAGAAATTTTGTTGCTGGTAAAGTTGACTTCAATAGGCCTTGATCGTTCTACGGATGTTTTGACGCACCTTTTCGTGGTACAACCCTCCTCCGACGGCTGTTCACGTTGCTTCTGGTCCCCAGTTCAAAACACTTTTAGGACACCAGATACAAACTCATATACAGCAGTTGGTCTCCCAACTATCATGTGTCAGCAGGGATAATGACAGCTTTAGAGATCATTGGAACTCCAGAGATACATTCAGCACTCCTCCCAATTTACGTGAATGAGTGTTTCGCCAATTTTGGATATTACTCTAATGGGTATTCGGAGGACGGAATCAATTTCGTGAAAGTCATGATGTTTTCAAGGTTGCCACCTCATAGTCAAAATGTTCATGTCTATTGGGTTTTACTGCAAGTTTTGTATTGAGTTGTTTCAGTGAGTAGATCTTCAAGGTCATCAATTACCTCGAATTAGAAATAAACGCCTATCGAAATAACCCGACTTGCGGCGAAGTGTTATTCGCCTAAAACTGGCAAATGTTGCAGGTAGTCCTGTAGCTAGGATAGTTAGTGGAACCTGTTAGAGCCTATACTGTACTGACGGGCGCAAAATATGCTCGACTAAGCGGATGCCGAGTCCTGTGTTTTTGGACCTCAAGGATAGCTGTTCGGAGTAATCTTCTCTACGGATAACTCGTACTAGTTTAGAAGAACGTGTGGTTTTCGGATAACAATCACGTATGCTCATGGATCGAGTTTTCTGGTACAATGCTCGATGCTGTCGTACAAGTACTCAGGTCAGGTTTACTCGCAGCAGAGTTCTTTATTCCAAATGATGAAAGATACCAGGCTTTCTATGGCGGGCTCCGGGGAGTTGCCAGACAGCTTGCGGACGGAGCTGTACATGGCCGGCTCTTCGTCGTAACGCCTACCAGTGGGTCTCAGTCTAAGTGGAGGAGGTTGTCTTTGCTTACACGATACACCAGTGGGAAACTAGCGGCGC
Organism: Clonorchis sinensis; assembly: GCA_003604175.2. Classification (NCBI taxonomy): domain Eukaryota; kingdom Metazoa; phylum Platyhelminthes; class Trematoda; order Opisthorchiida; family Opisthorchiidae; genus Clonorchis; species Clonorchis sinensis. The sequence goes on from CM030374.1 coordinate 13,154,124, forward strand.
ACACCGCCAACATGCGGCGGGGGGTACACAATGCCTAATCAACTGGCTAACATGCACCCACCCATTTCGACCGGTAAAAGCCAATGATCCAACTTGGACGAGATGCAAGCTATAATTTTATTGAGCAGTTTGATCATTACATACGTCCTGGCAGGAAGCGTACGGCCTTCTTAATATACAGTGCATGTCGTGCTGTTGACGTCCTGAAATGAGAAAGATAACAGATAGTTTATCGAAACAACACCATGAGGCAGGTGCCTGATAAAATGAAGCGGGCACTTCAGTGTTGAAAACCTCGTAGAACCATGTTTACACGTCTTCCATGGCTGATTCGTATTGTGGTATTTCTTGCAGCTGGTGCCTACTGAGTATTAGGCCTAAAAAACACGATACTTACCTGAAAGGATGCCTCAGCATCTAGCGAACAGATTGGAACCAGTGGTTGAATGAAATCATCATCGTCCCTTTTCCCCAACTGGCGCTCTACGGCATTGACACACTACGAAATCGGCGCTAGGCTCATGCTATTAACTCACGACTGTCGATTTGCTGCTCCCTGGAGCCAAAAATGTGGGCGCACAAGGACTTTCGGAGCACGCTGTGCTGGGATTCTGTCCATTACGGGGTAGTCCAGAAACCGAAGTATGGCAGTGCAGTGATGGCACGACACTGACATACGCATTCTGATAGGACTCACGAAATTATTTTCTTCCTGCTCTCAACTGTCCCCTCTTTCTAACTCGTTCTTGTACTTGCAAATACGAACAAATTGTTTACCTTGTCCCAACCACCTCTGGGAAGTGTTCGTTTTGACCCACTGAACCCTTCCTTCAGATTTAACCATCCTGGTTTTGCGTTGCAATCTCGGTTCGTTTCAACAAGATCGAGCATTTTGCTTGCGGTGCTCGTTCGGCCACATGTATTAGCAGTAGTACAACCTCTCAACTATCACTTACACTCGACTTCCTTCGAAAGCTACACCAGAGGGTCCATTCATTTTCACTGAAAAATATATTTTGTGCCCTGGGCTCCATGGTGTTGAGAAGAAGTTCGCATTGCCCATATTCGCTGACTACGATACTTTTATGCTTCACCACAAGCGTGTTACCTTTAAACGGCAAGTTCGTTGCACACTGCCCGAAATTCCACGCCGGAGATTGTAAGACAGTGGAGCTCAGTAGACTTTACTACCAGTACAATACATCTTGTGGATCCGCATGACGTTTCGCTCAGTTAGTGGAAAGCTGTATAACGAGTAGCACGCACACCATGGAATCAACTGTGGACAGTGACCCTCTGAAGGTAGGGGTTCACGAAAATCTCTAAGGGGAAAGAAACAGAAAAAATCTGGTGATTAAATTTAAACATTCAAATAATAAGAGATTATTAACATACATTGTGGAGTGACCATACATAAAGCGAAATGCCTCATTTTCAGATAAAAAATTTTATTCAACACACAAAGGATTTGGAGAAAACAGCATCTGCTGGCGTCAGTGTTAACCTCAAAAACAGCATATTTTCGGAGACACCATTTTCCTTCACCGGATACCGACAGGCCACGTTTTACAGATTTTCGAAGCAGCACCTGGTTTTTATGCTATCGACAGTCAGCAGGTAGAAAATCTGTCCAGCGCGTTTAGTTCAATTTGTTTGTTTATGTGTAGCACTAGCATGAACGCCACGGCTGATGTTCATGCGCGCCACTTTTGATGGTTTGCCTCGAATCTGCACTCATCCGGTTCACTGCAAATTTTGTGCAGGTCCCTGGTCCTTCAAAATATTCCGGTCTTTGTGGTGATTTGTGACTGCTGTTTCCCCGTCCTTCTAACTGGAACTAAGCTCGGATTTAAAATTCACCCAAAGGAAATCTTCATTCAAAATGCTTATACACACGCTTTCGGAATGAGCCGAATATTTTCAAGTTACTTCCTATCGCCGCCTTTACTGGGCCGTGCGGCGTTGTCGTCTTGGATGTATGCGCTCTGGGTTACGTTTTCGGTGGAATTTCCCTGCGAAATTTCCTTCATTTCTGAACATGGTCTTACGAAGGAGGAAAGCCTATAACATGTCTGTGGACGTTGAAACTAAGCCAAACACACCCCCTGATGTTGCAGTTGCTGGAGCCACGTGTCCAAAAGGCGATGTCGCCAATGTTTTACTTCTTATTGCTCTATATATGATGCAGGTACGTACATCTCTCCTGTGACTTATAGACAGTCTTACATACACAATTTCAATTACTGGGTGCAAGCTGCAGGGCATCTCCTTTTGCTTTAGCGGAAAAATCACATGGACCTTCCTAGTAGCAGTGCCATGAATAGTTCACATTCAGGGCCATATGCGACAGCAAAAGCAGTAGGTACACTTCAAGCATTCGGCTGGAAAACTCCACATGAGCTGATAAACGCCACATAGACCCGCCAGCCACAGTAGTTCCTGGTATATCTAAGCCCCGCATGGAATAGTGAACAAAGCAGTCTTGTCTTACACCAGTACGCGTGGTGAACTCATGCGAAAGCTTGCCTTTTACTGGAGCCGCTGCGCTTTGACAGGCGTAATGCTGACAGAAAGCGGAATCATAACCGGCCTCGTACAATGGCATGGTCAGAGTCGCGTTGCTTACCCCAGAAGGAGCGAAAATCTCTAATCGAGGCTCTGTATCGATAACTGAAAGCCGCATGGTCCAGCTTGATCCCATGACTTGCGGTTGGTGGCCTACAATTAACTCGTGAGTGTTTGTGTTGGAGGTTCGCACTGATCAGGGACAGACAGTCGCTTTCCATTACCCCTACGTTGAGTATTGATTCCAAATCTGTCACTTAACTGTGTTCCTTTCGGGCTTAACCGTCCAACTTGGACATTCTTATCACCTGCCAGGATTTCTATATTCTTCCTTCTTGCTAACCGAAGCAGTCGTGATCGATATCGATACCACCTGTTTTTCTCAGTCTCAGAACTGCTGGATGTCGGGGCTTATGCTGATACGACAACTAAACACCATTTACAGCATCGGCCTGTATTTATCCTAATTGAGCTAGAAAACCGCACAGCCCGAAGACGACTGTCTACTGGGATCCACTCCAGCAAAGCGCCTTCAGCCTTGGAGCTGAGTGCAACTCTCACACCGTAGATACTACGGGCTTTGCGTCAGGATCACTAGATACCCGGGGAGTGAAATGTGAAACAACTGAGCAGCTTGATGTGCACAACTGAAATGGGGTCTTTTGTGCGTATTTCGAAGACACAACATACATCGGCAGATAGAGAAATCAAGGTTTCGGCGAGGGACATTATTGTCTGATATGACAAATAGTGCGGGCTTTAAATGCTGCAACGTGGATAGGATCTTTGAAGATTATTGAAGGTTATTTTTGCACCTGAAACAGTGGTCAAGCCACTTGCAGATTGCTTGATTATAGTGTATCGTTCGATGGGTGTGGTGGGATTATGAGCGCGGACCGGCGAACGAAGAGATGCAAGGGAGAATGGTAATCCCCGGTTATGCGGGCTGAAGAGGGGATGAGATATCCCCTGAGCCTTTGGCTCAAGATTCTGGCCCACAAAGTAGTTGGGGGGATTGGGGTTTTTTACGGACCCTTCCTTTATCCTCCGACTCGAAAAATTTTGAGCCGCGAGACTGGTTGTGAGGGTTTTCTTCAGGGACCCTTTCCGCAGCCAGTGGCTCAGTAGCCTGACCCACTTAGCTGCAGGCCTAGCCGGAGGGCGCAGGGAGTAAGGCATAGTCGCCTGAGTCCCAAACGCAGCTGCACACACCAGGTACCTTCTCAGCAGCACGAGATTCTTCGTTTTTCGACCGTACTGAGTAATGCGCCGACGGTAACCGTCAGCCGTTGGGTGGTCGGTGCGTGGGGATTTTAGGACCGACCTTTTTAGCCCATCCGTCCTCGTGGGAGGGAGGCACAATCGTTACTTCCATAAAAATGGAGATGCTGGTCGCCTGAAGGATACGCCCTGCTGCCTTTACACTACTATCACAGTGAACAGTAGGAATTTGCGTCTAGGCTACTTAGCAACACCACTTGTCGCAGTACGGGGACTAGTTATTCTCCTCGGGATTCTCCCTGTTGACTTTTCTGGCATGGTTGGACCTTGTAGAATTGAGTTCCAACCCGCAGGATCACTGCAGAACTGAAGCCAGACCACCATGACAAGGTGACAGACTGAGATCGAGTAATCCATTTGCCAGTCCTTTAACCGTCACTCCATGCCCAAGCTTTCGCCTAGTAAAATAGACCAAAATTGTCCTTTACTGAACTGAAAAGATTTGACCCGTGTTGCAAGTTTCAGTGTCCGCACTCTCTCTCTCCACTCCGGGGGCGGTCCCTCCCAGACATTGAATATGCGGATAATATTGTTCGCCATTGTTCAGATCCTTCAAAGATACAGACCACTTATATAACCTAAGTAATTCTGCCGCATAGTTTGTTGTGCGCTTTACAACAGAGACTTGTAGAATGCCACTGCAAGACTGCGTAAGATCAAATCCAAACATGCCTTCAGGCCGGTCAATCGACGCTGCAGATAAGTTTGGCCTAGTTAGTTGTATAAGCTGCGGTTAACTGGCTAGAGACTAGATTACTTCTCGAAGCGGGAATACTAGGGCAACTTTTGCAACCTTCGAAACCCACGGCGCCGTCTTGACTTCTTACTACGGTGGTGCGATCCATACTGCTTTATGAATCAGAAACGTGGCCGGTACGCGCAGAGGATGTACATAAACTTTCCGCATTTAACCTCGGTGTCCCGAAATGTAGCGCATACATCGTATTGTACCACTGGGACAGGCCAGATAGTTTTAGAGAAACTATATTTCTCCCACGGTGGATGAGTTGCTCACGCTTCATAGGCTACGCTGGTTAGAACATGTGCTCCGCATGCCACAAGACCGTCTGCTTTGCAGAGCTCTTCCCGCTAGCTCTGTGCTTACTGGCGGCCACCAAAACGTTGTCAGTCTATGACCTGGCAAGGAAATATTATGGAACTAACCAGTAAATTCAGTCGTATTGATAACCGCCACCTCCCTGGATGGGGACCTTGGGACTCAGCTTACTAGTAATTGACGACACTGACAGACATGGTTCAGTCACGCAGTCGACAGCCTATTTGCATCAGATTTATCGTCCGCAATTCGTAGCTGCCCAGTTTCCCGTCCTACTTGCTTATGCTATCGTTTCCAATACTTAGTTATATTCACAACACTGTCCCATTTTCCGGTTGGGGAAACTGTAGTAGCTGAAATCAACGTATCCCTGGTGCATGGTTTGTGGCTGATAAAGTTAACTGAACTGAGGTGGGCTCGCTGCAGTGTGTCAGTAGATTCTAGTCCAGGAAATCTACGTAATTGAGTCTTAGCGGCACATATCTGTCCCCGTCATACACAATATAATACCACTTATTCCACCGTAATAAAGCGTACAAAACATTGTAAGAGCTGCCTTTGAGAGTATCAGATCTTTAGTATGTGGGGAGCATAAACAGGTACAATGAATAAACAATCAGTGTCGCTGCATATGCTGGGTGCTTCCACGGAACCTGCCAAATGAACCGGACACAAGCAACTATCCACGGACATCCAGTCAAGATGGAGACCTTTAGCTAGGTGGCTTGAAACAACAGCAGCCCCGGTGGAGCCATCCGCGGCAGCTTCTGTATTATCAGAAATGCGTAACGGGAAGGTGAGGTCAACTCAACAGCTGCACATGGGACTTGATTCTCCTTTCGGAGAGACAGAGCACATCAGTAGAGACTGAGTTTAGCGTATAAACAAAAGCGAACTGTTGTCCAGTTCATTTCAGAATTCGAACGTTAAGGCCTGTCAGATGAATTGGGCTTCTGGATGATTTCGATGTGTCTACTACCGTGGTACCCTAGTTTATCCTAAACATTGCAGTAACTTATAAGGGATAGTGAACGCATCTGTTAGTCTTTAGAAATGGGCATGCGGATGTAACCCTATCAACTGAGTGAGGAAGGGTAGAAGAACGAATACATGAAAAAGAAAGGAGGTCGTCAGCAGCAGCTGTATGCTTCAAGTTAGGCAACATGACTGATTTGTCACGAGGCTACTTTTCATTGTGACTCATGAATCATCATCAGTTATCAGAGACAGCAGCTTCAGCGTTGAAACTGATGCTTTGCGACATAATCGAAAGGCTTATTTAAATAAATACCTGAATTTAAAATCAAACAAGTTTAATTATATTCAAAACCCTTAAGTGAAAAAGAGAGGACAGTGAGTGAAGGAGATCCCTGGTTCTAACGTACCGTAAGAATTCCGAGGTGTCTACATCTCGCAACGCCTCCAGTCAAGCTTAGAGGAGTAACTTGGCCCCATCCTGGAAGGCGGCCGCACTAACATCACCTAAACTCTCGTAATATATTTCATACCCTTCTGCCAAGTCACACACCCACCTCGCGATTCGTATCACTCTGGAATCACGGAGAACAACACCCTTCGGTAACCCATGTTTCGGAATGTGTATCACGTGGCTGAGTGACTGCATTTGATAATGCTGGATGTTTTCCACAACTGAAGTATCCACCGCACAACCAAATACCCGTTTTCAAATCATCTCGTTAAAAATTAGTTGGCCCCATCCGATAGCAGCAACACTTCTCAGGCGTCCATAAAAAAACTGAAAGCTTCTGACATCATCTGTCCGCAGAGGTCATCATACAGCAATACAGCTCTCACTGCAGTCTGGTACACGCGACCTTTGAGACCAAGTGATTTGCCTTTTTGGTGCCACAAGTGACACAAACTCGCAAACTGGATTTGAGACTCTGAGATTCGTGCACTGTCTTCATCTAGCATATTGCTGTCAGAACTAGTACAACGACCGAGGTATGTAAGCTAATCCACAAGATCGAGAGTTTCTCCTTGAATTGCACAGGGCAATCTCAGAGACTGAACGTTATGAAGCATGATTTTGCACTTTGTAGGTGCAAAGCGCATGTCGATGGTACGACGGTGCTCAGTTTATTCAACCGTGCTTGTTCTTCGCCTTCGTCTTCAAAGACGAGGACAATGTCGTCTGCGTACCCTAGGTAGGCAGTGTTCTCATAGGCGATGATTTGGATACTGGAGTTTTGAAGACCTTCCAGCGTTCAGCTCAGTATTTCAGCGATGGCGAATGGAAAGTGGATATTTTTCCAGATACCGCTTTTTCAGGGTAGATTGTAGAGAACCGAACTTAAGGACCGGATTATGTTCAGAAGCTTCTGTGGCAACCCCTGTTGAGCAAGTACAGTCAGGAGAAATGAGTGATCGACACAATCAAACGCACCCTTAAAGTAAGGGAACACCAAAGCTGTGGGTCGCCTGTACTTATGGCGTTGCTCTAACACCTGGTGGAGTGTGAAGTTGTGGTCGATGCAGCCTCTACTCGGTTGAAATCCTGCTTGTCGCTGCGCTTAGACGACGAAGAATCAGTAATCATTCGTGGTTGTACGTGAGTTGACATACTGCTAGTGTTGCTTCCTTCAGGTTGTTTCGCATGAAAGGGTGCGGCTGCTGGGCAACTGACTAGTAAACCGGATGAATCATAAGCAACGTCCATATTTTTATCCTACTATGGTTACTAGCAATATCGAAAAATTCAGCTCGAGGTCAAGGTCACCTCGGAAACGTTGCCCAATGCAATGTAACATTCCTGGATGGTCGGAATCGCTGCTGCTTTGACGATAGTGCAGATAGTGTAGAATTCGCAAAGTGAGTAACAACCCTTCTCTTATGTTGAACTATCCACTCTCCGAGAATTCGTATGGCGGTGTAGCCCACCCGAAAAATAAAAAAGCTCACTCTCGGACCGTAAGAACGTTGTGTGTGGAACTGGATAATTTACTGCGCTTTGTGGAGCGATCCGGCTGGAAGAAAATTCTTGTACTCTCTGAGCAAGCAGACCCTCCCAGTGTCGGAAGATGTGAAGTGGATTCGTATCTCTGCAGAAAAGTCCCCAGAAAGGTCACATGACCTAACCGTCGGAAACTTTCAAGCAGTCTCGATGCACAGGACGATATTGGAAGTTATAACGTTGCTAGGGCCGGAAGGGTGCTACAGCTGAACGATTTGGAGCGATCCGGTTGAAAGAAAATTCCTGTACGCTCTGAGCAAGCAGATCCTCCCAATGTCGGAAGATGTGAAGGGGATTCATATCTCTGCAGGAAAGGCCCCAGAAAGGTCATATGACTTGACCGTCGGAAACTTTCAAGCAGTCTCGATGCACAGGACGATATTGGAAGTTATAACGTTGCTAGGGGTCATGACGGTGGTGTTCCACTTATGCAAATGCCGGTCTATCTTATCGGCTGAGTCTTGCCACTTCTAGGGTTTCCAGCGGCAATGTTGCGACGCAAATGCAAATCATCTATCAGCAGTGTGGTACGGGTTGCCGTACTTCACCGAAACCAACCAAGTACGGTCACAACTTGGATCTGACTTCTCTGGAATCCAGTTACATATACTGAGGGGCTGAATATCCTGCTATTCTATTCCGAACCTTCTGTCATGGAGGCCGTTTCCAAAGACGTCGTCTTGAACAGTAAGCTGACCCAAATCATCAGCACTCCAGTAATCAACATCACTAGTTTCTCCTGGGTCTAATTTTTGCCAGGACATAAAAGCCGGTGGACGAGGGTGATGCACCGCCTCCTGTGGGGACCAGTGGCTATGCTGAGCTTGGGCACGTCTATGGCTCATCATCAGAATCTTGATTTCACCCTACTTTTGGATACTTCGCACTAGAGGCAAGCACTGGGAGAACCATGCACATAGGTAAGCCAGTAACCTTCGAATAAGATAAAAGGTTAACAGCCAGGATGGTACCTTATCTACTCTATCAATACTACCTGGAACGCTTCATTCCAATGGGTCTTGCTTGCAATGTGGAACCTATGGAGGTCATAAACTTTAGGATGGACCCATCCCCCCTTCGTTCAAATAATTGGACCAGTGGAGTAGGCATGGTCATGGTCACTGATGTACTTGTGTGCCTTCACATCTGTCGTGACCAGAGGTTGAGGTTTGAAACACGCCGCTACTTCTGGGTATCCAAACTACAGCGGGGACACGGCTCAAGTCATATGCCAGATCCCCCGGATTGAGCGTCGCGAACAGATCGAGAATTGAACAAACTTACCGCCTACTTAGTCTGGTAGTGTATGCTTGAGAGGAGTTCAGCAGCAACTCGAACTCTAGCTTCGGGTTAGTATGGTTCACGGGATGAAACAACTGGCGATATGGATGATCTGGGCCTGTCAGTGAGGCTATTACACGACCTTTTGTATGCCACAGGAAAGACTCCATGGTAGGTTCGCATCTTTGATAAAGGTTTGGAGACCACAGACTGAATTAGCCACACATCGTTCTGGTTCCAACAGCCTTTAGTTATCTTTCAGTTTGGATACCATGCTTGGACCACGTATTCACCATCGTGCCTCGGGTACACCGTGTTTGTGGGCGTCTGTCGGGTGTACCGGTGGTGCGCCACAGGATTCAGAGGGTTTTGGTGGCAGTTGCCGTTACCTTCAATCTTTGAGCTGTCTTGTGGTAAAAAGATCCTTAGGTCTCACATGGACCTTGTCTCCAGTGTGTGCGGGCCAAGAGAGAGAATGTGCGTATGTGTGAGAGAGAGTTGGTGCGTCGGATTGTTGTTTTATTCAGCGGCCTCGGGTTCAATTGAAAATTATAAGCTGAAGACTTGTTTAGTGCTTGATGATAGGTTCACAAACTAAGGACAGCATCAGAAAGGCTGATCGCAGTGAATTTGGCAGTCATAGTGGAATTACCTTGATCCTTATTACAACGGAACTCTTTCTGCTGCTTGTTATACTTCGTCTTACGAAGGCGTGTCAAGAAAGGACCCGAGAACAGTAATCAGGATTCCGGGTCTGTGTGGACCACATCTTCACACCCCGTCAAGTGTTAGAGCAATGACATGCATATAGGCGCCCTAAAATCTTGGTGTTCCTTGAGTTCAGGAGTTTGTTCGTTTCTGTCGATCGGTTCGTTTTTTCAACACTTGCGCGGCAGAGCATGTCCCAGAAGTTCCTGAATGTCAAGCACTGTTTGTATTCACATACTTGTAGATGCTTGAGCGTATGGAGAGCTCTCCAAAAGCTTCCCTACAAGCAGTGGTGTCCAATAGTTATGTCCACTTTCTCCATTTTTATTTAAGTACTGAGGCGAAATCTGGAAACCCGGTGTCCAGATCTTTCCGAATGAGGACCTCATAAAGCTCGGGATAGCTCAGCAGTTAAGGCGCGAACTTGCTGACCAGAAGACTCACCGCTCCTGTCTAGACTTGGCAAACCTGAGAAAATCTCACACCTCGTGCTCCCTTCGGGTGGCTTGACAGCTAGGGTATTTTATCTGACCGGTTATTTATTATTAGTTTCATTACGAAGTGAAATATGCTGACGGCATTGTTCTCGTTTTTGGAGAAAGAAGCGAAAGTGAAAAGGTTCGTCAAGGTCACCCAGTCCTTCGACATATTTTGCACCCACAAAATGCAGTCATGCTCTGGGGCATACAGTCTAAACAGTCTCTAAGGATTCAAGGAGTGACACCGGAGGCTGTGAAACACTATGCGTGTCTTTGAGGTTGATTACTCTCTGACGATTGTGTGACGGACGAAGTTAACACGTGGGTCTCAAAAGCCATAAATGCTTCTCCCAATTAGCATCACTTGTGGCATAAAAAGCATCGCATCAGGTCTCAAAGGATGCGTATGTTAGACTACAGTTCGGGCTGTATTGTACGGTTGCGAGACCTGGTCACTTCGGGATGAGGGTGAGACATCATCAGGTTCTTGACCACTCGTATCTCCAAACTGTAATTGGAATCAGGTGAAACCAGCAAGTTGGAACGAGATGATCAGGAAACGGAGCTTTGTTGAAACAGACGGCACTCTATTCAAATAATGCATCCAGTACTGTAAGCTAAGTTGGTTGGGCCATGTATTATGCATGCCGAGAAGAGCGCTGTTTTCCGTGCCTGATTTGGACTAGCGAGAACTTAGGGGTTGACAGAATTTTTCGTGGCGGAAGGGGGTGAAGAATGTTACGAGAATTTTGGGCATCGTTGGTGCTGTTCACCTTGCAGGTTGGGGTCCATGTGACCCTATCTGTGCTTAGCTTAAGACACTGAAGGATATGGCGACTAACCGGTGTCAGTGGTTTTTATACCGTCAGTTTCTCTTCAGATTGTTTGACTGTGTGTTGGAGGTTTAGGCACCTCGAATGTTTGTGGTATGTCTGTCCTAGGTCGCCTCCCCGTCCCATTTCTTTTTGATACTACAAAGCTTTATACAAATACATTGACATGGTTGTACGACAGTGAGCCACTGGTGTTCCCATCTGGTGTTGCTGCCAGTGAAGATGATGTAGAATTGGCACCATTGGCAACCCACTGTAACCTTAATAAGTTCATCGCTGTCTTATTTTGAAAAGCTTCGTTTCCCACCATAGCAGCATATTGGTAAAAAATTTAGTTTGCGACAGGTGTCCATCGTCAGTGCGCTGTTTGGTAGGTATATCAAAGCGCGAAAATCGTAACGATGGCAGTCTTTCCTCGGGATGGGCGATATTATATATATATATATATATATATATATATATATATATATAGATCGATGGGGGCGAGATGGCGCAAGTGGTTTGACCGCGAATTTACTGACCGGAAGGTCCGTGGTTCGAACCCCACCTCTGCCTCTCGACTTCCCCTGTCTAGGCTTGGGCAACCTGGCAGTATCCCAGCCCTTGTGCTTCCCTCAGGTGGCATGGCAGCTAGGCACCGGAAGGGTGTTACAGCTGAACGATATGATCGATGGGTGAATATGCGGAGGCCTGTTTCAAGGCATCAGCCAACCCAAACATGTTGCCCTAACAATGGGCACCAGCACCAGTTACTTCTCATCAAGGTACTGGCGTCATCATCATCAGAGCCAGCAACATCACTGTTGACACTGAAGCTTCACTGCCGTAAATGAAAATAAACAAAGAGTAATTGTTTAGTTGTAACACCCTTTCGGTGCCTAGCTGCCATGCCACCCAAAGGAAGCACGAGGGCTGAGATACTGTCAGGTTGCCCAAGTTTAGACAGGAGAAGTTGAGATGCAGAGGTCGGGTTCGAACCACGGACCTTCCGCGAGTAAATTTGCACTCTAACCATTGAGCCATCTCGCCCCCTTCACTGCCGTACAACTAAAAAAGAAAAAAGAGTGTGATAGAGGAACCTGGTGCTGGGCTGTCGCAAGCATCCTAAGGTGCCTATACCTCGACTGACCGTCATTTCTTGCAATGTCTCCATCCAAGCACAAGGGGTAGGAGATTCGCGGCGACCTCATCCTAGAAGGCGGACCGCGCCAACAAAACCTTAAACGTCCGACAGTCCCTTGAAGTTTAGGCTTGCTGCCACACAGTAAAATACCATGCAAGTGTTACCAAGATCCGCCCGTTAACACATCGTCAGAATGGTGGTAGATATTCTAACGATATTCCATTAGCTAGACGGCTAAGGTGCGGATGACAATGTCAGGCTGATACTCTCTGGATAACTTTAAGAACTTACTTCGTTTTTGTTCAACGAGTGGACCAGTGAGTACGCTTGTGTCCCACAAGGTCACCGAGGATGGGCAGCAAAGTGTAAGGTAAACAAGACTCGATTTAGAGGAGTTAAATGTCGCAGTTCTAAGGCAGTATGAAACCTGCGTGAATTCCAGCTTTTCGCGTTTGTGAATTGCGCTGAGTTTTTTGGGAACTTTCAGTTTTCCTTACGGTTTGGTTGAATTCTCTCTCTTTTTAACTTCGGTCGTATTTTGGAAGCTATCACAGGGGCTGTCATCTTTCTCATTGTTCAGAGTATTGTGCTAGTAGCTGGAGTCTTCACCAATTTTGAACACCTATGTTCCACTGTCTTACAAACTTATATTCTAGTTGAGACAGCTTCTCTGGATATTACAAAGCGCATTCACATTTCACCCATTGTTCTTCCCCCCCCCCCTACCCACCCCACAAATCCAGGGAATCCCTTTGGGCTTGTCAGCAGCCGTACCGTATATACTCCAATCCGATCCAAACACTGCAAGCTATCAAACTCAAGCCACGTTCTCCCTGGTCACATGGCCATTTTCCTTGAAATTGCTCTGGGCCCCTCTAGTCGACGCGATCTACAGCACCCGTTTTGGAAGGCGAAAATCCTGGCTCATACCGGTTCAGTATGCGATCGGTGTAGATTTACTGGTTCTAGCTAGCAATGTGGACAGTTGGCTCGGACGTGAACCGGGCAAGTCTTGGGGTCCACTTGCCGTAACCCACCCTGTAAATATCTACAGCTTGACCGTGGCATTCTTTGGTTTGACACTACTTGCGGCAACTCAAGATATTGCTGTGGATGGTTGGGCCATCACCATGCTTTCAAAGTAAGCTATCTCAATGCAGATTCACTCTTCCTCATTGTTATTTAGATTATCATCGCTATTACCACAATCACTATAGCAGTGGGTACACTGACAATAGGTTGGACGAATTGATTTGATCGGACAATCTGACCACCATTGACTCTCTTATCGGTTACTCCTAATGGAAGCCCTGATAATTACCAAGCGTGGAATAGTGGAGATCCGGTCGGATTCCGAAAAGTTCAGCTGTACATAGCACATCATTCTACTTAATTGACCGGGCACACTGAGACCGGTCGAATCGATCTACCTCGTGGATTTCATTTTCCGCATTCTCTCTCACCCTACTAATTGTTCGTTTTGTGTGTTTCCTGTGGTCACAAACCCTGGTATAACCATATCTCACAGCACACTAAAAACTTGATTTCTGTAAGAACTTGGAACATCCCCATTGAACCGGACTAGGACATCAAACAGAGTCTCGCGATTTCACAAAACTCTTTTCAAAGGGAAATTGTGGTGTATTTTGTTTTACCAAACCTTCGTTATCGATCCCGTCTCGTGAGCTGGTTGATAGGCATGCTGTATTTTCACTGTATATTGTGAAGCGGCTGAAATCTAATCATACTCTCTCCAGACCAATTCACTTTGTCCTGAATCTTTGTGACCGCTTGGTCGATTCTGGGTCTGTTTTTGTGACTGATCATCAGTCAAACCAAAGTACCAAATCTGCATTTGTGTGTACTTATTTGTAAGCCAGACCGGCCTTTTGTTTGTTCATCTGTTTCGGCCTTTGTGGACAGAAGCATCAAGTCGTTATTAAAGGCATAAACCACAGACTATCCTATCTAGCTATTCACGCTGCAACGAAGCCTAATGGTGTGGCATTATTCCCTGAAGTAGGGAATGGTCATCGTATTGATGAGAGGGATCGTCACTATTTTCAACTCAGCTGTTCATTACGTCAGCAAAGGATCCCGAGGAATGGGTCTGGGAAATAGGTAGACCTTCTATTCGGCTGACATGCTATTCTAATGGCAACAGTTGGTTTGTCTATAGGGGCCCCACCTACCAAATCCCAGTTTTACAATGTGCTATGGGTAGAATGGAAGCATATATTTTCAGAAAATTTGAGAGTGTAACTAGAAAACCCAAACATAAAGGCACACAAACCATTCCTTCGAGCCTATGTTAGAAATGAGCACGCCTATGCGGGAGAGGACGGTAAGGTTCTGATCCTTATACATCTCTGACAAACCGGTAGGTCGTGAAACCAACAGTATCCATGGACAAAACATGCTACTCGAAGTACCGATACCAACTGACCTAGTTGGTATGTGCAATAGGGAATTCTTGAAGAATTGGGAAGTTTCCCAACACTTTTTCCATAATCCCCTGAGGAAAGAACCTTTTCTGAGGACATTTTGACTCTTTATTAAGAGCTTTTAACATCGTCATAATACATAGCAGGATACCAAGCTGTTACTATTAAATATTGAGTTGATTCGTTTCTTCATCGTCGTGTACTTCAGCCAATTCGTTACATGGCTTTTATGTGGAACCATAGAGTCGAGAGGAAAACTTCAGAAGAGCACTACATAGCTAGCTTAGAAAATGGCTGAGAATGAGTCATGTCTCGCTCACATGACTGTTGTGTTATCGATTTTACTGCTGGTGTCTGCCATGTTCATGGTCAAAGGAACTCTGAAATTGTTGTAACGGCCGTCAGGAGCGCGTGGTTACAACAGTGGAAATGAAGAGTATGAGTGTCTTGAAAAGTGAGACAGACTACAATTGCGTTTACTTCGTGTCCAACATTGTATTCTGAGGGCGATCAGTGTATTGGGTTCTTCTGTTGTGTCTGCTAGCCCCTTTAAATCTTCTCACTTACATAACCCACATAACTCTGCTGCACGGAATGGCATGCGCTTCACATCTGCAAAGTGTAAAGTGCTGCTACGAGACTGGGTGGGACCAAACCCAATCCTCATGCTTGCAGATGAGCTAATCGATGTAATAGGTAAATTTATATACCTGGGCAGCTTTCCGATGATCGAAACTGTAGCGGCTGGAACCATTGTGCCTGTGGCACATGGTTTATGGTTGATGAATTGATTGATTGATCGATTGACATGTTCTGGTAGACAGTCTCAATACCCTGTCACCCGAATTGGGCAGTAAAGTGAATCACAGGATCAATAATTCGGTCGCCGCGCTATCACCAACTTCGGTCGTTATCCGAGAAGACCTCGCGTTCGAGCCGCACGTCACTGACCAACTATACCCCTACGGAAGGGTGACAGCGATATTTTGCAGCTAGTTCACTAGGCGGATAACACATTCGTTCCTTACGTGGAAAGGGGGCAGGACTATGACTGATGTGTTGCCAGGTTGCCGAAGGCTAGGCAGGAGCAGTCCAGATGCCAGGGTTGGTACTTTCGGTCATCAGCCACCGATATAGACCGCTTTTTGCGTCAACTTGTGAGCTGTTTTCGATCTGATTTATCGGAATAGTACGATTCAATCGACCTAACTTGTTGGCTCATTCTGATAATTGGTCTAAATTTGTATAGTTATCTTCCACTGCTAGAGAGACTGGATAATTCTCATCGGCTCTTCGCCATCAGGTTGTGATTCACTTCATTATGTGTAATGTATTCCTTGGAATTGTAATTCCTGGACGAAGTCTGTACATGAAATCTACCTTCGTTGACGCTGATCTATTTCACCGTTCTAACCCTCTCCATCTTGTATGTGGGTATGAAAAGACTCAATACATGGAATGCGGTCAGTTGATTACAAACCAATGAAGTGAAGCCAGCCCGGAAATGAGTCGAAATTCTGTTTCCTGTTGAGGTGCGATACCGGAAGCCCCTTTCATAGTGCAGCTGAAATCAATAGCTGTTCATCTGATACACCTTCGTGACACCTTTAGTTCCGTTCAAAATGAATGTTTACTCTTGAAACTAAGAAAGTTTGTGTGGGATTTGCGTGTTTATAGTGCCCCAGGCACTCGATTTCTCAGTGTTAAACCGAATGCTGAAAATTGCTTCCTCTCTCTTTTCAACAGACAGAACTTGGGCTGGGCATCGACCTGCAATTCTGTTGGGCAAATACTAGGCTATATGGTCGCATTTGTGCTGTTTCTGTTTCTGGAATCTCCCCACATAGCCAACAGCTTTATACGCGGAAAACCGGTGACTGATCAGGGGTTCATCACATTCTCCGGTAAGTCCTCGGTGTTTTTTTTTAAAGATACAATACTCACGAGCCTCTGGTTGATAACTTTCTCGAAATTGAACCCCCAGTTCTGGCTCAAATCAAGCAAACGGCTGGTACACACACAAACACCGAATCTTTAGCATTTGAAGAATGGCCAGATAACAACTGTTCATAATTAGCCTGCGCTGATCGTCTGGATCATTTCATCGTCATGACCACGGATCATTCGCGTCACACCGAAACCTTAGTGTGATTGGATGTGATTACATGGACGCACGTGAAAGCCACGCGCGATTTGACCTTATGGTGTATGTTGCGTTGTCCGACCACTTGTCAGCAGTCAGCAGCCTTTCCGTGACGTTTTGGCTGGTCTGTAACGGCTCACATCACGGAAAACAAGTCTCGAAGTGAATGTCTGCCACAACAAAACGATAAGTTAGCTACGTAGTGGGTAATATGTTGGCAAATTGCTACCCGGTTTAACGTCATCAACGATAGGTTGGTCGAGGAATGTACAACAACTGCGGTCAATGACTTGTGATTTCTTAATATTCTCAGAGAATAATTTCTTTTGACGTGATTTCTCGTCTTTGATTGCAGTTAGCTTTCCTGCTTTCCTTATGCAACTGGGTCTTCCGCGTCTAGTGCTGCAGACTTCATATTCTTACCAGAAAACTAACTTACTAAGGCACATCGCAAAAACTCTGCACCGATTTCGTTGAGGATTTTTTTCTACACCTAGTCCAAATGGCTCGAGATGGCCACAAACCCAAGCCATTCCACGGACTTCCTGTGTGTCACCTCATTTTGAAGTATGGTGTGGAAGCCTGTATGACAATTTTCTGTCAAACAATACGTGTGGTGTTTGGGGATATCAACTAAGGATTGTGCATCTTGGATTATCTTCAAGTTTTCGGCAGAATGTTGGTGACGTTACTGTCTGGAGACTTCGGTCTTCTCAACTGACATCAGGATAACACAACAAAAACAACAGGACAACAAAACAAACTGGCCAGATGTGAGTCATGCGGTCATATGTCTAGTGCGTGTCCGGTTTTAGTGCCGAGGTCTGTCGCATCATGGTCAAAGTTGGTCAAATCCGACATTGTCTGAGCTTGAAAGGCTAAACAGTCTGGTGGCTAGATTGCTTGGCGTCGAAATTGATGCAACCATCACAAAGAACTGGATCGACATGGTCAGACAAGGGTGAATGCAATAGAAAAGGCGAGGCAGAAAGAAAGAATGCAGACGAGCTGGAACTACTGCTCCTTCGAACTGCAATTCAATTTACCTCGGATCCAACACTGCCGTTAGTATCATCTGCTGCGGATGTCAAATACTCGATCAGACGGTTAATATGTGGCCACAGTACGAGTTGCTTCTGACGATTATCTGAGATAGTTTCGCTTTGCAGCCCTATATCACAGGAGTTTCTGTTACAGTGCATTGACCAACAACGTCCCTACAAGAAGCCGAAATTGACGATCATCGTGTAATGCATTTAGGAGTTTAAATGGACAACGCATTCGGTACTTTCGCTGGTACTTATCAGGATAGCAGCATTTGTTCAACACCAACTAATATGTGATCTGTTTTACCTATATCGCGGGATAAACATGAATCCCAATTGAATCTATCGTTTATGGTAAGCTTCAACTGAGTATGCTGTACAGGGTTCGCCTCTTGCTTCTTTCGGTACGACATTCGAGATTTCGCAGTATATTTTCTCGAAGGAAGCTACTCACGAAGTTGATGAAAACTCTTCGACACCCCACGACCGATTTCGCCCTTTTTGAGGCTCATCACGTAGGCACTGTCCCAGAGTTTCCCTTAACCTCATGTTCTACTTGAACACGATTTGGCTATCACGGGAGATTAGACTGAATCCCAGTTGAATCTATCGTTTATTGTGTTCTTAAACTGAATATGCTGCACAAAGGCCGCCTCATGTTTCGAGATGTCATGGTATATTTTCTTGAAGGAAACTACTCACGAGATGGGCTGCTGAGCGGTCTTCAGCAACCTTGTAATTAGTTCCTTTTAAGGAAATAGTATGAATTTGTCCCGGGATTAAGGTTTTCCTGTGATGGCCGTCCAAGAAACGGGATTGTTACAGGCTGATGCTTCAATATTGTTGCTCCGTGCCGATTTACATTCACTTGCTCACCTGGATTGCGTGAGGAACAACCGTTTGGTGGGCTGGTTGTCTTACCCGGTAATTCCAGCTATCGCTTCACCTGGTTTAATCTGAAAGACAAATTTCCCTACTGTCAGGGTGGTCGAATTCCTGAAACTAATTCTAGAATGCCCGAAACCTACCGAGACCTTCAAACCCCACCAAAATTGCAGTAGGGAAGCCGTCAAGCGTCCAGGCCACAAGAACCGACTGTCGATTGGACGCTCAAGCAGCCAATCAATCTAGCAACGGCCGACGATGATGGGTGTTCACTCAACGTCGATCGGATAGCTTGGATCAAGGTTGAAAACGTGTTTCAAGTACCCCGAGGCCTTTCGTAACTTTGGAACGCGCTTGTTCGCAACAAAGTTGCTGTGTTCCTTGTCGACGACACTAAGGCACTGGAACGGGAACAGCAGTTAGTTACAACATCTACACACAAATTGCGGCAGTACTTCGTGTGCGTGTACACGAATAATTAAGTCGCAAATTTCACATGAAATCTTACACATCACATCGGTTCTCATCAGTGTCCCGTTTTCATTTTAAGTTTTGATGGTGCGAGCGTGACATGCAAGATTCCCTGCAAAGTTGGTGAGAAACATTGCATGGGGCAAACAGGAAGGAGTCCTTCACAAACACAAACAGTATCGATTTCGGCCCGCCTCCTTAAGCGAAGATCAGGAATGCGACGACTTCAACAGGAACACTGACAAAGATAAGACAAATTTGTGGTAGCGTGGTACTCCACGCCGATGGTGATCAGCAACCTTATGAGTAGTGTATTACGTATATAAATTGAAATTGGTTCAATATATCAAACACTAGGGACAAAAGAACCCTAGAACTGCAATGCTTCGAACAGGGCAAGAAGCCAGAAACGAAACGCAGAGAAGGAACAGGTGCGCTGAAATCCACCGGATCAAACAAAGTATAAGCCGAAGGACAAAATTACACAATGAATGTAGAACGATTTGACAGAGAATACATCTTAATAGCCCTTGGAAACGCAAAGAAATCGTCCACTGTGGGAGGAACAACTGCATCAACCACAGGTAGGTGCGACCCGCCAATCACAACAGAACTCACCGCAAATTGAGAGCGGACCATTCACTTCGAAAAAAGACAACCACAAAAAATCGAAAATGCCCGAATAGCATATCAGATTCAAGGGAAACTTAGCATCAGACCACGTAAATTGCAAATGGTCTATTCAGAAAGGGGACTAAATTCCCCGGAGGAGCTGTCTAACATACCAACTCAATGCGAGGACCGCAGTGCACAGCGCAACGTGTATCTCAAAGGGCCCTTCAACTGGTCAATGACATCTGAAGATATCAGCTGCGATCTAGAAACTGATCACAGGTAAATGGCGATGAATACGCGCGATGCACTAATGATTTGTCCGCGCCGGGCGAAACGCTCACAAGCCAATGGCCAATTGCGCAACAAACAGATCAAAAGCTACTTGATTCGTGACCTGCAATCGCAACTTGACCTCAGTTTTGAGCACCTATTGCTCACTGCTGTTCAGCTAACGTACAATGATAGGATAATTCCCAGTGCGTAACGCTTCCTAAGTAGAACATGGAGCTAATCTCGATAAGTACACTCATTTGCAAATCAGTTTGGTTTTGCGATAGACTCACCTGGGACCCAGCTGAATCTCTCGTTTGTGATGTTGGAGCCAGGCAACTGAATGTGCTGCACCAGGCCGCCTCATGTTCCAGTTGCTACGATATTCGAGATATCGCGATACATGTATATTCGTAATGGACTACTCATAAGGTTGCTGAAAACTCTTCGACAGCCCACGACCGGTTTCGCCCTTCTTGGGGCTCATCAGGTAGGCGCAGTCCCCGAGTTTCCGTCAACCTTATGTTCTACTTGAACCCAAATTGCACTGTTTTCGAGAAATACACTCATTTGCATATCAATTTGGTTTTTGCGAGAGACTCACCTGGAACCCAGCTGAATCTCCCGTTTGCGATGTTTTCAGAACCCTATGAGTAGTGCATTACGTATATGAAGCTAATCTATATCCTTGTGAGCAAACTACCAGCAATGGTGCGCGTGAAAGTACATCAAGGTCTACTTAATGTTGAGGTAAGAATGACGTACTGAGTGATGAAAGGATGATGTGGCTGGCCGGTCGCTACTGGCCGCATATGCTACTGGTTTACACTGATTTACTGACTTGTCGCATGATCAAGTGGCCCGCTTCTCTGAAGTTCGGCTCTGGGAGTGACCTATTCCTTGATACGAAAATCGGGACTAGTTATTTGTTTGGTTTCTTCGACACTTTTCATCTTCTTCAACCTGGTCTTGGCATTTGTCTCATGTGGAGTTGGTGGTGTCAAATGCCGTTCCATAGGGATTTGCAACCATCTTTTAACATCCGCGTGACCCATGAATGGCTGTAGCCTGATATACCATTGAATCACACGGTTGCCCCAGCCGAAATCTGTAATTTCGAGCACTCATCACTCCTCCCTTGATTTGTTTCGGCTTCTCTCAGGTTTCCTATACTTCTGGGGCATTACCTTCATGGTTTTGACCACACTAGTCGCCTTATTCAAACACGAAGCGGAAGCAGCGAGACCGCTTCAAAAGTGCCTCAATGGGTTGTCAAAGAGGCTATGTGACACATCCGCCGTTCAGCAACTCAAGACCACTGGTATGTCATTACGTCCCCGACTGCGTGGCCGCAGTCCACAAACAATGGTCGGCGATGATGACGTTACTGAGATCACCGAAGTCGGACTGGAAAACGAGGACGTTGTATTCGATCAAGCTGAGGATAATCAGAGAGTAATGAGAATTAACAATCAGAATTGTTGGGCTAACAGTCGGTCCGGAAGCGTTATCGAAGTTTCGCCGGAAGATTCATCGTTCAACCAAGGTGATCCAGCTGCTGCCCCCGCTGAGGATTCATCTAATCACGGTCTGTCCTTGTGTGACACATATCGTGTCACGATTGGTGTGCTATGGCTCAAACCGGTGCTCACCTACATCGCATTGCTTCTGATTGTCAAGGTTAGCGTTTTGTTATGTGTAATTTTGAGCTCTAGATAGCTCAGTGGTTAAGGCGCCAGCTTGCCAGATGTCCGTAGTTCGAACCCAACCTCTGCATCTCAAATGCTCCTGTCTAGACCCGGCAGTATCTCACCCCTCGTGCTTCCTTCCGGTAGCACCGAAAAGGAGTTACGGCTGAATTATTATTATTTTTTTATTTGTGTGATTTATGTCTTTACACCCCCTGCGGTGTCTTTATGCCTAGACTGTCAGTGGTTTCAGTATCGTAGGGCATAGACTCCTTGGTTTTCCGGTCGAATCATTCTGTTCATTAAGTGTGCCTCAGCTGTTTTTAATTGCCCTCGTTTCCTCGGGAAGATTAGAAAGCCGGAGTTTACGCATCTATTCCCCACACACCTACGTTGTGGTCACCTTTCTCTCCGCCGTTTGACAGGCTCTTGAGAGAGAGATCTGCTGTTTAGGCATGCAATCTAACCTTAACTGAGTGGTCTTCCTTCTGATATTAAGCAAATCCTGTAAACAGGAACACTGGGGGAAAGGACGATGTTTTTTCGAGCATCGTCGAATACGAGCTATTCTTCAAACAGCTGCGGGACTCATTTTATCACACAACATCCTGTTGGGTGTTCAGTCGCTGGGGTGTATTAATTGGTTTTGTTGATCTGTTAGCTAAGTTCGGCCAGCAGATCAACGGCTACCTGATCTACGTCTAATCAGTCTGTTTTCGTCATAAATGCAATTAGGCCGCTGGAAAAAACGACAAGTATACACTTGAAATGAAATGAAATCGTGACTGATCACGGGATTCCGAATCAGGTGGCTTAGAGGAAGTTCCGCTCATCTGTTTCCGGGCAAAACTAATGGATAGTGAAGGCTGTTAACCGAGACTTCTAGTAACCAGGGTTCGTACGCTGTGATCGATTTGCTAAGTTTATTGTTCATGGACTAATCCAACTGTGTACTGATTCTGTTCCATCACGTTCAATCGAACCCACTCTGTGCACCCACCTCTCTTATTTCTCCCATTCCATTCCATTTCGATACAGTTTTGCTTTGCGGCCTGTGATTCTGTCACCACATTGAAAATGATCGAGCACGGCGTTTCCAAGGAACATTTGGCCTTCCTCCAAATGCTTCTCGTGCCGCTACAAGTGGTCCTTCCCCTGCTGATCACTCGATGGACCAATGGTCCGCGACCGTTGTTGGTGTTCACTACAGCTGCCATCGTCCGGTTAGTCATTAGTTCATGTGATATTCGATTGATGTGTACTGGACTTCTTCAGCGGATTTATTCGACTAGGAGTACGGCTCCTGTTCAAGACGGACTGTATAGAATAGGAGGATCCCACCGTTTCTATATAGCATACTAAAGAGCTGTAACCCAATCGGAGGGTTCCTTGTTGACTTTGCTGTCGGAGGCCGATGAACCTCAGCCGTGAGAGTCTGCGAGACTCTGAGGACTAGGTTGAGACGAGTATCCAGTGGTAGTGAGGGTCTCCTGCTAACAGTCGTATTTGTCATTGTATTGACATATTAGTGGCTCGTTGGTTATTGATCTTTTCACCGAGGTTGGCGACTGTTTGCAAACTTCTCCCTGTTGATCGAAGCTAGTTATTCCTTTACTGATTGTGTTTATATAATTTCTTCGCCTCTAACGCAACTAATTACTTGGAGAGATAGCTTCTCGTGGTTCCCCTAATCCGTTTAACATTTTGTATGCGTTTTGGTCTGTTTTTCCCGCGATTAAACTTTTTTCGGATGCCTTCCTTTTCGTAACATCCACTCTGTGTTCTGATCGATCTATCGTCCTCTCGCTTGTTAGCCCAACGCTTGTAAAACAATGAACAAGTTTGGAGGACAGATAGACAGCCGAAATCTAAAGCGTTACAACTTCTCGCCGCTCAAACGCAATTTTGAGCGACTGACTCGGATTGTCATCTATACTTCACCTTTCACACCGATCACCGGCCTTGATAAGTTGACTCCGCTGTCTTTGTTTAGATACACGGGTAGAGCAGGCTGTTGTACCTCTCCGAACAGAGGAAAACACTTTTCGTCGATGACTACTTTTAATAACCAGCGAAAACGACTGTTTGGTTTACCGTACTTGACTGCTCCTTATTCGGAGTATGAGATCGACTCAGCGAGCTACTGGCAAGATTGATTGCCTTTGATGCGCAAGGTGATTGATTGATTTCGGTTTCCCACGATAGTGTTTGTTCTAGAAAAATCACTGCGGTTTACAGGACATCCAGTGGGATGATTGAATAGGCGGGTACAATCGTGTGGGTGTCTTCAATGACATGAGCACCCGCTTTATCTTTGGGTTGTGGGAGCTAGGCTTCTCTTTTCATGTACAATAGAAAGCTCTCGATAAAGAACATTTACCAGGTAAGATGAAGTGTCCCAAATGACGAGGTGTCTTTTCCTCAAGAGTTCTGTGGGCATGTGTTTGAACTACTAAGTGACAATCAGTGCATTTCTCTCAAGCAGATTTGATGCGGCATGGTGCAAAGGTCTTAGAAATGATTTTTTTAGGCAATGGATAAGAGGATTTAACGCTTTAAAGATCTTTCAACGGTTAGTATCCAGACCTTAGTAATAGGAACAACAATAATAATAATAATAATCGTTCGGCCCTAGTACCCTTTTGTTGCATATCTGCCATGCCACCCGAAGGAAGCACGCAGGTCAGATACTGCCAGGTTGCCCAAGTCTAGACAAGGGCAGTCAAGATGCAGAAGTTGGATTCGAACCACGAACCCTCCGGTCCATAAGCTGGCACCTTAACCACTGAGCTATCTTGAGCTCTATCCAGACCATGGTATTTCCGCATTATTTTTAATAGTAAGTCCGTCTCATATAACCGACCTCAATAAGTACTGGAGACTTTTCCGCAAGGACTTTGCCTGTCTTCCATTTTCTGTAACCATTGTCCGTCGTGTACGAATCATGCTGTAAGTCATTCAAGTGAATGATATGCGGTCCTCGGTTCCAGTAACTTACTGGGTCAACGAATGCTTCATTCTCCTCGACAGATACCAGTCGACTGCAGATTCTCTCATCGGGTTTAAATCTCAACGTGCGTGGAAAATTGGTCATCTTGTCGTGATGTCTGAGCTTCGGTGGAAGCTGGATCCTTATCAGTTAGGTCAAGGTCAGGTCAAGGCAACGTGCCTACAAGATGACAAACGACGTGTTGATTTAAACAACACGTACGATGACAAGGTCAAAGAGCGGTTTACTTTCAGGTCAAAAACAAGACAGGTGATATAGGCACAAAACCGAAATAACAAAAACGGGGAATCGCGTAGTACAAAATATGAAGAGAAGAGAAGCATCAGCAGTCGAAGGGTGAAAATGTGATCGATGCATCCTCTTGCAGGACGGAATCTGGTTTGGCTTTCACGGATCTGTCTCTCTGTGTTCAGTCAACCTTCAAACGATTAGACCAGAGAGCAAAATCGATGCCACAGGTGCCAGGCCGATGCCACGGTGGTTTTCACAGCGTCCGCGTATCCTTTTTGAATATAGGAATAACTGTCCACATGTCCCATTCTGCAGGCAATTTCTCTTCGTTCCATGTCGCGCCACTATAAATAAATAAATAAATCATTCAGCCGTAAAGCCCTGTTGGCGCCTAGCTGCCATGCCTAAGGTAGCACGAGGGCCGGGATACTGCCAGGTTACCGAAGCCTAGACAGGAGCAGCCGAGATGCAAGGGTTGGGTTCGAACCACAGACCTTCCGTTCAATAAATTCGCGCTCTAACCACTGAGCCATCTCGCACCACTAAGCTTAGTTAGATGGGTCACCAGGGATTCTCCGCCTTCTATGAAGAGGGATCGATACAGACGGTCCGTTCCTGGTGCCTTCTTACATTTCAGTACGGATATTTCATACTTCATTTCTTTCGACGGGCGATTAGGATTTACATCCCATTCGCATGTATGCACTTATCTCCACAGGCTGTGTTGCAGGAGGCCAGCTAAACTGCTCCTCAGTGTTCGGCCCATCTTTTACGAGTGAATTAATGAGCCGCCTTTTTCACATATAATTTCACTGACCGCTGCTTTCCAAGGGCCAGTCGTTCGTATCAGTTGATATAAGGCACGGCTCTTTCCGGTAGCAAAAGCCTTCTCCATCTCCTGAGCTTTCGATTTCCACCAGAGCTCTTGGTCTTTCCTTAGGCTCTTCACCATTTGGCGTTTTATGGATTTGCCTGCGCCATCTTACTCGTTGCCTGTTGGTATGGCTTTCCTGACATCAGTCATGACTAGCGATCTCGACGATATCTAGTGGTCTTGTGGTCGAAACCGTGTTCAAAACAACACTATTGTCTTCCTCAGACTTCCTGTTAGCAGCAAGTTGCTTAAACTGCATTTTTCAAGAAAAGCAATTCGTGCTTTTATTATTTCATTTTGCTGTCAGACATTCCATCCTTCTCAGTCAGGTAGCCTGCCATTCACACAGAGAACAGATCTCGTTTTGGGCCTCATTTCTGGGAAGCCTCTGGTGAACTGCCAAGTTGAGAATGGTACTGATTGTTCATTTTACTACGTCCACTGTTCAGCGGTGACGCACCGGTCATCAAGCTTAGGACGTTACAGATGCCCTAATAAACCAGTCATCTAAACCAAGTAGGACAACATGTAACTTAAGTCTTGATTAGCGAGCAGGCTTTTCTTCACTGACAAAAGTCAAAACAAATCTCAGAAGAAAACCGCATATTCTGGTTTGGGTCTGAAAACGCGTGTACACCTAAACCCTGATGCTGTATTTCGGGCCATCCAATGATTTTTCACGGGAACAATCCTCGATGTGACCATCCGAAATGGCCTGAAGCCTATTGGACGGTTTGAATGGTGGTTGGTCCATGTTGACTCGGTGAACCGTCATTACACTTGGTTGTCAAAATGCAGCATTACACTAACACCTTATCAACCTGAACTAATTCACCTGCACGAGTCGGAGTCGATAATGGGGAACAATAGGGGAAAACATTTCGCCCTTAGCACTGCAGTTAGGATGGGTGTGTCGGATGTTCTCTGTCTGGTTCCGCGGAATCGCCCTTAGTCTTACGGAAACCTCACTGATGAACTGGAAAAAGTCGTGAACCATGCTTTATTGGGGACTCTTTATGAGCTGTCTCTGTATTTATTCAAACTCGTCGTAATGTGTATATTTATTCTGGAAGTGCATTGCTTAGACTGACTGCTGGATCGATTAGCCGATTGATTGATTGATTGATCATTTGGTTGGTTGAATGATTGGCTGATGGATTCCTTAGTTCCAGTCTGCTGAAGTCCTGATGCGCAGAACCTGAGGTCGGGGCTCGATGAGTCAGAAGGATCTGTTTATGAAAACCGGTTATACGTCTGGCCAAAAACTGAAAGTTTGTCTCTAGGTCGGTTGTGGCTTTGTTTATCTCGATAACGTTACATCAAAACAGTTAACAACTGCTCCCCGTGTCAATAATGAAAAACAGGTAATCCCTTAAATATCACCTTTAAATTTCAAGCGGCTTTTTTAGGTGGTAATCACCTCTCTAACTCGGTTAGTCCAAGTTCACCAACATCTCCCAGTCACTTGCGGTGGGCTGCGCAAGTGCGCACGAAAGCTGGTGTAATCAGTTTTCGGTCATTTCCTGCCACGCCCACGGGGTCATGATCGAACCTTGATTTCTGACCTCCGGAGATGCACTTTTCGGTACGTTTGGTTCAAGCAACGTATCGACTTATCGATACATCTCGATTTTCTTGGTCAAGTCCGCCGCGTCGCTCATGACAAGATGTTCGTCATTTTGGTTGAGTTGTCGACTGAGAAGATTGTCGAAGCGTAGATAATGATGTGAACGCCGCAAACGTCTGGTTCACTCCGCTCGTAAAGAATGGCTGGAACAAAAAGACGTTTGTGTTTTTGTTCAAAAAGGACTGTTGATCAAATGGATCGAACCGCAAATCTGTTTACCTCGGTAGCGTTCCTCTTAGGACCACCCTATTCGGTTGTTCTGCTGAATTGTACTCAGATCAGTTGATTCACATCTTCATTGTTTTCGTGTTTAATTTTTGTAGTTCTGGAGACTTTCCGTTCAATTAACGACGACATGAGAGTCCTGTTTTAATCAAGTTAGTGCCTGTACACTCCGAGTTTTCACACGTGCACAAACAAATTACAATTCGTCTGAGAATATTGACTTTTCTACTGTGGGCGAGATAGCTCAGCGGTTAGAGCGCGAGCGTACTGACCGGAAGGTCCGTGGTTCGAACCCTGCCTCTGCCTCTCGACTTCCCCTGTCTAGGCTTGGGCAATCTGGCAGTATCCCAGCCCTCGTGCTTCCTTCGGGTGGCATGGCAGCTAGGCACCGAAAGGGTGCTACAGCTGAACAATTTATTTATTTATATTTTACACCACTGTAACCCTTTTTCACGGGTTAACCCTCAGCTAATTATATCCACCATTTTAAACTTCCGTTCTTTTTATTCCACCCTGTTATTTCACCTCTTCACCTTCGCCTTGCAGAATAATCCTCTCGGTCCTAGTTATTCCTCTGGTCCACTATACTCCCGCGTTCCGTCAAGAATTCCCCGTAGGACAAACTGCCAACGGGACAGCCAGCAGTACCGCTTCGGGCAGCACGCAATACACTTATCCATGGACTTTCTACGGTACCGTTCTGGCCTATTCTGGTATCATCGCAACGGCTTCAAACTTCATGTTCGTCTCAACCATGTCGTTTCATGCGCGAATCAGTGATCCGGCTGTGGGTGGTACTTATATGACCCTTTTGAATACGGCAACGAATCTGGGTGAGATTCACTAGCCGGTTAGCAACGTTTTGTCGTGTTTCATCTTGTCATGTTCCGTCAGGCTCTCTTCAGTTGAAACAAGTGAGGTCTAACAGGTGAACTGTTTGTTTTCTCATGTATCAATCGGAATTCAACAACAGCGGGGCGACAATTTTGGCAGACTCTCACTTTTCAGTTTAGTTAACAGTGAGTTCCTCAAAATTGTCTTCCAGAGAAAGACTACTCCATTAATGATTTCAAGCAGCGTTCTCCATCAGCCAGCACCTCATTGCGATCCTTTTCCCCTGGTCTGCAGCTCACATTATTCCTAAGCACCCCGAGATATCACTAAGGTATTGTACTGATCACGTGACTTTAGCATACCAAACACGTATGCTGTTGAAGATCCCCCAGCCAGGCCTTATTTGGAATGCAACGTGTTCCTGTCCCTTAACTGATATGTTTTTTTACGAACTGACCCCCGGTGTCACTCGATGGGCATACAGAGCTCTGTACACGAATGTGGCAGTGGGATCTCGGCAGCCAGGGATAGAAACATTTATTCCGCAAAATGTGGAATAATACATCAGGGTATGTGTTTCACGACATTACTTCAAACAGATGGGCTCACCAGGTATGGACACGTGATGAAAACTACCGTTTGTAAAGCGATCCGTGTATTTGACTCCTGTGAGCTTCTTCTCGCTATTTGTAAACTTTCTGTTTTGTTGCCTCGAAGAAGATTTGCAAAGGTTAACTTGAGGCAGAATCACATGCCGATCGCCAAACTAAATGTGCGAGTGAATGGCGGGACCGTGGATGGGTTTGGTTAACGAGAAAATGTGTCCAGTAGAGCGCTCCGACAGGACTGATGTGCTTACAGAGGTCTTTAGGCGGTGGGTGTAGTTGGACTCTATTCAGTTTATCAGGCATGTATGTCCAACTGGAGCACCAAGTTTCGACATTTCGTAGCACCTAGCTCCGTGACAGATGTCGCACACCGTCGGCTGGATTTTGAAGGGGCCGTTTAAGTATGTCCAAAATAAACACCATCTGTTCATGTGATCGTGGGTGATAGCGAATTGAACCAGTGTATTGGTCACAGGATAAACACAATCTGAAATGATTGTAGGTGAACTGAGGTAGTGATATGCGAGATACCAAACTCTGGAGAACGACGATGACTGTTTTGGAGGGGGGAATTTCGGACCCTGTAGCAACCCTGTGTCAACAAACCACACCACTCTTTGTGACAGTGAAATCAACGCGAACGTGGAATCATTGAAATTCGGTATGGGTTATGATCGGAGAGGAGATTTGAGCTTGATGACACGGAAACAACCCTTCGATTTCTATCCCAATAAAAGCCCAAGGAGCATAGATTTGATCCATGGTCTATTATTTGGAATAAACGAATTTAAAATGCACGGTTCGATTAAAATCTTAATGATCATATGGTCGGCACACAGTAGATACAACTCCACAAACACGGCCTTGGAAGTCGGTTTGGCCGTTTGTGGGTCACGAGCCCTTCCATTTATTGTTGATAGCCGTATTTACGCTATCCAGTGGCTAACATAGCCTGGCTTCGTTCAACTTCCAGTTGGTCTGTGCATATGCTTCTGCTATAGGTTCCCATCGTCCCTAGCCGAACGGCGGTTGTAAAAACTCACGCATGAGAACTGTGACATATCTCGAGGTAAGACACGACAATAACCCTGACTGTTTTTGGCCAAATTAGCAGCTAAGTAGCGAAATAACTTCCGTGGCAATTTGCCGGAATGCTCCGCGACACTGGTCTATGACTGACTATCCTTGACCAACACACATGCTCATTTCAGCCGCTTTTTCTCGTTCAGAGGGACTGTTAAATTGCGTGTTTTCTAGCGCTAATCTCGTCCATCACTGCCCTCGTTTTCCTCGTAGCTGGCACCCTTCCGAGCAGTCTGATGCTCTACCTAGTCGACCCACTCAGCATACGACACTGCATGAACCCAAACTTATTGAAAGCCGGTGTGGCGTCGTGGAATCTAGCAACCTCAGGCAATGCTACGGACAGCTTTCTCAACAACGCAACGGGTCGATTCCCGGCGGTAGAACGTCTTCTTCAACTCGGTGAAGCGTGGATCGTGCAGAATGCAACCTGCAAAGTGAAACACGGTGTCCAGGTAAGTCATATTCACGTGCTTTGGATGTACTCCCTTAATTGGTTGGCAATCCAACAGAAACGCTGAATTGACAACGTCCGATTCGGTTGAACGTTCTCATGTTATTAACTGCTTGACACCAGCGTTTTTTCATTGGACTTTCTAGCCAACTCTGTCGATCACGAACTGTGTGGTTGCTTGCTTGCGAAGGGCTCTATACACAATGTTGTATGACAGAGTCCCTGTTACCGTTCACTTGCGCTAGATAGATCGTCTTTATTTTCTACACAGAGTAATCAATTCGTGCATTTAATCCTCCACTTTCGTACTTTTAAAGAGGCGAGCACAAACTCATGTAAACTCTGATCATTCACCCATCTCCAGTGGACCTTCCCATATGTTACGAAACAATCAGGACGATCGTACCCGACAGTTCGACTAAATGTTGTGTGAATATGAAATCACGCACATGTTGAGAGGGTTTTATGACTGGTTCCGCATTCTGATGAGCTGATGATAGACAGTGCCTCCGCCAGGAGAGACCTTCCGAAAGGGAAGTCACAACCCTCGAAGAGAGGTCACATTTCAGGAGAAGCTAAATATACTACCTTCCTCGTTGGGGTCCATTTTAGAGTTACTAGTTACTGCACTAGAACAGAAGACAAATATAAATAACTAAACATGAGTCATTCAGCTGTAACACCCTTTTGGTGCCTATCGGTGCCATGCCACCCGAAATAAGCACGAGGGCTGGAATCTTGCCAGGTTGCCCAACTTTAGACAATAGAAGTCGAGGTCGGACTCGAACCACTGACCTTCCTCTCAGTAAATTCGCGCTCTAGCCAGGGAGCCATCTTGTCACCGAATACTACGCCAAATAATGGCTCACCACAGCCAAGCTGGTAATGGAGAACAGTAGATTGGAACCGGTATATGTTGCTGGTATATTGCTGTCGATGACGATGATGATTCCACGCTGATATCGCTTTTATAGGTGGAATCGAGTCGCTTCCTAAAAACACTCGTTAAGGAGATGCACTCCGAGAGTTGATGACGTGCATGAAGCCGTAAGTCCTCTCAACAACCTGATTAGCCAATTGATCAATCGATTAATAATCCATGTGATTGATCGCTGCACTCGTGCGTCACTTGCATTAGGGCATGAATAGTCGCAACTTTTACGACACATCCCCTGCTGACGGTCGCCATTCTAATTATCTGATTGTATTTTGGTCATCCTGATGTAATCCCACTCTAGTCACTGTTTGCCGGTGCAAGTTTCGACCAACAACATCTTTGCTATTAGGTAATAATGAAACATCACAAGCTGGCGAACATCTAGCCCCCATTTCCCCACAGTATACAATAGAACATGCAAGCGCGACGAATTAACCTCGTTATTGATCGGTATGAGCTCGAGGTAGCTCAGTGGTTAAGGCGCCCACTTACGAATTGGAAGGTACGTGGTTCGAACCCAGCCTTAGCATCTCGGCTACTCCTCCCTAGGCTTGGGCAGTATCTCAGCCCTCGTGTCACCTTCCGTGGGCATGGCAGCTAGGCACCGAAAGGGTGCTACATCTGAACGATTGATTGATCGGTAGGCTGTTCCGGATTTGTCTCTGACATAGAACTACACCAATAGAGCCCCGCTTAGAATAGGTAGTGAGTGCCGCATGTGGTTCGCGCTCACCTGCCGTCATCGCCACTGTCGTCTTTTACTCGATATAGACTCGAAGATCGTGAGGTTAGCAGGATGGAGAAGTTCGAAGACCATCAGCGTGCTAAACAGATTACCTAAATTGTCAAATCAGGTAGATAAAACGAGACGTTTGAAGCCAGCATTGTATGTGGAGGACAGTGTGCATCACCCGTAAGACGCACTTGTTACACATATGTAGTATGTATGTAAGGTTGACCACTACTCAGCCTAATCTGCACAACGTCCATCACATGGAAAACTATTTTCAGCGTCTTTGTAGGTTTGGCGCTCCAGAATGTCCCGACAGTTAAGGCTGGTGACTTGCCAATCTGAATCGGGACAGTGTTGAACCTAATTGTACCCAGTGTGTCTGCTTCTTGTTGCCCACATTCCTAATATTGCTATTATTTTATTATCACACGCCCATCAAGCTTCTTATAGTTTTAGCCCTTGCTTTGTGTTCAGTAGAAATCATTGAAGACGGAACCGAACAAATGAACCTAATGATGTATGCCTTGCACATCTGATAAGTCAACCTCTAATATTATCCTTCAGCGTCCCACGACTGGCTATTGTTCAGTCTGTTTCTATATTCACAAACGTTTGTTAAAGCGGGTGGAGAAACAGTGAATTTGGATAGGACGATGCAATGTGTGGTACTGATCTGGATTGTATCGAACTGTATGGTCAAAACTGTTCAGATAGCTACACAGTACATTATCATGCGGGTCACCGTCCATATGTGTATTCGCTCAATGCTGCGGGCGATGGCTGGCTCCCGCATGCTGTTATCAAAATGCACCCGTTTCTGCATTCAAAGATGCTCTCCCCCGGTCACCGTTGGTTCACTAGATAGAGTTGATTGCTAAACTTGTGTACCCAAAATAGGCCTGGATCTGATCTTCACGACTGCATTGTGTACCATTAAAATGGAACCTACTCATCAACAGCTGACTAAGTTTTTCAATGCGCTTGACCACATTTGAGAGAGACTTGCTGAAACTGAGACTTTCTGGATTGCACAGATAAACACATGCAAACGCTATCCTGACTTGTGGGCATTTTGCCTGTTGCGTTTTGGGTGCAGTTAACATGCTTCGTTCTGGATATCAAAACAGTCTACACACCTTCAAGCATGCAGATTGTGGTTCCTTTAAGTGACCATCAGCCTAATATCTGTAAACCAATTTCCGCTGACCTATTTCACTCACTGCATTTGGATTTTATTGCCACTTTTTCTACAGTAATCTTCCAAAACAGACCATCCCCGGTAACGGTAGCACTGGGACCCTACTGGGAGTCCTACCGGATACTCTATTATATATCCTTCAAAATAGCGATCTACCTTCAGAAAATCTCTGTTCACAGAGCGAGACTTGTAAGATTTGTTAAATGCATGTAAAACGGGAAGGGCACTGGCGTTGCGCACAGAAATCTAAGGGGTTACAGAGTGAAAAGCTTGAGAGCCGCTGTTCTACACGGCGCCTATCGCACAAGCTCTCTCTCTCTCCAAGTAGAACTAACTGTCTGTTATCCTGATTATGCTAAGGCAACTTTCGGTAGAGATTTCGTCATTTTAGTGAAACCAGTCTTTGCTGAAAAACCAAGGAGCACTGTACTGCTGTTGTTTGGCATCGTCAGCAGTGCGCATCTCGCGAAACTCAGAGAGCTTTGAACGCACGATCTTCTGGCCAGTAGTTGAACGCTTGGCGACGAGCAGCTGATCAGCAGTGTGATTAGCTCTGACTTCGACAATTTTGATAAACTTATTTTACCAGCCTACCGATCGCTGTGTGAAGTAGACGCACATTTCAACGCTTTTCATGGTCCTTATCATGACGTTACGTCACGTGTTCACACTAGGAATGAGAGTCTTGGCAACTTCCACATGACCTCCACAATTATTTTATTATTCGACAAACACACACGATTGGTGTGAGCACTCGTTGTGACCGCTGTGCACTCATTCCCTCTTTTTCTTCTCCTCAAAAGCACTGTGAACTAGCAGGCGGCGAGTGTGTGACAACGCTGGATGGGTTCTACCTGGAAGTTGGCTTCTCCGTGGTTCTCGGCCTGTTCACCTTCCCATTATTTGCCAGACGATTAGCAAAGTACTTGGATTCTCTTCCTGCTTCTGCCTTTTATTTTCGTCTTCCCAAAAACTCTTGTCTGGCTGGGAGACGCCGCAGAAAACGGAGTGTTAGCTCTTGATGGCTTACCATCACCCACGTGTGTGTGTGTGTGTGTGTGTGTGTGTGCGTTCCAACCATTTTCTCATTCCGCCAGCGTTGGCCACTCTGAACAATGTTCGCTCTTGGTCTTTATATGCTGACCAATTTTGCACCTCGTCAAATGTTCCGACCCAGGGGGGCGCTGTTTCTGCGGATGCTGTGATCACAATGGCATTATGTGAATTTTGTTCTTTTTTGTTGATATTTTTAAAATTAATAACTCCCTGCCAACTTTCTGTTTGTGCACACATATTTTGTCTCGAAATTTCTCTCCGGTTCCTATTCTTACCTCTGCAAATTTTCTCACGATATGTGCGTGTGTCTTCATGTTTAACCTGAATGTGTTAATATGCATTCAAGCCAATGCAAGGTTGTTTGGACAACCATTTTGAGTTTGAATCATTCTTATTTTTCTCGTATTTTTTATCGGTGATGGGGGATTTTGCGGTATCCAAAAATTCGTCCGTATATTGGTTTTGCAGTCAAACCACTGTTCTGATTTCAAAGTAGACTTGGTTAAACATCCTCAACTACTGTTGACGAGCGATTGGCGTTACTATATGGTAGGCGAAATGCCACCTCAGAGCTTTCATATTCAGCGAATGATGTTAACTTGACCTAGTGAACGAATTTTTAGTTCAACTTTGAAGTACCATTAGAGTGACCTTGATAGTACAAAATCGCTATATGGTATCGAAAGCGAATTTACCGATATCTCTGATGAGGTTATAATCACATTTCTGCTAAGTGCGTGCATACAGTTTCATAAGAGAAAAAGAGGCATCAAATGGGTATGCTGAATTTGACTGTCGCGTACTTACATTCGACACCAAGATTCGGGCTCGACAATAGTCCAGCTCTCCGAATCACTGCGGTGGACGATATCGCCGATTTCAACTTCGACGACATGGGTTCGAACCCCACATGAACTTTGAATTGTCTGCTGGTCCCCGTCTTTATAAGCTCTGCGCATATTGTTCCAGAACTAGTCTCTTTTTACTCTCTATCAACCCCCCGGGATTTGCACCACATCACAAGAGCCTTGGCTCGATCTGTTGCCGAGTCCCCGTACATGGTTGCACCGATATAATAGGCTGCTTATAAGTTAATCTTATGTGCCAAGTAAACCTCAGAAGGAAAATTGTTTGGAAACGCCAAAAAACAGCAACTCATCTCTGTCTCAAGGATAATCTGCCATCGAGTCCTCAAGGCAAGTTATTCTAGTACGTGTACCTTCCTAAACTAGCACCGAAGGCGTCACCTGCCATATCTGTCATACTGAATGTATACTATGTTGTGCTGCGTCTATCCAATCCCATGCTTTTTTCAAAGAGCCGTGCATTCGTGAAATACAAAGATGACTTGTGCATAAGAACTCAAACGTTATCGATCGGTTCCACTTCATGAGTCCAATAGAACAAATTGTACTATCGACGGACTCGCTGTTCTAGATGATGGTCCCGACAAAACACCCCCATCTTTGTTCCTCGAGGTCGCACTTCGACTGTACATATTCTGGTTTTCAAACCTGCCTGGGAAGTCATGGAGGCTGAATTTATCATCTGTCGGGCGCTCAGGCTTCATCTCACCAGCCCCGTCGGGCTGATCTATTCATCTCACTTATTGCGTCATTCCGCCTGCAGTGTTGAGAATTCTCATTACCTAGACCATTTGTTTTTGGCACATCTCCGTCTGACTATGTCTCATTGAGGCAGTCATCGAGTACCAAGTAACGAAGATTGTAAACAAGTGTTTAGGCTCACGATACGGAATTCTGCGTCACGTGTGGGTTTGACGATCGTGAATATCGAAAGGAAGTATCGGGTTCGAATGTCTACACCAAAGTGTGCAAGAGTATACAACACACCTCAATTGTCCGCGTTGGCGACGTCAACACGTGCGCACAATGCTGTGTCAGGGGCACACAAACCAGACAACGGCGAGCGGAATGTTGGCTCGGCAGTGTAGGTTGCCGTCGTCCATTCCAAGGACAATCTCGTGATTCTGATTGGTGTTGTGGTCACACGGAAATCACAGCAGAACTAGTCCGAGCAGGTCCAGCAAACGCGGCACACACACGCAAGGGCAGGCGGGCAGCGTGCACAGCGCACGCTGCTAAGATACCAAG
This sequence comes from Clonorchis sinensis, assembly GCA_003604175.2. Lineage (NCBI taxonomy): Eukaryota > Metazoa > Platyhelminthes > Trematoda > Opisthorchiida > Opisthorchiidae > Clonorchis > Clonorchis sinensis. The sequence continues at coordinate 13,190,971 of CM030374.1, forward strand.
TCGGACGGGACGACATTTGCGGCGAGGTGAATGGTGGTTATGGGTGTGCAAAACAAGTGGAGATCAAATATTTGGGTGGAGTAAGCGTATGAAAGGGAAATTATCATGATGTCAAGTTAGATTCAATACTCTGTGCCATGATTCTCCCAGAACTTACCGTGCAACGTGACAAGGGCAAAGGAGAACAGTACAGTGCCGTGGGTGTTGAAAGCAGGGAAGCTAGTCAGAGTACAACGTTCTTTGCAAACACTAATACGTGCTTTGAGAAAACACTGGTTTGTAGGTGAGTATTGGTGGACGAAACGCAAAGTTGGCATGATGTAATCCCCGAGTCCGAACCAAATCACGTCTTATAGCACACCCACAAATTGAAAAGCCATCGAACCAGGTCTTGAGGCGCCTTTCCCGGGCTAGAAACTTCACTAGCCTGAGGCACCCTATAAAGACAGGTTGGGAGTGGATACTATGAATATGCCTGGCTTCCGCTGAGGAATATGCGGACCTGGCATAGCACACTGCATCCATGATAAGTGAAACGGCGTCTTCACCAGCAGTTAATGGAGCGCACTCCGAAGAACCTCGGTATAGGTGAATGCTGTTGTCTTCGCGTTGTTGCTGTCCATAGTTATTTGAACGCAATCCAAAGAGCCGCAGGCTGACCGATGATTGTCCTTTTGTGAGGCGACTTCCTCATCGTTAGTTATCGGAGCGCACTCCGTGTAACAGTATTCTGGCCAGTTGTCATCCTCTTCTAAGGTAATGGGGAGAGCTGTCGCATCCTCCTTCCACGACCTGAAAGAAATAAGGAACTTTCGTTTAGCTTCATGTCTTTGTCTCAGCAACTGCCGTCTCCGACGCAACTCCCGAGCCTTCACGTCCAAGTCAGCAATTTCCTCCCGTAATTCAGCCGACCTAGTTAAAGTTCCCAGATAATAGTGGCCGGGGGAAATGAGGAGAATGTACCTTGTCCACTTGAGGCCAGAAAGGATCAGGCCGGAACGCGTCCACGGTAAGACTGCAACAGTGACGAGGTGTCAGATAGATTGGGTTGTCAATCCAACCTTACGAACAAAATTGACTACTGTTGAGCTTCCCGATACGGAATTTTGAGTCATGCATAGACTTTGGAACCCAAATGTTCCGTTCGATAAATGGGGTTCGTCAGGCCAATTCGTGACTCAAAGTTCCGTACTGGGAACTTCATCCACAAAGACCGGGAAACCTACTCCCGGCTGATTCCTGAGAGTAAATAAATACACTGCCCTCCTGATGTGGCAAATTTTGCAGGTAGGGTGCACAAGCGTGTCGACCATAAAACGGGATCCTCGCACTTGGGCCTCTTGATTTGATTTAAAGTTTGATGGGAATATCAGCGGACAAACAGCGCAACAAAAAATACAGAAGAGTCAATCTGACGCAAGTTAACATCAGTCGGAAAAATGCATGAATTGAAAGACGGGCATATTCGGTCCAATTCATGTGACAACTCGCATCACAAGCACAGCAGTCTTCGCAGACACTCAGGGTCGTTTCGACTCCTCATACCACAGTGGTGCATCAACGAGGATTACGAATCATCTAGACAAATGCACGAAATTTGTTCTATATCAATGGAGATAATGATATTCTCAGCTAGATTCAAGTTTGCGCATATCATGACCGGTCAATAAACGTTCGATCTGAGAGCAAGGGCACAACATCACGGTCACCCAAAGCAAAGACTCGGCACAGTCGCATTGGAATTTGTTTGTGCTAGTTAATTAACCAGCTTACCTAAATAACCTTTCGCTGCCCAGCCGAATTCTACGTATCCCATAGTACGCAACGCTCTACTAGCTAACCGTGTAGAGTAGACGCAAGCTGCAGTCTATCATCAAACTTTGTTCAAGTGTGAATTTGAAGCAGCACCTGAACTCACAACTTCGTTTAAACGGTGAGCGCCTAACCTGTTTCGCATTTTTAGACTGTTGCATTCAGTAATACACATACAATGATTCTGCATAACCAGGCGCCGAGGTTAGTCGATACACACCATCATCCAGTTGACAGCTAAAATTAGCAGCACGATCACTCACCAGTATATGGTGACATTCTGTCATAAATAATACTCCGGTCTGAAATGAAATTATGTATATATACTTAGATTTAACTAAAGTTGGATAGTGACGTCATCCGCGGCGAGTGCCGAAATGATATTTTGTGTTCGTGGTGTGAATAACGGTGTCAAGCCAAGATCAAAAATTTGTGCTCCAACCAACTTATTTTGGAGTCGGTTGGGTGGACAATATGCTGTTTACTCTGACGTAATCGGTTTCGGTAAACAGCCTGAATGTACGTGGCTCTGTCTTCAGTGTTGATTATTCGCGGTTTGCTTCTGGTTCGGGGTTTTGGTTTGCTTGGTTTGGGCTGATGCTCATGTCACTGAGTCATAATGATGTACAAAACGTTTTTTTCATTTTTCCATCTGAATAAAATGCGGTGATGCCTCTATTATCAGTGCATTCTTCGTGCTATAAAACTGTTATTCTTTCATAGGTACTATCCGCGCTGTTTGTACTATCTCTATCCCAGTGTATGATCGCAGCCTCCAAGGCTTGTTCATGCCAGAGTTTCACAATCGCCCTGACGTCTCAGCTCTACAACTGCCCATTTCCGATTCATAAAGTGCATACCAAAGAACAGGATGACTGTGGTCAGTTCATTCAGAAACAACTGCGCCTTCTTCTCTTCTTTGAAGACGAGAACTAACTGACTAAATTTGGTAGTGACGTCATTCGCGGCGAGCGCCGAAATGACGGGTTGTGTTCGGGGTGTGAATAGCGGTATCAGACCAAGATCAAAAAGGTGTGCTCTAACCGACCTGTTTCGGAGTCGGATGGGTGGACGATGTTGTGTTTAATGTGACGTAATCAGCTTCGGTAAACAGTTCGAATGCACGTGTTTCTGTCGTCAGTGTTGATTATTCGTGAGTTGCTTCTGGTTTGGGGTTTTGGTTTTGGTTGATGCTCATGACACTGGGCTACGATCATGTACAAAACGTATGCGACTTGCCCGCATTTTCTTCTCGACTGGTGGAACTAGCCGAAGCTGAATAAAAACTCAGTAAGATGCCCGATAGAGAACACGGTTCAGTATGCTAATAATTTGTTGTGTGATTAATTCTTTGTGGTGCACCATTCTAGTTAGTAGTAGGTTTCTTCGACCGTTGACTCTTACTAGAAGTCACTACGCTCAAAGTATACGTGCGTAAACAGGCCCAAACATGTCTCTATTGAGCGAAACATACTGAAAAAATGGCTCGCTAATACTTAAAAAGAGGAACACTTGAATCGGTGGGCTGAATAGTTTCAACAGCAAAACAACTGGCTACCTGCAGTTGATCAGCCAGATTCCCAACCCATAAAGCAGCCATGGACAGTGAACCAGAAACCTACGATGGCTTCGGAAGCAAGCGATTGCCTTTTGTCCCTCAATTATCACCGAGCTGCCGGTCCTGACCAACTTTCACTCCCTCTGTTCAAAGATGGAGGCAAAATCCTTAGTCAGTGCATGTCTAACTTACTTGCTCCTACCTGGGCGAAGAGGCCTTCCCAAACAACTGGGATGAGTCAATAGTGGCGTTCAGTTTCAAAAAGTTTGCTCCCAGTGAATGTTGCAATCTCGGTGGAATTAGCCTGACCCCCGTTATAACCGGACTCTTTGAGTTTCACACTCTACATCGTCTTACGGAAACGCTTGAAGACGTGACCAGAGAACAGTAAACAGGATCTTGGCCAGGAATGGGCTGCGTGGACCAGGTCTTCACACCCCGTCAGGTATTAGAACTTATAGACCTGCTACAATCATGGTGTTTCTTGATTTCAAGGATACATTCCATTCTGTCGACCGTTTATTTCTTTCCAACACGCCTGCACAACCGGGTATGCCCCAGAAGTCCGTGAATATCACGCTTAGTTTGTGTCCACATGCTTGTGGGACAGTGAGCGTGTATGAGACAACCCTGGAAGGTCTCCAAAACTCAGGTGTTCAGATCTATCTGACAAAGAACCTTGTCGACCTGACATGACATTGTTCTCATTTCTGAAGAAGAGCAATAAGCGTAAGTACTCCCAGCAAAGCTGTCCAAGGTCACCCAGTACGTAGTTCAGGCCCGCCAGCTGCAAAGTCATGCTGCGAGACCTACAGTCTTTGAACATGCTTCTAAAAATTTAAGAACTGATACCGAAAGTTGTGGAAAACTGTATGTTGCCTAGAGGTTGCATTTGCTCTGATTGTAGTGTGACAGGTGAAGTCAGTGCAAGAATCTCAATGGTCAGGATTGCTTTTGTCATTTTGCGTCACTTGTCGCTTCAAAAGAACATACACTTGGAGAATATCAAAAGCTAGTGTTTCACATAGAGTTTATCTGAGTCCCTTGTTAAAACCAACCGATGTGCAAATGAGTTCATGCACGTTCGTGAAATTCGTACAAATTTGTTTCAAATAGAGCATAAGTTTGACGGAAACTTAAGGACTGCATCTATCTGATAAGCCCAAAGATGGACGAAACCAGTCGTTGGTCGTCGAAGCGTTTTCAGGACCCATATGAGCAGCAAGCCTTCAAGAAAATAAATGAAATCTCGAAAGTCGTACAAACTAAGAAATTCGGCGGCCCTTGGCTAATATCACAACCGAGAGTTTCAGCTATGGACCAATAAAGTCTGCCGCTCAAGGCAAAATGATTCGCAAATGAGTGTGTCTTATGGGTGTAATTGTTCTGGTGAGTAGACACGAGACGAGGAATCAGTGGACTTAATTTTCGCTCTCATCAGCAGTACATGGTTGCGGTCATTTCAACTCCGGACACCTGACATGTGGGGAGAGAGAGTGTGTTACCAGCAGTCGACCGGCGCACGCTAATCATGCATGAATAAACACGTCTGGACAGGCTAAACACATGGACGATATGATTGGTTTGTCTGACGCCTCGAACAGCGAAACTAATCACAGCGAAAATTGGGTGTATACCATTGTCAGGTGTGTGCATAATGTGCTACCAAGGTACTGAAGATCCGTCCAGCACTCCGTCTCACAAATGTTTTGCCTATTACTTGGTCTCTCGTGTTGAACAAGCGTTTGAGCAACAAGTCAAAGTAATAGTTCTGTGAACCAAAGTCCGCAGTCAGCCATTGCAATTAGGCTTCGGAATGCAAAACGAACTTGCGGTCGCTCACAAACAGCACCGAGCGGACGCTGGACGAATTCAGCAGGCTTTTGGCTTAAAAATCCTTCAGAATGAATAAGTGTTGTATTCGATTGTGTATACCAGGTTCGTAACGGCGGAAAGCCTCTGCGCAGATGGTCGTTAAATAGAGCCTGATTGGGGTTGTGTCAACAACGCAGTCGTGATTCACTCCGTTGTGGATTGAGAACTCGATCGAGATAGTTGCACAGGTTTACACTCGAGCGCCAAGGGTCACAGTCAACAGATGGGTGCCCCCAGTGTGTGGTTTTCTATCTGTCACTTTAAATTAACCGTCCTTCTTCGGAGAAGCACAACATCACTGCATCCATAAATACAGAAGTCTAGGTCATCCCGAGAAACGGCCCCACCTCCATCACACTTCTACTGCAGCAGACAGTATGTTTACTTTCCCAGACCGCCTCGCAATACGATCAGTCATCGTTCGGAGGCCTACTCATGAAAGAGGCTGCTATAGGTCACCCAGCACGCGAAAATCTCACAAGCCTACCTGAGCATCTGGATTTCAAAAATTTTCATCCCATTAGCTGTTGATAATTCCTCATTTAATGTCTATTTATCAGAAACGGGCAAATCTGCTCACACTTGGCATTAGCTAAAGTGTGTGAAGATATGTCGGACGAACTGTGGGTTAGCAGCAGTGTGCCGGCAAACTTAGCTAAGCTTGTGGAAACATCTTTTGCGCTGAGGAAACTACACTTAGGTGTGCTGAAAGATCTTCGAGAGCTCACGACAGGTTTAACCCATATTGTGGCTCATCATAGAGGCTCAGTCACCAAGATCCTTTCACAGCCGGATTCTACTGGAACCCCATCAAGAAAATGCACTGCAATATCTAGAATACCGTACCAGACGAACTATGAGCTGGCATCCGTTTAGCACATTCAGTTGAAGAATATCATAAACGAGATATTCAGCTGGAGTTCACTTGTGTCTCTCGTTAGAACCAAATTGGTTTGCACACGAGTGTTTTTTTAAGGAACTATCGTTAAAACAGGAATTTGGAGTGCGGAAATGCACTTTTGTGGCGCTGTTCCAAAAAAAACCACTGACGCCAACAAGCTCATCCTTGAAGTGGTTGCTGTCACAATCCGTCCACGAAGTTTGGTACCTATCGAGAGTATGGCCATATGGTTGGTCTATATAGTAGTCGATGTAAGTGACAAGCAAAGCAAACAAATTACGTTTGGGGAAGTTCCTACCCACTCTCGTCCACACTACACGGGAAGTATGCTGACATCTGCACGAAATCAGGAAACACCCCGTTCAAACATCACTCCTCTCATAGGGAGGCTCAGAATTATATCACATGGGTCGAAAATGTAACCTCCAGCCTCAAAATATCATTCGGAAGACAATGCCAGCTGAAGCCTCGCACCAGTTTTCCCGCCACTTTTTAACAGTAACTCGGTGATGAGTTGATTGTGCTCAAGTCTTCAAATGAAGATCTTCAGGTATGACCGGAAGGGACCTTTGCTGGTCCCGTGTACGATTATTTAAGAGCGAGATAAGGTCCTGTACAAAATATTCACCTGCCTGATTTGATCGAATTGAACATGAGGGGAAGCGAGACGAAGTCACTCAAAAACGCAGGATTCGTTGCATTAACACTCCAGCAGCACCGCCCCGACAGATGAGTGTACCAACAGTCGAAGTGTCCTCTCACAACAACATCCAACGTTTCCTCCTAACTAATGCAGAGCAAAAGGTGGACAACACAAATCATACCCCTTGGTGACTTCATGTCCCTATATTTTCACTGTATTTGCGCTAGCGGGAGAATCGGTAGACGGTGACCCACCAGGAGTTCTGAGCATGCTAACTCTCCGAAACTTTTGCCAGCCTCAACTGATTGCTACCTGCTTGCTGGATTGTAGCCCTTGCAAGGGACACAAGCAGGTGTCCAATGAAAAGCATCCTTCCATGAACCTCCAACCGATCTACCAAATAACCCCTCTGGAGAATTAAGTGCAAGCTAACCCCTGTTGTTGAAAACATTCAGATGAAGACTATCAGGAAGGTCAGATTCCTGATGGCAATCACTGAATGCACGAAGTCCACTGGCTGTTCCAGCTCCGCTAGATGCTGACCAGACAGACAGCGCCCCCTCAATATGCAGCGCGTGACAGCCAATTATTAAACCCAAACAGCGCAAGTCAGCGCTGATCAAGGTCAGACAACGCCCCCGCAATACGCAGCCCATCACATCCTTGTACAAAAGCCAGACAGTGTGCGTCAGTGTGCGTTTGACCGAGTGTCAGTGACCGAGTGACAGTGTCCCTCCAGTAAATAGCTTGAGGCCGTTGTACTCACGCACTCGCACGTACGCACGCTCTCGCATTCGCTTGTTCGTAACATGGCTGTTGTGTTCCTTTCTGTCTTTTTCTCCGGCTTTAGGCACTGGAGCGGGGTCAGCAGTCAGGTGAAAGTCAATTCACTCCACCAGACGATTCATCCGTCAAGTATGAACGGCGACAGATTTCCAGTGTGTGTAAACATACGACGTTTCTTTGAAACCGGCATAGTCTGAGCCGCACTGCGTGTGACAAACAGGGTCCGTAAATATAAGACTTGCAAACCGCCGACCTTACAAGCTACCAGTCCCGCTAAGTCAGCGCAGGATCAAATGTGCAGTTTTACACGGTCATGCGTTGCCCTGAATGTCTATGACGACAGCGGCACATGGTCTTGAATTTTTTTAAAAAAATTTATTTTTCGTCAGAAAACTGTTTCAAACAAACGGCGTGCTTACTAAAGTGTACAGGTAGACTGGCGATCCCATAAAGGGCTGAAGAGGAACAGGTACCGTTCGAAACCCAGCGCACAATGATCACTCTTCTCGACAGAGATGACTAAGTGTGCTTTGAGCTAACCTGAAACCTGATTCTGGAGTAGCAGGCAATCAATGAAATGATAGTTGGATCCAATGTGAGACCATGAGGTCATGTGCAGACTATGGAAAGATACGATAAACAGCAGTTCCAAATAGCAGTCATTGACCGAAATTCGATAAACGACTCTCACATTAAAGAGTATTAAACTGTATAGATGAATAAAATGCCGACAGACAGACGGACACTGGGTTACCAAACTCAAAAATCTGAATGACCACGGAGGACGGTGTTGTGTGATGTGTTCAGCAAGGACCTCGTTTGCTCCGGCGTTACCGAAATTGCCCCAGTCGTGAAATGTTGTGTGTCACGTAGGCTCAGGAATTTGTGGTTGTAAAAGGCGAATAAACGACTGATAATACGGGTGAAATGCGTCTTTCCCAAGTCGGTTCGCCTGCTGAGTAACACAAACCCTACCACAAACTGTCACTTCGTTCTCCATCATAGGAAACTGAACACTGATTTTGTCGTACTATACATAGTTCGTTGAAGAATGTAGTTAGCATCGGTGAATATTCTCGTTACGTATTTCCGACCGCTTCTTGTTTGGCTGATTCGTGAAAATAAATGATAACCGACTTGTCTTGGAGTGGAGTAAACTGCTTCTCCGATATGTCGTAACGTTTTTAAAGTGCTCAAGCCTGTCTGTCGTTAAGCGCGAATTCTGGCACTGTATCAAGTAGGATTGCGAAGCATCTAGACATATGCACGATGCGTTTTCTACATTAGCGGTTTCGCTTATCATGTCGGGGTCTCAAAACACGGACTAAGCATTACGGTAACCTGCAACAAAGGCTCAAAACACTTGGTAGAGTCGCATTGGAATCTGTCTAAGCATCCTCTTCAGCAAACGATAGTTCGGCAAGAGCAGTGCATGGCCTAACTAGCGCAGCTTCTGGTGTTGGACACATTCTTCAATGTAAATCCCCGTTCGACGACCAAAAACTCGCTTTCTAATTGCCTCGTTACGCATTCTCCGACACCAACCTACACGAAACACGAGCTATGGTTCTGAGACAACGATTGTCGAACACCTGAAGACGTCCAAGTTCCGCTGCTCAAGCAGACCAAGTTTCACAGCCATACAACAAAACAGCCCGCACAGTAGCCGGGTACACAAGTCCCTTCAGATTCAAGGATATACCGCTTTGACGCCATAGGTGTCACAAATTAGCAAACGCAACCCGAGCACTGCAGATTGGTGCATTGACCTCATCTGTCACACTACAATCAGAACTAATACAAATCTCAAGATACCTAAACAACTCCACGACTTCGAATGCTTCCCCCTGGATTGTAAGTGGCGTGTTCAGTGACTGGATGTCCCGAGCATGACCTTTCACTTTGGGGGTGCAAAGTGCATACCAAAGAACGGAACAACTTTGGACAAGTCATTCAGAAACAACTGCGCCTTCTTCTCTTCTTTGAAGACGAGAACTAACTGACTAAATTTGGTAGTGACGTCATTCGCGGCGAGCGCCGAAATGACGGGTTGTGTTCGGGGTGTGAATAGCGGTATCAGGTCAAGATCAAAAAGGTGTGCTCTAACCGACCTGTTTCGGAGTCGGATGGGTGGACGATGTTGTGTTTACTGTGACGTAATCAGCTTCGGTAAACAGTTCGAATGCACGTGTTTCTGTCGTCAGTGTTGATTATTCGTGAGTTGCTTCTGGTTTGGGGTTTTGGTTTGGGTTGATGCTCATGACACTGGACTACGCTCATGTACAAAACGTATGCGACTTGCCCGCATTTTCTTCTCGACTGGTGGAAGCAGCCGAAGCTGAATAAAAGCTCATTAAGATGCCCGATAGAGAACACGATGCGGTATGCTAATATGTATTGGACAGCTCCATTTGCTGTGTGATTAGTTCTTTGTGGTGCAGCATTTTAGTTGCTTCGACAGATTAATAACTACGTGATATATCAGGAGGCAAGCAGCGCAACAAAAAATACAGAAGAGTCAATCTGACGCAAGTTTAGATAAGTCGGAAAAATGCATGAATTGAAAGACGGGCATATTCGGTCCAATTCATGTGACAACTCGCATCACAAGCACAGCAGTCTTCGCAGACACTCAGGGTCGTTTCGACTTTTCATACCACAGTGGTGTATCAACGAGGATTACGAATCATCTAGACAAATGCACGAAATTTGTTCTATATCAATGGAGATAATGATATTCTCAGCTAGATTCAAGTTTGCGCATATCATGACCGGTCAATAAACGTTTGATCTGAGAGCAAGGGCACAACATCACGGTCACCCAAAGCAAAGACTCGGCACAGTCGCATTGGAATTTGTTTGTGCTAGTTAATTAACCAGCTTACCTAAATAACCTTTCGCTGCCCAGCCGAATTCTACGTATCCCATAGTACGCAACGCTCTACTAGCTAACCGTGTAGAGTAGACGCAAGCTGCAGTCTATCATCAAACTTTGTTCAAGTGTGAATTTGAAGCAGCACCTGAACTCACAACTTCGTTTAAACGGTGAGCGCCTAACCTGTTTCGCATTTTTAGACTGTTGCATTCAGTAATACACATACAATGATTCTGCATAACCAGGCGCCGAGGTTAGTCGATACACACCATCATCCAGTTGACAGCTAAAATTAGCAGCACGATCACTCACCAGTATATGGTGACATTCTGTCATAAATAATACTCCGGTCTGAAATGAAATTATGTATATATACTTAGATTTAACTAAAGTTGGATAGTGACGTCATCCGCGGCGAGTGCCGAAATGATATTTTGTGTTCGTGGTGTAAATAACGGTGTCAAGCCAAGATCAAAAATTTGTGCTCTAACCAACTTATTTTGGAGTCGGTTGGGTGGACAATATGCTGTTTACTCTGACGTAATCGGTTTCGGTAAACAGCCTGAATGTACGTGGCTCTGTCTTCAGTGTTGATTATTCGCGGTTTGCTTCTGGTTCGGGGTTTTGGTTTGCTTGGTTTGGGCTGATGCTCATGTCACTGAGTCATAATGATGTACAAAACGTTTTTTTCATTTTTCCATCTGAATAAAATGCGGTGATGCCTCTATTATCAGTGCATTCTTCGTGCTATAAAACTGTTATTCTTTCATAGGTACTATCCGCGCTGTTTGTACTATCTCTATCCCAGTGTATGATCGCAGCCTCCAAGGCTTGTTCATGCCAGAGTTTCACAATCGCCCTGACGTCTCAGCTCTACAACTGCCCATTTCCGATTCATTCGAGACTGGCTGCAGCCGATCTTTTGCAGTCCCATATTCTGCATTTCCAACCCAAATTCTGAGCAACTAAAACCCCAGTATAGACTGGACACAGAAAAGCAAGAGAAACTACCCTGGGTACCTCCCATTTAGCTCTATTTTCGGTACACTCATTCCCAATGCTTGTGTCTTTGTTTTGTACAATCGAGTCACTGGCAAGTCCAATTCTTGTAGGAAATCAGGCTGAGAATACAAGCAAACCTGCTTTTTAGTGCTTCACATACCAATAAGTAAACTATGTACGTTGTGTTTGACGGTTTCTTGTTTGGTACTGCAGTGTGTTGCGTTTGGGTACCAGTTAGTTCCACCAATACAGCAAACACACTCCTTTGAGAAAACTCGGTCGGTGGATACCAACACATCCGCACGACTGGCTGATCTGACAGTGCTCCTTATCTTTTAAAATCGCTCGGGAGAAATTCACTGGTCTGTGTCTTTTCACTATGGTCATTATCCTATTGGAGCACAGACAGACAGACAGACACACACACGCACAGACAGACAGACAGATAGACAGACAGACAGATACACAGACAGACAGACAGATTGACAGACAGACAGACAGATTGACAGACAGACAGACAGATTGATAGACAGACAGATAGATAGACAGACAGACAGACACACACACGCACAGACAGACAGACAGACAGACAGATTGACAGACAGACAGACAGAGAGACAGACAGACAGACAGATTGATAGACAGACAGATAGATAGACAGACAGACAGATAGATAGACAGACAGACAGACAGATAGACAGACAGACAGACACACACAGACAGACAGACAGATAGATAGACAGACAGACAGACAGGCAGACAGACAGACAGACAGATTGACAGACAGACAGACAGACAGATTGACAGACAGACAGACAGATTGACAGACAGACAGACAGGCAGACAGACAGACAGACACACACACAGACAGACAGACACACACACGCACAGACAGACAGACAGATACACAGACAGACAGACACACAGACACACAGACAGACAGACACACACAGACAGACAGACACACACACAGACAGACAGACACACACACGCACAGACAGACAGACAGATTGATAGACAGACAGATAGATAGACAGACAGACAGATAGATAGACAGACAGACAGATACACAGACAGACAGACACACACACGCACAGACAGACAGACAGATTGATAGACAGACAGATAGATAGACAGACAGACAGATAGATAGACAGACAGACAGATAGATAGATAGATAGAAAGATAGATAGATAGATATATAGATAGATAGATAGAGAGATAGATAGATAGATAGAGAGATAGATAGATAGATAGATAGAATGAGGGATAGGCAAATAGATAGACGGAACGGTAAACAAGCCATTTGGCTGGTCAACCATTATCATGGTGGTGCTGTACATGGAGCCTGAGCTGAATTATCGGATGATCCCGTGGGCGCCGCGCTATCATGGCAGAAACTGTGCGGTCTAAAATTGCGAGAAGTTGAATTGTTTGACGAAGCCCCTAGTGCGGTTAGTCACTTCTGTGATATGCAGGTACACCACTAACTGTGGGCTAATTCACACTCACCCTGGCAATAGCATTGCAACGTCAATTATGGCTAGTGTGTTTTTTATAGTAATTTCAGGGATCATTGTGAGCTGCCACCTGTCTTACCTACTTCACCGGTGCTCACAGTCATAAATGAATCCTTAGATTAGATAGGTCAGTATACAAAAGCTGAATCTGCTTACATCATCCACCCCACACAGTGTTCTGTAGCATTAAATGGATGACGGTTGAGGCATGCGTTCCAGATGATATGGTCCGTCTGCGTGAATCACCGGTGCATCCCCATTTGTGGCATAAACAATTCAACCAACTTATCGATGACAGACCCGTTATCGTCATTTAAAGGTACTATTTCGGGTCTGAACCCATTTATTTCTGGAAGTGGAATTTATCTCTCGATTCTAGAACGAAGGTTCGTTTCCATGAAAACAGAAGGTGGCATCATTATCGCCACTGACGGAAACACCAAATGAGAGAACACCGGGGGTTCAATACCATGAAAAAGACTGGAACTTACCTCGGTGTGACGGTTTGTGCACCTCCATAGCCCATTGAGCTCTACCTGGGAGTATACTTGTGACACTCACAGAGTCTCCTATAACAAGCTGGCTAATGGGTAAATGTCTGACTAACACAGTCTCCTAGTCCTCCAGGTTGAGGGTCGGAACATGTGTGGCGACTTGCTGCTTGCAAATGTAGGCTGCTCTGATGGCCTTAGACCAACCACCGCTGCCTTGCGGCTAGGCAAAGACGTGGATTGAAGGCCATAATCGTCCTCTTGTCTATATCTGGGCACCCTAAGGGTATCCTAGTGGAATGTGCTGAGACGAATTCCCTCCGGTCATAACATTCTCCTCGTGTGAAAATTGTTTCCTATTCCGTGGCCTTTTCGAGAAGTATATCGTACTAGCTGTTTGAATCGCTTTTGAGATTACAGACCCCAACGGATAGGTAGCAGACGGTGCACGGATAATTGCTTGTGAGAAGCCAGGGTTCGGTATCGATCAGTCCTATGGTTTCGAAGACATCGATGGTGAACCACAGACTGCGGACCGACATGATTGCATCGACATTCCGGTTTTAAGTCAGGAGCCTTGGATGTCGCTTTTGAGGGAGGAGTATAAAAGTACCAGAACTGGAAGAGCCACGAGACGAAGTTTTTGAGCAACTTTGTGGCACAACTCACCTAGAGAGAGTAATGCTGTACACTGATTAGCTTAGCAAAAAACCTACGAAAGTTCTTCTGGGTACTTTTGTTCAACTGAATGACATATTGACAGAGTTTTCACCATTGCTGTGTTCCAGAATGTTCCTCAGGTCAGTAGTGAGGTTTAGATCAGAATTTGGGTTTGTTAGTAGAATTCAGATGACTGCGCGAAAACCGGTTATCGATGAGGTCGGCTCACAGTGTTGTGTTGATTGTGGCTTTTGAGTTTGAATGATGTGGAAAAAGTTGGTTCTGCCGAATCGGTCTATTACGGTACCAGTAACTGAGCATCATGGCCACTTCCATTTCCCAGTCTGTCCAATGTTTCCGGCTAGCAACACACAGTTTGAATTCAAAGCTCAAATTCCAAAATATGAATTTACAAAAAGTCAACTCCCGCGGCAGTAAAAGCACAATGGAGCGCCATCAGTCAACCTATTTACGATCTATTATTTCCAAATACACTTGGGTACAGTTCATTAGAACTACCCTAATGTTCTCGTCTGATTTCGGTAAGGCTCCGAAGACGTCGATGGTCCTACACCAAGATGATTAACGCCCTCAACTCAAAGAGGACATGTTTCGGATCAATACGAGAATGTGGAAAAATTCCGCTGGGGCAGGAAACATGCTGTTTGAACAAGGAATTTGAAAGTGTCTTTTACAAATCCTCCAGTAATCTGCAAGGAATGCTATGCTGTGTCAAGTCAGGACTTAAAAGCCTGATTCGACTTGTTCTATACACAGCATAGGTGGGCCTGCATTTCCCACCAAACCATGCTAGCTCTGATGCACGAGTGCCATTGACTTCACGATTGGGCCATTTGGTCGAAAAGGCGTATGAACTGTGTTCATTTGAATACTTATTTGACCAACCTATAGATAGTTTTTTCCCACAGTTTTACAATTTAAAATGTACGGTTAACCAGCCACCGGATGCATCACTTTCATGTTCCAATAGAATTTTCATCCAAAGTGAAGGGACATTCCAAAATGGCCGTGAACTGTTTTACTAAATTCGTATCCGCGCATCCTCCTCGGTTAAACAGTCTTTCTTCTATTCTAAGGCAGTCATTCTGTTTAGTCTGTAACAAAGCAAGAAGGAGTCGTATCGATTACTGGTCTTAATAGAGCTCATCAGTAGTTTTTATCTTCAACTGAATCGAAATTTAAACTCCGATCATTGTAAATGATTACGGTGACGTTTGACTGTATCTATATATGACAGACCACGCGCTGTAACTTGCACACTCAGGGCCTAGAACATCCATTTGTGCATAAACATGGCTACAAAGTTCCGTCTCTGGACAAAAGTCTGACGCAATCGCCGCCAATGTAGAACAGTCCCCATTAATGCCGAATTTCGCGTTCACAAAGAGTGACTCATGTAAAGAAGCTGACTTGTGACTTTGAACGTGAAGGATAACTAAAAATGACTCCTTAAGCTTGAGTGACGTGTTACCACAGCTCCGTCAAACCGTTCGTTGTGAGATGGAAATCCATCCAGGAATTTCGACAAGACCCTTCGCAGAGCCAGGTCACATCCAAACAGGTGAAGTTCTTGACTGCTGATCTCAGGAGTCGTGACCAGTACCTGTAATGACAGAAAGCCACAAAAATACATCATTCCCTCTGCCACTGTGTTTTTCATCAATCTTCAGAAGTTTCTAGCAGATCCCTGTCAAGTCGTGAAATGACTGTCGGTATTCGGCACGCAAAGGTTGCATCTCGGGGGCAGTTGAAAACTGCTAGAATAGATAATCCCCTGTTAATTTTTCTATTTATGGCCACATTAGGAGCCCGGCGAGACCCCGTTGAAGTGAGCACAGTAGAAGATCGTTTCAGAGGCCCAAAGTCTCGGTTTTGACCCGAACACTCAAACTCCAGTATAGTAGCCACCCTCGCGGCGTTCAAAAGATTGCCGCCCAACTAGAAGTGACGGCTTAACTTGGAATTTCCGACCCAGTTCTCTTAATGTTCTTCGAAATGTTTGGGTGATTTTGGAATAATTCCAACGAATAACATTCAACTGATTTCCTCATATTTTTTTTTAAAAAAAATCGGTATATCAGTTAAGACGACTGTGATTACATGTTAGGATTTTGTGATCAGGTGGCCGTTGGTCTGTGTTGCCAAGTTTGGTCTGCAAACTTTTCGCACCATACGAGGGGATATCATCTGTGCGCGGTTGGGTGATGTCCCCTTGTTTGGTGACGAGACGTTTGCAAGTCAGTTGCCAAGCTCGATGAACAGATAAGCAGCCATATGACCATCAGCCACAAACTTGTATCTGCTGTTGCTCTCACAAGATTCTAGCACCCATACAGTGATTTCTGCACCGATCTTTCAGTTACACTACAGATGACAGACGAACATCATTAGCAGACCACAATGCCGAGTTGGTCCACGCATTTGTTTTAAAGTACGATGAAGAGTTCAAGCCTACATGAAGGCTATCCATCAAATTAAACATGTTGTATTAGGAAGTATGATCTCGAAAATTCACTGCCTTTTTGACGTCGTTGTCTTTTCGGATCTTTTCCAGATAAGCCCAGCCAAAAAATTAACCCCCGCCACCCGAAAAATATTAGAAAAAAGAGGATATGAAATTTGTACTCTTAGTTTTTATTGAAGAGGGTGAAATTGGGACATGTCATTAATAATCTGCATGAAAAGGTCCGTTTTTCGGTACCTTTGCATCCAACGAACTCACACAAGTAGCTGTCCACTAAAGATCGATGTGTGCCGCATTGGCGTTTATTCTGCATCTTGTAGACGTGTCAACGAGATTCGGTGTTCTGTGTGTGAGCTCTAGTCGTTCGATCCACAAAGTTTCCGGTATGAGTAACCGTCTCATGAGCGGATAAGAGATGTTTTCATCAAAAATAGGTCAAGGTTGTGTGCGTACACTAAATTGGAGCTAGCAAAAAGTGGCGGGGCTTAACTTTTCGCACATGCATTTTTTGCATTAATGGTGGGGCTTAGCTGGAAAAGATCCGTCTTTTCCACTCGATTTGCCCACCAGTATTGTGACGATAAAGAAGTACAACGAAACCGGTCCAGAAAATGACTGGGTTTGAGTGATGTTTAGTAAGAGGTCTGTCGCATTGTTTATTTTGGGGAAAATTAGACTGTTTTCACCAGGTATACGAATTCGGAAGCTAAGTCGTTTAAATAGTCCAATCACAGGGTACTGAACCCACAGACCAGAGCAAGAAGCGTACAACAAAAGGAACGGGATAGATTGAAAACACCTTCTTACAGCTCAGTGATCCGACATCACACCTATTGTTTTTTTCAATGCTTGTCTTATTTGGCGCTTTTGTTGATCGTTTCTCCTCTCAGATTAGTTGCTTCTGTTCTAATTTTAGGACTTTCAATAACCATATTTTTTAGCCAATAAAATTCATGATGCTTATCTGCCTGAGTATGACGAGACCAATGGAAACAGGAAAGATCGATCACGTGATTAATATACGAAAACAACGTAACTCACTTCCGGACACTGTTTGGGCGCTCACCACGGTTCCTATTGTAACGCTACTTGAGTTGCTGATAGCGTGTATAGACCAGGTGTTGAGATCAACAGGACCTCTACAAATGGCAAAAAAATAACGAGTGACACGCTGAATTTAAGCTTTGCAGCTCATCGGATAGGCACAGCCCCAGAGTTTTAGGCTCAATTCAACCTAACTTGTATGAAATTCACCAAATACATTCATTTGCACACCAGAGACTCATCTGGATCCAAGCTGAATCTCCCGTTCTTCAATGTCTCGAACAACGTACCAATGAGGCGGTCTTTGTCTATCCCCTTCTGTTGGGGCACGTCCTAAATAGTAGATCCAGCTGGGAATCAGTTGGGTGTCGCGTTAAAACTAAATTGTATGTAAATGGGTGTATCTGACAAGTACCGATCCTGTGGTAGGGATATGATGCTTTCCTGTTGTTGCACCGTGACGACCTAGTTACAGTGTAGATTAGATCATGTAGTTTGCACCTGCAAGTCAACCTGCTGCGAATGGACGTGAAGCTGGGGATAGACGCAACATCCGAGCGCTCAATACATACTCACAACGACGTCTGGCCAAGTATAGACCAAGTTACAGTTTTAAACAAGGGTATCTTATAGAAATACACTCATTTGCAAATCAATTTGGTTTTGCGAGAGTCTCACCTGGAATCCAGCTGAATCTCTCTTTTGTGATGATTCCAGGCAACTGAATGTGCTGCACCAGGCTGCCTCATGTTCCAGTTGCTACGATATTCGAGATATCGCGATACATGTATATTCGTAATGCACTACTCATAAGGTTCCTATCTGTCGGCTTTTTTTCTTCTGTTAGTAAGTAATGTTTTGAGAGTAGGCGAACTCACGTGTTGATTCATTTCAAGTTTAACGGCTTAAATGTAGAGGTAGGGTGGTATGACTTGTGTGAGGGTTAACCTCAAGTTGTGTGAGCAAGCCATCAAACTGTCGGCCGTGTCTGAGGCATACACACCGTAGGAAAAACCGAACACTGCAGCTGACCTTGTTCACTGATCAATCCCATGCCAACCTAATAAAGAGCAATCAACTTAACAGGTTGTGCGGTGATCAAACTATCCTCAAATACGCACGAAACGAGTCAGAGTAACTGACACAAAATTAATGCTCTAGTACATCTGTCGGTACAGTGATAGCTTACATAGAAAACTTACAATATCCTAGTGATTAGCACAGGTTTTGACGGAGCACCCTTCAGCCTCTCCTCCCAGAGCTAGGTGATATTAAACAGTGTGTGTCTAAGCCAAGTAAAAAAGGAAACCACTGAAGCTAACTCGATTTTTTCTATCAGGCTTTAACAAATGTACATAATTTCCGGTTCAATGCTGTCCAAACACACTAGCAAGTTCAGCTGACCATTGACGTCACTGTGAGGACAAGGCCCATAAACTTCATCCATAATGTTTGCGGGCACGAGTAATATTCACAGCATGCCAAAAATTTACTAGCTTTTGAAAAAGCGTTGTTAAGCTATTTGTCGTTGCTTTTTGTTTAGCGAGACCGGTTGAGCGCAGTTCGATATTCATTGAATCGGAGTAACTGTTTACTGTGATTAAATCGGTAAAATTTACCGGAACAACCGGTCGAAATTCTGGTCTTACACCAGATAAGGGCCTCTGACAGTCTGGGACGCTTCGTGATATGCGTGATGCCGTTCTAATTTCATTGTATTCCAACCACATTAAAAATCAAACCACTCAGTTCACTGTCAGTGGCCCTTTTGCTTTATTCTCCAGCACTTGATTAGACGGATTTGCTTTCGAAAGCAAAAAGGCTCATAGTTGAATGCAGATCTTCCCGAAATTGTCTCCAAGATATGCGTTTTTGGTGACCCTAGTTGGGCCTAAAGTTTTCAAAGTTCCCTACCTAGGATGATATCAAAATCAAGCCTTCGTATTCAATAAGGAGACATATTAGAACGGGTCAGAGACTTCCAGTGGGTTCCTTTGATCTTTGCGTCGTCTGAGACTAGATATTTCATCAGCTGGCTATATTGTAATGGAAGAAATTCCTTCAGCGTCTCTTCCTTCTCTTGTTTCTATGGTTTTATAATAGGTTTGAAGGAACTCACAATTGCCTTTTGCAGCTAAGTCTGTGGGAGACACAAGCAGACCTACCGCGAAAGCAAACGCTAGTATTAAATTCGAACAAACCTTAGCCGACCTGGTGAATTCATGTCACGAAGGCCCTTCTTGTTGTAGCTATGACACTTGGAGAATTATCCGAGATCTTCGAAACTAAGTCTTTCATCCCTATCACTGTTGTCAATCAGATAACTGTGGATCGGTTCGCCGAGCTTGGTAGTTTGCCAGTAGACGTTTCGTCACCAACCGCCGGGACATCATCAGTGCGCGGTTGCGTGCGACCTAGAAGAGAATGAATTGGAATATTTGATGGTGTTCCAAGGGTGATGAACACAGCCCACAATAGAGTAGCATTTCAGCCAAGTTTTGATTCAATTGAAGAATCATTTCCTGGCTGAAATGAACTAGGGATTGTATGCACGAAGTCAAGTGCAACGACTGTACTTAGGTTGAAATAAGACAAACGGCCACGTAACTACACTTCGGAATTGGAAACCAAAAATGCACCCGAGTGGCAGGCATCGGTTAAGTATGAAAAACGTGGAAGTTGTAGGACGGAGGCCACAAATCGCACAACTACGTCTGATCACGGAGGCTGTGTAAACTCTCAAGCGTCCCAGGGTAATGTAGTAAAAATGCAGAGAAGGCGAGTGAATTGAGGACAGTTTTAGATAACTGAGATGACATTGGCGGTATGCGGTTACCATCAAAGCAAACTGGACGCAAATTTTCTCAAACCATCTCCTTATCAAATTGTCCTAGCCTACCCCCCTCACACAAATCAACAAAATGTTAAGCGTTACTCAGCAGCAATCTTTATATGCAATCACAATCTGATAAAATAAATCGCTTGCCAATAGGTCTTACTACCTGTCATTCACACTAACGAACAAAATCTCATACCTGACATTCAACTCGGATTGTTTCTCTCTCCGTCTTAAACTTCGCCCAACCCTGTGACCTCATCGCTTGACCTGACGAAGCTTTTGTGTCAAAAAAGAAAATCTGTTCAAACTTTTCCGGAACCATGATTTCCCGATCAGTTCCAAGCGTTTTCTAGCCAATTTTCCAATTGACAAATATGTGATGATTTACCGCGTGCAAACGTTGGATTCACGCTGAACATTAGGCTTCCCTGGAGAAAAAAATCATGGACATGCTATTTAGAGGAACGCTATCCGGTTGTATGAATCATGTTGCTTTGCTTGACACTTTGCCAGCTAAATTGCCCAGCTGCTAGTTCTCTAACTGAACTAAATTCATAACTTTCTAGTGTTGTGTGCCATCGTCTACCTTGGATTCAAAATGGCATTTTTCGAACAGCCAAAATATAGCTAACGAAATAGACGTACCTGAAGTTAGTAAATTTCAAACTATTATTGTGTATTATCTCATATAATCACAAAGAATGCGAACATTTAGGCCGTAAAAATGAAACCCTGTATGAAATTTGTTCGCTTAAAGTGATGTGGTTCACCAAAGGTTGTGCATCGTATCCAACAATGTCAGCTGTGGTGTGAGTGAGTGAGTGAGTGAGTGAGTGAGTGAGTGAGTGAGTGAGTGAGTGAGTGAGTGAGTGAGTGAGTGAGTGAGTGAGTGAGTGAGTGAGTGAGTGAGTGAGTGAGTGAGTGAGTGAGTGAGTGAGTGAGTGAGTGAGTGAGTGAGTGAGTGAGTGAGTGAGTGAGTGAGTGAGTGAGTGAGTGAGTGAGTGAGTGAGTGAGTGAGTGAGTGAGTGAGTGAGTGAGTGAGTGAGTGAGTGAGTGAGTGAGTGAGTGAGTGAGTGAGTGAGTGAGTGAGTGCGATTCTACGGAACCTGGAAACTTAGCTGAGTTCGACTACGCAAATTAGAGCCTGCTTAAAAAGAACGAAGTTGATCAGCGATTTGGTCGGAGTGGATTGGAAAAGCTAAAATTAGTAACCTAACCGGAATGGACACAAACTGACAGCTTGGTTCCGTGTGCTTATTTGGACAAACCAATCTGTTGACACCAGTCAATCAACAACTGCAGTAGATTGGTCGACTACTTCAAAGTCCTCCGCATTGAAGGCGACATGTGGATAGTCGCTGTGAAAACCTGATGCCTACGCATGAATTTTGGCCGGCTTGGGTTCGGTAAACTGTCACTAAATTTATCTCGTCGACCCGTCATAAAATCTGAAGTGGACTGTCGAAAAGTTTTCAGCAACCCTATGGGTAGTGTATGTTAGGTATCACTCGTCTGTTGTCGAAATCTGCTACAAAATATTTGGGCAACTCTACTTTATCCTTGGTTTTTAGTTACCATTCCATGAAGACCTAACTCGAAAATGAAATGGATGGAATGTATTGAGAAAAAAATTGTCTTTTAGATTAAGTAGGAATTCAGTAGTATAACAACTGAATGACACTATTTTTGTTGTTGCATTATCCACATTTTGCTTAATAATTTGTAACTATTTTTTAGAAAAAAGGATTCTGATCATGGTGTGCGATCATGGAACAGACTATATATAAACGATAGCATTACAGTCATTTCACCCTGGAGACACCGTACTCAGTTTATATCATCTCGTAAGAGTCATTAGATTTATCCAGTCTCTTGCGGACTCACTTGAATTTTTGGACTTTGGAGAGACCAAATCCAGGCTTCATTCCCGAACCAGACTTTGATGTTCATTTTTGTCAAAATATAATTCAAAACTCACAAAAATACATCAGCCTGGCTGTACAACGTGTACCATAAGAGGAATGACATAGTGAAAATATACTGAAAGGATCATTTATCCGTCTTCAGGACGAATAACAACGTACTTTGAATTTTGTTGGGTTTACAGGTGACAAAGAACTGTGAGTAGTATGGACAGGTTTGGTAATTTTCGATCGAGATTTCATCGTGACAGTGGAGCCACTCTATTCCGAAAGGCCGAGAAGCACTCTACAGCTGTTCCGTCCCTATTGGGAATCATCATCTCCTGCATAACTGAGAGCGAATCACACTGCTGTTCGGCCGCTCATGTCTCAACAGTTTAGTGTTGAACCACTGGTTGAAGGTCGCGGGTTCGATACTCTTACGTTTCGTGAGAAGCGCACTGCTGATGATTCCCAGTAAGAATAAAACAGTGGTTCTCGACTTTTCTGTACAGACTGGCTTCAATTTCAGGATGAAATGTCAAATGAAAACGACAGTTAGTTAGTTGTGTTTTGATAAAGAATAAGTGCACAAAATTTCCTCTTCGTATGCTGCGATCCGCGAACACAGCAGTGCATCGAATGAGGGTAGTACCAATCCAATTAACTGCAATAAACTGGGAACGCTGCGCATTCAGGACATTTAAATTCTTGGCATTGTGGAGAACAGACGGAAATGTCAAACTTCTCTACAATCATTCAAACATATTTGGTTGATTTTCAAGGGAAACTGGCGATTTTAACTGAAACCAGTGAAGATACGGATTTTTTTGGTAATGTATCAGCAAGCTGTTGATCTCTTCGCAGAGCTTGACAACACATTTGCAGACATTTTGTCACCGTTCGAGGGATCATTTTCAGTTATCATCATCATCATCATCATCGACAGCATGACATCAGTGTTCAACACCGATGCTTCGCTGCCGTACATCAGTGCGCTATTTGGAGCGCTGAAGTTGTCCCCTCGAATATTGACGAAACGCGTACAAGTCAGTTGCCAAGCTCGATAGTCACCTGATCAAGTCTACCAATGAATGCATCCGGTGCACCAACATTTCAGCACATTAACAGGAATTTTCTACAAATAATTGATGGGTTATTGATTCATTTACGTAGATTCGGTAGACTGTTGTTGTCATAGCAACATCTGATGAACTGGGGAAATGCAGGGAACTCAAGGATGCCAAGGCTTTACCGTGTTTGTCTGCCTCGGGCCTGTAGTTAGCTTTCGAACACCTGAAGACGTCTCAGTTCCGCTGCTCGAACAGGCCAAGTCTCACAGCCATACAACAAAACAGCCCGCACTGTAGCTCAATACACACGTCCCTTGAGCTTCAGTGACACACCAGTTTGACGCCATAGGTGTCTCAAATTAGCAAACGCGACCCGAGCCTTGCAGATTCGTGCCGTGCAGATTCTGTCACACCACAATCATCAGGCCTGGGATTTGTGGTTGATTGTTTTCGGGAATCTCGTTCAGACCAGTGACATGGAGTTTGTCTTCAAAGCGCATGTTTTTAGCTGTAGTGATGACGCAAAACCGACATGGTCTATGTACCATTTGCGCAGACTAGATGAGACTACAGCACGTGAAAGCTGTATCTATGCGAAAGTTATGGTGTGGAATGGTTTGTGGAATGCACCCTGATGACTGTACGGTTCGACTGAACGAAAAACTGTGACTATACTGCAACCGCCTATGGTGTGACGCTTTGTGATAAGTGCACGGATGATTTTGCAATCAAAGAGATCATCGCCTGTCAGAACATGTTCGCTACAAATGCTGATTAGGCTGCAAACGTGACCTCTGTCTGTGACACCTGCTGAGCAATATCATGTGTGGGACAGGTGACGTGTTATATAGCTGCGCACTTTGGTGTTTTATACACTTACGGTAAGCCTACTCTTACCGTGGGATAAGACTGCGAGGTGGCAGTAAAACATTAGAATGTTGAGTGGAACACCTAAAGGCTGACGCGACGGCGAGAGATCAATGTGTGAACGCGACCTTCGTTACATACCGTTCACGCATTCCACAGCGATGTCGGAGGATTTGCTGATGTTCCAAGTCTGGTAGCATTATGCGAAACGGCTGAAAGCAGATACCCGTAGTAACAATTAGCGAATTGCGCTTATTTGCATATCAACTTGGTCTTCACGGATGACCCACCTGGACCCCAGCTGATTGTCTCGTTTACGCTATTCATCAGCTGGATGTGCTGCATACACCCCGCCTCATGTTTCAGTTGGTACGATATTCGAGATGTCGCGGTATATTTTCATAAAAGAAACTACTCACATGGTTGCTGAAAACTCTTCGACAGCTCACGACCGGTTTCGCCCTTCCTGAGGCTCATCAGGAAGGAGCAATAACTGGGGTTCATCAACTCCATATTCTACTTTAGACCCGTCAGAAATATACTGCGATGTCTCGAATATCATGTCAACTTAAACATGAGGCGGCCTTTACACAGCAAATTCACTTGAAGGATATCATAAGCGAAAGCTTTAGTCCGTATTCAGGCGGATCTCCCGTGGGAACCAAATGAGTGCACTTCGTAAATTCCGTGGAATTCAAGTCCAGTTGGAACATAAGGTTGCCAAAAACTCGGGGACTGTTCCTCCGCGATGAGCCTCAAGAAGGGCTATTCGGTAGATGATTGTTGAAGGGCGCTCAGCGACTTTGTGAGTAGGTTCCTTTTTCCAACCCCACGAAGCTATCTCCGTGGGATGCTCGTAATCCCAGAGTTATTCTGACAATATCTTCAAAAGAACGAAATCATTCTTGAGTTTTTAACACCAACTATCGGACATGGACTACTTGTAACTCGGGGTATGACGTACACCAATTTGGTTTTCACGAGGGATCAAGCCTAGTCCAAACGGGATCTCTCGTTTATGATATTCTCCGACTGAATGTGCTACACAAGGGTGGCCTCGGATTTCAGCTGTTTCGACATTCGAGATGTCCTAGTGTGTTTTCACGAAGTTCATGGGGCTCATCAGGTAGGTGCAGTTCCTGAGTTTCCGTCAACCTTGTGTTCTACTTGAACCCAGGAAGGGCGAAACCGGTCGTGGGCTGTCGAAGAGTTTTCAGCAATCTAGTGAGTACTTTTCTTCAAGGTCAAAAACGTTGGACGCGTTTTTAAGCACCGGTTGTCCCGCTGAGTTTCGGCTTCACCAGCAGACCGCAGCGTAACTTACCGTTTATTCGGAGTGTCACTGGTTCTCTCACCACTGAACGAGACTGCAAACTGAATCGCTCTGCTTGAGCTCATTCACCTCTCCGGCTAACTGCGTCATCACTATTCCAGACAACAATACACCAGCGGTTGACTACAA
This sequence comes from Clonorchis sinensis, assembly GCA_003604175.2. Classification (NCBI taxonomy): domain Eukaryota; kingdom Metazoa; phylum Platyhelminthes; class Trematoda; order Opisthorchiida; family Opisthorchiidae; genus Clonorchis; species Clonorchis sinensis. The sequence goes on from CM030374.1 coordinate 13,216,765, forward strand.
CCATACAAACACTGAATAAGTATATCCAGGTAAAGAATGGAAAGAAAGGAGATGGGTGGGAAACGGTCAATAATAGGTTGACTACAATTTGGAAAGCTGAAAGCAGCTGAGCATCAGGTTGGACTAACACTTCATCAATGAGACTGATCTAACTTGCTTGGCGAAGCTTATCCATCACGAACCCAAATGATGACGAACAAACTCTAGCTAAACAGTCTGGCTATGGAGTACTAGTATGTTCGCCATTGCGAACGGTTACTTACCACGTTCAGTACGGTATCAAGGCATGACAAACAAGATCACGTGAACCCCAACTAGGATGGCGTGAAAATTCCAAAGCGTCCTTCATTTCGTCCGGTCAAGTTGTAATTTGTTCCCCGCAAACACTGTGTCAGAAGTGACAGAAGAAAACGGTGTTATTTTTGGTAAATGGGGGGTGAGTGTGAGCACTACCTGTTCCAATCATTTGCTTCCCCAATGATCCTTATTCATCATCAAGTACCCGTTCGCGCGCCAAGCTGCATCCAACAGCCAGCTTCCATTGTCTTCTACAAGGATGTCGATACCAGTGAAAGTAAAAACCCTTCGCTGCGAAGGCGTTTATTAGCAAACACCAACCAAACAGTTACAAGCTATTAGACAGGAAAGTAAACTTCTCACATACACACAGTTTTTTTAAAAATTGAACATTCTCACGCGTCTTCTTGAACTTTTATGGATATTGATTATTACACAATTGTAAACGAACGCCACAAAACAGTTCCATAATTTCCGTTATAAAATTCACCTTCCATCGAACTTTGGGCGGAGCTTCGACATGACCACAGACTACTCACATGCCTCAGCAGTAGTATACGCCGTTGCATGACAATAGTCCTGACAAAAGTGGACAGAAGGAATAAGGGGGAAGAGGACAACATGGTTGGTGCCATAAACATTTCGCGGCCACACGTATGGATGAGTATATTTATAAGTGGACAAAAGTACGCAGAAGAACAGATCTATCTACGGAGTCAAAGGAAAGCCGGAACTGTTTGTTGGTAACATTTGTGGCGTTACCCAAGCCTCACATCCAATTTGAAGAGATAACACAGTTAACATCACCATATGACGCCACAGAGGTGGTTTTTGGGGTGGTTCATGTTCGTACTTAGGTTAAGTTGGTTACATGTCGCTCAAACCTACAAAGTATAGATGCAAGGCAATGGTGGCAGAAAAACCCACGACGATAGCCCAACATTTAGGAAACAAGTTGGCACTGTCGTTCCAACCCTAAACCCAGGGGCCTGGGAGAGTAGGTTTGTCCGAAATCCGTCCATTCACCATCGCGGTTGAGCTGACTCTGATGACTGTATGGACATCCTTCAGTGCAGATCAATGTCGCATTGCAAAAAGTTTCATTCACTTCGCGGCCGCCATTCGGCTCCAGCATGAACCAATCTCATCCACGAACTGGAGTAAGTTTCCACTGCTGGTATGGTGTGCACATTTACCACCTTCACTCAACTGCTTTCAAGATACAATAAGCCAAAGCGGCTGATGGCCGAGGCGGTGGAAATCATTAAGTATCACAGCGTGAGCAGAATCGAGGGAGCGCGAGTGGCGAGCGTATGGAAAGCTGTCTTAGATAAGCCGAGTTTGACACGTGACTGTATGTGGTTGTCAGTTCACGCAGGGGGTGGAAATCATAACACGACCAAAGTTCACAGAACCCCTCTTACACAACTATCGTAGCACTAGCTCATCCACACAGACAGACGGAAAGTGCAAACGACGTTCACGAGGGATCATCGCGTGAACCGAACCAGAAGAACTAGACCCTAGGCTGGACTCCAATCCATGTAGGTCTCCCCATCGGCCTAACACTTGGTCACCCACCCTAACACACGGAACCCCTCGGCTGAGATTTAAGTTGACTTAGCTGATTGGTTCCCTTGCGTCTTAAATTTTGACTAACCTCGTAACCTAGTCACTTGGCCTGACGAAGCTTTTGTGTCAAAAGCGAAATGTTACCCAACAATAAATCTACCGATTGTTACCAAACTTTTCTGAAAACAAAGCAAACCTCTTCAACGGCTTGGCACTACCGTCACCGGCGCCAACGCCAACGCCACCACTATCTCCTCCAAACGTGCTAGACGGTTAAAAGGCTGGGTTATAACAGCGGTTTTGTTAACATACAGTAAGCATACCTATCACAGAGAAACCAAGCAAGTCGGAGCAAACTATTCGTACTCTCATATTCATTGAACCAGATTTCAGATATGGTCAGGGAACCATCTACTCTAAATTTATTGATTAGCCGAATGGATCAATTTCTACCCATGAGACGAACATCAGCGGTCACTTGCCTCACTCAGTCCTCCAGTGTTTTATATTTCATTTTAAAGGTTTACTGAGTGGCATCTGTTGAGGTTCTGTGTAGACGTCTTGGACGTCTTAGATATCGACAGAGGGGATAGACAAGTAATCAGTAGGTGCACCAGGTCCGCTGGTGCTTTTGGCAGTAGTACTAAGTACTAAGTAGTACTAAGTAAGTACTGAGTAGTCTAAGTCCCTTAGATAGCTTAGACACCCAACTCCAGCCTTATTCCTCTTTGCATTGAATCCAAATTCATCGGGAATGGGGAATTCAGCATGTCGTTATGCAGAAGTTGTTCCGGCAAACGCAAGCGTTTGTATATTTGCATGCTGTTTTCTCAGGATCACCAATCACACAGTCGTGAATAGAGTAAGATAAGCGGTCCAGTTACGACCAACACAGTTCACATGTGTGGTAATTTTTTGTGGTCTCTGTGTGCTTGGTTTGTACAACGCTCAGTGTAAGGGGATACCAGCGGCAGATTGCAGCCATCTGAATGCCGTGTAAGTTAACCGATCCTTTAATAAGTGATCGAGTGGCTGTCGATCTGTCGCCAAATTTGACAACTGACTTGCAGACGTTTTGTCCCCATTCAATGAGACATCATCACTGGGTAGTCCCTCTCTACGCACCCAAGCCACGCACTGTCGCCTCAGATGGGGACGAAACGTCTGCGAACCAATCGTCAAGCCCGGCGAACCGATCAATAGCCACTCGATCAACTTCCAATTAGTGAATTCGAGCTAGCAGTCCTCCAACATTTCATAAACCGATACTTTTCTACTTGATTAGCGAACTACCAGAGCCACTGGACAAAGAGCACATTAAGAAAAGTGAGGGCCGCCGGCGGTGTTAGGGAGCGCAGTTGAGCGTGGCGATCGGTTGGTGATTGTCCGTTGTGTGTTAATATAGGGCTGCATTCCGTAGCTGACCTTCGATCACGATTGGTTGTTCGGTCGGATGGTTCAATTAGTTGGCTCGTTATCCGTTTACTGATTGATAGATGACCGCGTGACCTTTGAGCTTCGTTTTCTCTGGGTGGTGATCGAGTGGTTTCTGTCCTTGACCTCTCTGGATTCCGGTTTGTAACATTTGTTGCTCGAACTTCAAAGAGTTTCCTGTTTCTCGGTTTGCTAATACGATATTCGACTTTCTTCCTCCTTCCTCATTTCTGTGTTTTTTTAAAACAGGAATCCATGGGCTTATGCGACTCGCGCTACTCACAAGCGCTTGCACCTTCAACACAGACACTACTTCTCGGCAGATTTCTGTCACATTCTGGCTGAACACGAAACCCATTCATAGCTATCGATCGTAAAATGGGCTTGGTTAATCAGCTTGGTCACTCATACTTCTCAAAGGACTCTCAGCACTAAATCAGCATCCCGCTTATTGAACTTCGATCAGACTGTCTATCACAGATTTCTAAGACGATCAGATGCGTCGTTCATGTCTGATCGTCTCACTCGCCTGTACTGGTGCCTTCGTACACGATGGACGCGAGAACTGATCTCCTGATCCCCACACTGGCCTGTCACATAAACAAGACTGAGAAACACGCGGCGTATATCGTTTCGCATTCAGTCCGATCAGATGCGTCGTTCATGTCTGATCGTCTCACTCGCCTGTACTGGTGCCTTCGTACACGATGGACGCGAGAACTGATCTCCTGATCCCCACACTGGCCTGTCACATAAACAAGACTGAGAAACACGCGGCGTATATCGTTTCGCATTCAGTCATACGTGTACCAGACGCAGTCGCCTACGTAAGCACATTCGTGCGAAAGTGTGATCTATGGAACGGATGATCGGAAAACTGAGCGAAATGCTCAGGTTACAGCGGTCTAGCTCATGAATAAATCACAGTACGGTACATTGGCTATTGCGCGTCCGAGCTAGACGAGGCATTGTTACATGCTAATTCTCCGTCTTTATTTGAATAAAAAAATCACTGTTGCGCACAACCGACTGTGTACCATTCTGGCAGACCCGAACATCAGGTGGCTGCAAACTCATTTGAATGCGTACATTGGATTGCGGTGTTGTGTCCATATTCTCACGAAACACATTCTCCAAAATCGAGGTCAGACAAGTGCCCAAAGCCCCGGTGGCGATACCTGTCAAGACCCAGTCGAGCAATGGCAAGTGTTCTCTAGATCGCATGACAGACGCGTAGCTGGCAGTGCTCGGTTGTCTGGCCAACCGTGCTGGTTGAGTGATGAGACGGTGGACGCGTTTATTAGTGCATCAGGAGGAATGAATTCGTGGACAACCATAACCCACACTCTATCCGAGGTAAAATGGAGGAATCTCGAGCTCTGGCGTCGAACAACTAATATTAGGCAATTTTTCTGGCACTGAGCGACCATGCACAAGTAGTGACGTTGCACGGTGCGGTCAGTTACCGGGCAGTACATTCTGGAATTCCAGGTGAAATATAGAGGCACTGGCATTTTGGATGACACATTCCCACAGGCGAACTTTTTCCATTTGAATTTCTTCACGAAGCAGATTAGAAATGCGAAATGGGACCGGAACATTGGGTGACGTGGAACATTTACAAATGTGCACTGTAACATCACGCAAGAATACTGAATTCAAGTGTTTTCTAATCTAAGATGACTTGTAGGTGCTGTCCTCATTGTCTAAATGACATTCCTGGCAGTCTTATTGTATACGAGACTACTGCAGATACAAAGGATTTCGTAGAGATGAGTCTACCTGATGCTGTTTGGTTTCTAGCCCAAAATATAGACAAGTATGAAAGAAGTTTTCAGAAAGTTGCTGAATCAGCAGGATGTGGATCTCTGCATGGTCGAAATCACGAGCCATTGCCGAGGGCTATTTGCCTCAAATATCTCAAGTAATGTACCTACATAAAAACTCATGGGAACTTCATACATAGGTGTGCAGAATGATCTAAACGACATTGGCGGGATTGAGAACGAGATTTGCAAATACGGGCGCCGTAGAATATCGCTTTCTACGAGTTTTTGGAAAAATTCCAGCTAGCATGAGTGTTTCAGGAGAGTCCAAGATAATATCATGACACCACAAAGTGGAGGATGAGATATTTGAAGCACTCGTTCCACCCCGAAATCGGGTGATGGAGCTATGAGTTGAACAAATATTTCTTTGACGGAATATTCCTCGTGAGGCTATTGGAAATTCTTCGACAGCCCGCGATCGATTTTCCCTTCTTGAGGCTCATCAGGTAATAGTAGTCCCGTCAACATTATGTACTACTTGAATCCAAATCGGATGTAATTCGCGAGATACACTCATTTGCACAATCATTTCGATCGAATGGGAGACTTAACTGAATTCCAGTTGAATCCTTCGTTAGTGCTATCCTTCAAGTGAATGGGATTTACGAAGATCTTGGAAAAACCGGATGGAAAACTTCGCCCGCAGAATGCCAGCTACCTCGCCGTGGTCTCAATATTTCACCTGAATTGCCGGAATGTGTCCCCATGTTACTGGCCCCAGCATACAAACCACTATCTCTGCATGGTCACACAGTGCCGTAAAAAGTGCCCTATCCTAGTTGCTCGACACTGGGGCAAAAGAATCTTTCATTTCCAGTTTCCACTGGAGTGAGAGTTATGGTGGTCAACGCTCTAATTTCCCTTGACACACTCACAGACGCATCGCTCTTGTCGTTTTTCTCCTCTCATGCGTCCAACCTGCCGAGTCAGCGAGACAATCGAGCACCGTTCAGCTGCGCGTGTCTTGCCACTTGCTGACCGGATTTCAGCAGGTCTCTTCACAGTGAGTTTGTTCAATTTAGCTGGCCTCAATCTTGGAGAATGTGCTTCTCCAGAATGTGGACACAACACCGTATTTCAATGTACGCATTTAGTGAGTTTGCTACCGCCTGATTTGATGTTCGGGTCGGTCGGGGGAGCACACAGTAGGCCGTTTGGTTGCGCACTAGTAATTTTTCATTTAAAAAAGAGAGACTTTTCATGTAACTAGGCCTCATCTAGATCGGACGCGCAATAGCCAATGTACCGTTTACAGATTTGGGTACCATGACACCACTGCGCATTTCTCTCAGTTTCCCGATCATCCATTCTGTGGATCGCATTTTCGCACGAATGTGCTCATTTGTGCACCTGCGTCTGTCGTGCGGACCACCACATAGGAAACGGCAGACGCCGGTTTTGTGTGTGTTGTGACTGGCCAGCGTGCTGGTTCAGAGGATCAGTCCTCCTGTCCCTCAGGTACGAAGGCAGGGGTACAACCAAGTCAGGTGATCAGAGAGGCATGGGGTATCCGATCGTCTTAGAGATTTGAGAGGGACAGTCCCGGAATGCTGTTGTAGCGGTGAGGACCCGCAGGTTTCACGAAGGCGACTGAGGCTCATCAACCGAACGATCGAAGCCGTCGGTGGCGTTCGTGTGCAGTCAGGATGTGACGATTAATTGCCGGGAAGGAGTGCCTGTGTGGAAAGTGCAAGCGCCTGTGAGCAATACGAACCCTGTCTATTCCAGCTTCAGGGAGGAAGATTGGTTGGACTGCCGATAGTTCAGTAGTAGGCTTAGATGCATCATTCTTAGGTTCCGTCAAGAAAGTATTTTTCGGTATCTCGAATGTCTGAATCAAGAGACGGACTTTGTACAACACATCAAGTGGATTAATATCGTACATGAGAGATCCGACTGGAATTAATCTTGCTCTCCCGTTACGTCAAAAGTAGTGAGCAAATGAATGTTCTTCACGAATGGCGTCCAGTTTGGATTCAGCTAGAACATAGGGTCGATGTAAAGTTGGGGACTACGGCTACCTGGAGAACTCTAGGAAAGGCGAAACTGGTCCGGTGAGCCGTCGGAAACTTTCTCCTTAATCGTTAAGGGTATGATTTTTAGGGAGCGAAACAGCGCATGGTCCTTAGTGAACTAACCGACCTTGTGTAGTTTTCGATCAATTAGTCCGATCAATTAGTCGATCAATTTGTCCGACCCATAAGAGAGGAGGAGTCCTTAGCACAGTAAACCAAATTGTATGTAACTACGGCCTACCTAATTATCCCTTGATTTGATAATAAGCTTACCAAGCACTTCTGAAACGATGACTTATCAATGCAACGTTTGCCAATCGACTGAAGGTTACAGTGTGTTCATTCTTCCACCTTCATTCAAACGGGATATTTGAACTTTCAAGTCACCATTAGAGAATACTTTATCTAGTGACATTACCATCAGTATCGATTCGGTACTCACAAACGCACACTTCAGCCCTGCGAAGTGCACAACGCTAACTGGGCCAGTTCATTGATTCAATCGATAACTACAGTCGAACTCCATTTGGCATACGTGATGCGTCATAATCCTGGCTGTAGTGTTCCTGCTATTGATTGGTGATCACTAACATGCAGTGCTCCAGATATGAACACAATTCATGCACTTGAATTTACTAAGGGGAGTAATTATCCCATTCTCGTTAGCACCGGCGGCTATGGAATTCAATTATATCTACACCGATGTTGGCCCCAGCACAAGAGGCATTGCAGCGAAATTCGCTTCATCGGTTTCCAGGCAACTGGTCACGAGTCAGTTTGTGCGCAGATTAGAGTGTTACTGTAAACCAACTTAAACGGAATTCTTTGAGAGTTGCAACCATGAGACGAGTAAGTCTATTGTAAAATGCCTGTTAGTTCCCATTTTAGTGCGTGAGGCATGCTTTTCCAGTCACCGTGCACCGCGGCAAGAACACATGGAAGTGAGGAATTTCCATGGCTGCTTAAAAGACTCATGGAAGGAGAGAAAGTGTTGGTCAGCGATATCACAAAGTGCTGGCTGAAAGTTCGAAATACCTGGGTACTCCAATCAACTGACAGAACTGACAAGACTATCTCACTCAGGCATCTGCATGCATTCCGCTAGTCCAAATCATCAGCTTAGCCATTTGTTGAGTGGGGCAAAGCGGGTTTAATCTAGCCTAATACCAAGTTTTGAAACTTGTCTCATTCAGATAGAAAACTGTTTTCATGGTGAACAGAATGGAAAACACATCACAGTGACTTCAAAATCAACTATCGAAAGTCTTTCAATGTTCCAGTTTTGTCGTTACCAACGCATCGGTATTTCACCACAAGGTCATGAACGTACGGCCCATTATGGGCCAGAAAGCACAAGTAAACGACGCACAACTCCACTGGAAATTCACTCTCCGTACATCATCACTATCGGTCCAGTGTCGGGCGAATCAGTTTATCGTGGACAGTAGATGCTAGGCTAAGAGCTGCCTGCATTTCCATTGTCATAGGCGTTGTGAGTTGCGGTCCTCAATGCGCTCACAGACGGATTGATCATGTCATTTGTGCCTTCCCATTTGTCTAACCACCACAGTCGACGAGACGCTCGAGCACTGTTCAACTGCGAGTTTGTTATTTGATCTGAACAGCACATGCTAACTCTCAACTGGGTTTCAACAGGTCTCATCACAAAGGCTTTGTTGCATTTAGCTGGTCTCTTTTCAGGACTCTTGAGAATGTGGGCACAACACCGCAAATCAGTGTACTCATTCAAATGTCCAATGTACGCATTCAAATGAGTTTGCAGCCACCTGATGTTCGGGTCTGCCAGAATGGTACACAGTCGGTTGTGCGCAACAGTGATTTTTTTATTCAAATAAAGACGGAGAATTAGCATGTAACAATGCCTCGTCTAGCTCGGACGCGCAATAGCCAATGTACCGTACTGTGATTTATTCATGAGCTAGACCGCTGTAACCTGAGCATTTCGCTCAGTTTTCCGATCATCCGTTCCATAGATCACACTTTCGCACGAATGTGCTCACGTAGGCGACTGCGTCTGGTACACGTATGACTGAATGCGAAACGATATACGCCGCGTGTTTCTCAGTCTTGTTTATGTGACAGGCCAGTGTGGGGATCAGGAGATCAGTTCTCGCGTCCATCGTGTACGAAGGCACCAGTACAGGCGAGTGAGACGATCAGACATGAACGACGCATCTGATCGTCTTGGAAATCTGGGATAGGCAGTCTGATCGAAGTTCAATAAGCTGGATGCTGATTTAGTGCTGAGGGCCCACTGAGAAGCACGAGTGACCAAGCCAAATTTACGATCAATAGCTATGAATGGGTTTCGTGTTCAGCCAGGATGTGACAGAAATCTGCCGAGAAGTAGTGTCTGTGTTGAAGGTGCAAGCGCTTGTGAGTAGCGCGAGTCGTATAAGCCCATGAATTCCGGTTTCAGGATTTTGTGAATGGGGCAACATGTGTGGTCAGTTTCTTGAATTCTTCACAAGCCTTTGTAGTGCTATCAGGCTGAGAACATGGTCAAAAATGGAAATGCGATTCGGTCGATTGACTGCAGGCATCTTAGTTCAGTGTTACCAGAGGGATTTGCACTGTTAAAGCCGAAATACGCACTCAGAGGGTTCGATTAGCTCCAGTTTTTTCGCAAAAAGACGAGCAACACAGTGCCTTGCAAATGACCCGAAACCGAGCTGTAGAAACCTCGATGTCAACAAGTAAACAGACGCAGGCACTTAAGAGGTTGGAAAATGCATCTCCGTGGTCTGGATAGTGGCGCTGAAAATCTGTCAATTTTCCAGTGCCCAACTGCAACTGCTGCAATTGAGGCAGCTTAGCAGCTCGGTCAAGCCGCATGTTTCCGTTTTTTTCATGACCGCCTTAAAGTCCACTTTATTGATATTGGGAGGAGCGATTCTTCCAGTCCAATTTGTATACTTCACCAGGTCGTCCCGTATTTCTAAGTTCACAGCGCCTTTATCGTCAGCGTCGAAATCTGACCATAGTTGCTCAGTGCACGATTACCGTCGTTTGCCACTCAGGAAAGATTGTCTGCAGTAATTTTCTTGTACCATGTTTGATTGCATGCGGCAGCAGTGTGCAAACTACTGGAGATAATGATATTTCTGACTCTGCTCTGCCAACCAGATGTTATTTCTAAAGCTTCTGACGTAGCTTCTGATGAAGCCAGTTATTTTGCTGGGCTGATCAATCACCCGTTCTTCGTGTGCTGTTTCTAGGATCATTAGTTCCTGAAGACCAATACGTTTCCCCTTGTCTTTGGATAAAACCATGGTATCATGATAACGTAGAATTTCGTATCGACTTGCTTTGATTCAGCTCAAAACATCTGTCTGTGTTTTATTCATCACCATTTGTGTTCCGATAACTCAACTCTTGGAATCAAGATTATTACTAGATTCTTTGCAGGTCTGTTCACATGTTGCTTTGGACTTTGCAGCTACTCTGTAGCCACTGTTTACGGTCTTATCATCAGAATCTTCTACGTGGTCCAGCAACGTCAACTTTACAGAACACAAGGTTTTGTTGACAGTGTTTGCCCCAGTTCATCATTCCTCTCTGCTTTCGGATGCATCTCGAACCTGTTCTTCAACAAGATGGCTATCCAGAACCTCCAGGAAACTCAATGCTGCTGAAAGGGCACATGCAACGGTTCAACAGTGGTACGCAGCCTCATAACTAGGGTACCCAGCATCAGTCTGGCAGAAATGTTCCTCACATCAACTGTATTTGGTACGGGCAGTCTGACGAATTTTGTGCATCTGGCTGTTCACTCGTGTAGCAACTCCCTGTAGGTCGTTACCAACTAAGGCAATTTCGGCCTCCATTATGACAATTTTTAATAATTGTTTAACTAGGTGGTTGTTCCACCATCTTGCTGATCTGCTATCCTGCTTTCCTGATCATCTTGCTAGTGAAAAAGCGATTGTTTAGTTGTCTCACTTGCTGGTTGCCAGTACCCAATAACGACGTATTGTGGCATGCCAAAAGATGGTCTCCGAAGTGGACCGGTCGGCTAATGAGACGTGGGAAAGAAGGGATGCTGTGGACCATTTTTGAACGGTTTTTCTCGATGGTTAGAAGTGTCCCTCACAAATACTACAAGTGCGGGGTTTATAGTTCCTGCGCTAAGAAAACGTTCAGTTGCGAAGGTTCGCCATATGCACCAGTTGCTGGTTATGGAACTCAGTTGACTGTTGCGAATGTGACCGAGTTGTTGGCTGAAGTCATTTTGCTTAGGGCACCGAGACATCCACACGCCGAGCCTAGGTGTTTCTGTGCACTGTCTAGAATGTAATACGGCCTATCAGTCCTTCACAGGAGAGGGAGGTGGATGTTCTTCTGACACCGCGCCGCAATGCCACTGCTGGTGAATGTCCTCCAAAGTTGTTCAAATCCGGAGTTCGGAGGACAAACCCTCGCTGTCTAGAATAGGCTAATGTGATATGCTAACACAGCAATGACCAACGAACTGCCATTGATATGATACTGAATCAGTTAGGAAGCTGAGTGGTCAGGACCGTCAGTTGAAAGGACTGTTCCAGTCAAAAAATGCGTTTTGATCAGATCTTAAGGTTTTTTATCGAGGAGAATGTATACAATATAGCTTAAAGGGATACATAAGGCTCAAATACTGAACTAAAACAGCAATAATCCAATAAACCCCTAGAAGGGCTGTTTTCAAACACCACAGAAATAAGGAAGAAGGAATGAAACCGTATTAACAAACCGAGAAACAGGAAACTCCTTGAAGTCAGATCAAGGAATGTCGCAAGCTGGAACCCAGAGGGGTCAAGGACAGAGTTCACTCTAGCACCGACCAGAAAACAAGAGCAGAGAACGCCAAGCTCAACGGTGATGTGGTCATCGATCAGTCAGGTAACAGGCTAACGGGCCAACCAATTGAACCATCCGACCGAACAACCAATCGTGATTGAAGGTCAACAAACGGAATGCTGACAAGTATAGATGACTAGACCAACTGAGGCTAGCGGACCGAATGATTGGCAGCTATTTTTTAATCACTTAAAAAAGCAGACTTTCAGGTCAAACGGTGAATGGGTTCTCTAAAGGACTCATGTGTACAACCGAGGTTTTCATTGCGATCACGTACAATGCGACGTTTCGTTTTCCGTAAGATACAGAGATTTTCCATGCCAGTAGCACTCTGTTTTGGGTGTCAAGGTACGAAACATGAAAACCGGCGTGGGCTCACCTTCATGCACCCACGTGATCCAACTTCTTTACCACCAAACCAGCACTTGCTTTCTTACGACTATCAACACACATCTTTCGGTGCATGTACAACGTTTTGGGGCACCATGACTGCTGCTCTCTTCTCGGTTGTATGGGTCAATATCTGAGAGATGCCTCCCAGAAGCTCAGCCCCCTCCCTCTGTCCTGTGGTGCGGCAATTCACCGCTGCAACCAGTTTGGGCGATGAACAACGCATTGTGTACCAGCTTGTTTTTTACGGCACACCTAGCTGGGTCAGAATGGTGAATCATCAGTGCGTGCGCGCGGAATTCATCCAAGCTCGCCAGCTGAACCATCGATACGGGCTGGCTGCACGTATAGCCTGGATGTGATGAGCAACTGTTGAGTGTCCTAATTATGGTGAAAGGAAGCCTTCCGATCAGACCACAGACGACCCCAACCGTGTGAATCGAACACCCTGGCGATTACAGATATTGGATCTTTTCCAGATAAGCCTCGCCACTGATGCGAAAATTGCATGTGCGAAAAGTTAAGCCCCGCCACTTTTTGCCAGTTCCAATTTAATGTACGCACACAACCTTGACCTATTTTTGATGAAAACAATTCCTTATCCGCATCTAGGCTCATTTTGAGCAAAAATCTTCTCCGTTCGGAGGTAAAACCTTAAATGAACTTTCTGACGCTTTCAACTCTCGTCCATGACAAGGAGACGGCAATACGTTTTACAAAGCCACGGAGTGATCCATCAGCAACGTTTATGCAACAATGGCCACCAAACGACACTCAACTGTTTCTGACAGGTAGAGGTGTAATGCCTGACAGTGTCGGCAAGAAATCGGTCTTCGAAAAGAAACTTGGCTGGAGCGGTCTAGGATGGAATTTAGGACAGTAATTCTATTCATTTATTGCTGGTCTAAACATTTGGCGGCTTTTGTGGACTCCAGCGGTTATCGGTGGCCCAGATCTACACGTCGAGATTGATGAAACGCTAGTATCTCGCCGTAAAAACCACGCAGGTTGAGTCCTTACCCAGCGGTGGATTTTCGGAGGGATCTGCCACGTCTACAAGATGCAGAATAAACGCCAGTGCGGTACACATCGATCTTTAGTGGACAGCTACTTGTGTGAGTTCGTTTGGATGCAAAGGTACCGAAAAACGGACATTTTCATGCAAATTAGTAATGACTTCCCAATTTCACTCTCTTCAATAAAAACTAAAAGTACAAATTTCATATCCTCGTTTTTCTAATCTTTTTTGGGTTGCGGCGCTTCACACACAACCTTGAAAATTGCATGCTTTCTCCAAAAAATATAAGGCCCTTCACTATACAAGTGCGGTTGGCTAATTTCGACTAATAATTAATGACCGTTGTTGAGAATAGTCAGGGCCCAATCTTCTAACCGAAATTCAGTGAAACCCCCTATCTACGGAAGACCCTTTTGGGCGTAATTTGTTTAACCAAGAAGAACATGAGGAATTTAGTGATACTATACGATGTCCTGTGTATTCAGCATACGCATAAGCATTTGCACCACTATCAGGTCCACAACAGGTCATAAGCTGTAACTCCCATTTTAGAGCCCAAGAGAACCTGCCACTCGACAAAGCGGCCCGAAGAATGGCTGCCTAAATGGACGTGGGAAGCTCTGGGACTTGACGCGTCCCAATGTTGCTGAACAACTGAAGGGACTCAATGTCTACAATGCAGCCTTGGCCATGTGAACCCGAGCAACATGCTCGGACGCATTTGTCTTGGTAGGATCGAGTTTGTAGTTCATCAGTTTACTGAGCGATCCATCTGCTAAGCGCAACCGCCTAAAACCGGGCTAAGTTCGTTCAGCTTTCTAACGATTAGCTGCCCGATAAAGGTGACGTCAGTAGTGTTAATGAGATACCGTCAATTTATCTATGAACACCTTGACGGTGTATTAACGGTCGGCCCCGAGGATCACATTACAACGCGCTGTACTGGGGGATGAGCGATATCACACTGAACCTTAAAGGAATCGACGGATGATGCCAATGCCTTGCCTCTACATGTTCACCCTTATTCCTGCGGGTCTACAATGGCGCCCAAACCCTGCACGCAGCACCACCACATTCGGCTCTGATCAAGTGACTGCGGCCATCAACCAAAAAAAAACGTCCACCGTTGACCGGCAAATCCGATTCGGATGTCAGCCATATATTGTTTCACACATGCTATTGCGTGCTGGGTATAGGGATGGTCCTAGCCATAGTACTCGTTATATAAAAATTAAAATCGCGCGTTTTCATCACCGTGTTTGTGAATTTCGCTGGATCAAATGGAAGCCGTTGGACGTAATGACTACACATCGCTATTCAACGTCTTCCGTGTAGCAAGTGGCGACTAGGTCCGTACGCGTAGTCACATTTCACCTCAAAATTTGTTCACCAGGAGGAGGGAATATGATACATAACGCTTGTTCGGAGGTCAAAGTAGGGGGCATTTAAAACCAAATGTATTCAAAAGGACCCATAAAATTAACGTACTAATCGGCTAAGCACAAAGTTCTGTGTATGTGCATGGCATTGTCGAACCAGTATTGTGACGGTAGATCCTACTGGAGAGGCATGCAAGTAGTATGTGCTTTCTCGTAACACTGGCTTGATCTAACGGAAGGTGGGATTTATTATGGAATTTGTGGAATTGCTTTGTAGCATTCGTTTAAATCTGCTTGCTGGCCAATGAATACTAAGGAAAGTTCAAGAAGACGCGTTCAAGAAGAAGACGGACATTTAGGTTTTAAAACCTAGGTGCATGTGAGAGTTTTGCCTTCCTGTCCAATGGTCTGTAACTGTTCAGTTGGTGTTTGTAATGAACAACTCCGTAGCGAAAAACTACTTCCTCTCATTAGTGGCTCGGGCAGGAGGCGAAACGGCTCAGTGGTTAGAGCGTGAATCTACTGACCGGAAGGTCCGTGGTTCAAACCCGGCCTCTGCATCTCCATTTTCCCTGTCTAGACTTGGGCAACCTGGCAGTATCCCAGCCATCGTGCTTCCCGGTAGTTAGGCACTGAAAAGGTGCTACATCCGAACCATTATTATTATTAGTATTAATAGTTCGAGTGCATTATTTGGGTATTGATCACGTGGCAGTTGATCCGAGCTAATTACCAGGCTTGGTGAGCAGAACACCTATCGTTTAGATAAGAGCATGTTTGTACAGGCATGGTGCGAGTTCAGACAAGCATAAGAAAGTTTTTATCTTGAGCCAAAATTGCATCAAAACGCCAGAATTTTAGTATTTTTTCCACACACACCTCTAACTAACCCAATTGCTCAATTTTCGTTTTACAGCTGAATAATCATGTGCAAAAATGACGTTAAATCACAGCTCGTCCACGTTGAACTCCAAAACAGGTAAAAAATGACGCGAAGTACTAAAATCGCACTGGGTACCAAAGATCAGAGGCGAGCCACTGGAACCAGCGGAAGGTCACGCCCATTGGACGGAAATATTGCGAGCCCAATACGGATCAGAAGGCATGTTCTGGTTGGTCAGAATATGGGCCAATCACCATCGAGCCTTCTTGAATGAGCCCTTTTCGTTCCACAGCGATGTTGGGATAGTCCTGTGAGTAATACGGCTGTAGTTATTTCTTTTTCCCATAAAATGGTCATCTATTGTCTTTTGAAATAACATAGCAGGTGGAGCAGAAAGCCAAGGACCAGCGTGGGGGATTGTATAATCACGACAGCGACCCACCATGCCTGAAATCCAGTTTAACCGATCAGGTATCACGAATGGATCGCTGCAGTCAGACTGGCATCAGTGTGGTAAGACCGCCTGTCTTCAATCATACACAATAAGATGATTCATGAGTTCAGCTAGGCGACTTTCTGATGCCTCAAATCTGCACATCAAACGACTGACGATGGGACGCGCGTCCGACACGACCTGGTTTGGATGAACTCTATTGTACACTGACCATAAACTCGTCTCGAACTTAAAATTGAAACCTGAAGTAACTGTAAGGTTTCATCAAAACAAGCCCTCCCAAATTTTGGTAACTGTGGTTACCATGCATGTTTCGATTCACTCTCTTCGCTCAACGCAGTGTCGTTTTAATCGTGCAAATGATGGCTATAAAACTTTACACGCCAGTAGGCGACCATGTGTACATTATTGGTTCTACGGCTCGTCATCAACGAAAGACGTAGTGTGCCTTGTTTTCGGTGCGCGCTCCACCTAGTTTGAGAATGGTCATTCAAGCTGGATGTGGACACGCTCAGAGAAGTTATGTTTATCTGCTTCATCATCATCGATAGTATGACATGAATGTTCAACACCGATACTTCATTGCCGTACAACCATGATTTATTTGAAAGCCTTATTGTGAAGAAAAGAATAAAGAACGGGGAACGGACTTGGTGCTGCCTTACTACAATCATTCCGAGGTGCCTACACCTCCAAACACTAATTCAGGCAATCTGGATAGAAACTGACAACAAGATCGCCACTGACATCGGTTGGTAGCCATATCTTGCAGCGTCTCCAACCAGGCGCAGTGGGGATCACGCTGTCTCCATCTTGGAAGGCGAGTAGCACTGACAGCACTCAAATGTTTCGTCTTCTTTCATACCCTTCTGCCAGGTCAAGGGTTGGCCACCTCTCTGCTTCCGCCACTCTGAATTGGGCATGAAAAACAGCACTCTCTTCGGCAAACGATGGTTAGGCATGCGCAACACATGTCCCGACTAACGCAGCTTCTGGTGCTGGACACATTCTTCAATTGAAGTACCCGTTGCACAACCCAAAACTCGCTTTCTAACTGCTTCGTTACGGATTCGCCGACACCAACCCACATGAGCTATGGTTCTGAGACAGCGATTGTCGAACACCTGAAGAAGTCTCAGTTCCGCTGCTTGTTCTTAGCTGGGTGTGTGACAACTCGAAGATGATAGGCTGTTTGGTCACCAGTTATGTGCTGTTCCTCTGGAAGTCACCGTTCCAAAACGGCATCGTAGATGTTGCAAATCAACAGATCCCGCCTTATTTTTTTGTACCAAGACGGTAACTTCGCCTTTGGGCAAAACAACTGCCAAAGAAAGTAAATGGGTTCCGAAATCCTAAGGAGTTCATCCTTGGTGAACGTTGGCCTATGTTAAAGTAAAAAAGTGTTTTCAGGTGAGTCTACACCAAAGAGGGGAAGCGCTCATTGCAGGTTATCAGCATATCCTTGGCGGCGCCGGGGTTTGAACTCCACCCATCTGACAAGAGAGGCGAGCGTTAGCATTACTCCACAAGCGCACGCTGGACGCATCTGAATTTTTACGTCTGAACAGTGAACATGTTCGCGCTTGCGTGATGTGAGCTGAAAGCTGGACGCCTCGAACGGCGACCCAGTAACATGTCTTAGTTGTGTTGATCGACTGGCCCGGCAGTCAAGGCTTCCCAGTCAGTTAGCGTCAGAGACGTTTAAAAAAAACCGTTCAGCTGTAGCACCCTTTCGGTGCCCAACTGCCATGCCACCCAAAGGAAGCACGAGGGCTGGGATACTGCCAGGTTGCCCAAGTCTAGAGAGGGAAAGTCGAGAGGCAGAGGTTGGGTTCGAACCATGGACTTTCCGGTCAGTAAATTCGCGCTCCAACCACTTGAGCCATCTCGCCCGTCACAGACGCTCGAAACTTGCTGAACATGTTTTCATATGAATGGAGTGTTTACGTTCCTCTAATCTGTGTGGTCTTGTATCCATGGTAGTTGCAACTGTGTACTTACCACATGATTTTAACTGTCCCCCCAAGGAGGTGACAACTGAATGTAACCTCTATACAAAGAGAGCTATTTTCCAGAGCCACTGTGCCAAAGACTCATGGCTGGAAGTGCCCCAAGATCTCATTTCTGTCAGGAGTAGATCTACTAGCAGACGAAAACGCTGTAGGCCCACGTGTTGAGGGATTCGAAAAACGGTATTATGATGGGGAAGTTCTTTAGGAGGGGGAAAGTTGTACAGTGATTGGTTCATCAACAACCAGTGCGTTTATACTTGACTTCAGACTTTTTGGAAGTTGCACACTGAAACCTGCAGAGAAATCAGCTGGGTGTGCATACCTACGGAGTAGCAGATGTCCACCAGACCAGGCTCACAGAGGAAGTCGTGCAGGTGAAGACAAATGGAGCGACTAACATGACCAATGTATGTCGACAATCAGAAAAAACAAGGGAAAGTTGATTAACAACAAATGAAACCATCGGTCATGGTGTGCACATGCACAGCATACAGGTGTGGGGAGCGGTAGGAGAGGGGGGCGAGAGAAAATAAGTGAAAGACTATGAAGTATAAAGACCAATGATGTGGGGACTGGAAAATGGTCGTCCAATCCCCACCCCCACCCAGGGTGTTACAAAAAACAGCGCGTAAAATTACTGTCACAAAAGCACAAACAGATCAGGCTCTAGGCGCGACACCCATGAAAGACCAGGAGAAGAATTTCACAGAGGGGGTTGATGGATTAGCTCGTGGGCCATACATCTACAAAGTCGTCCGAAAACTTCGACAGGCGTGCGGTCAAACGGTGGAACTGGCTCATGTAGTAGGTGAGTTCGAAATCCACCAAACTAGAAGGGAACAAAGGATGATCAGTGGTAGAAAAAAGTGCAAATTTATCGAAGAATCCGGGAACAAAGGATGATCAGTGGTAGAAAAAGGGTGAAAATTTATCGAAGAATCTGGTGAGAGAAGTCATAACAAAAGAGCTACTGACCTCTGTCTAGGACCTCCATCAGCAGTCACCCCGAGCTCGCTCAACCGATGCCGTAGATGGGTCTTGAATTCATTATGTGCCCGGAGCAAAATGGGCTAGGAGCAAAAAAGGGGAGCAGATTGCATGCACATAAGGCTTAGTGGTAGGAGAGATTTGACAAAGAGCTGTTGAGCAGAAACCGTTCTCGTGATCGCTGCGGTGACCGGGGATTAAGGAATAGGATATGGGCTCTTACTTGTTCCCGTGCACGACGTACAAACAACTAAACTACAAGAAGTCGTTCCTGAAGTGAGTTATCAATGATGCGCTCGTCTCTCGACAGTTCGTACCGATACAGAAGTTAAACTAGGACGTTTGGCTGTGTAGGTGTGTGATAGCAGAACACAGCGGCAATCGTAAATTTACAACAATCCAAAGAATGATTTCGACTACAGTAACATGACCAGCTAATACTCATCCAAAGTGTGACGGAAAACCGATCCTCTGAAAGCAGACCGGACAAGAGGACGTCGATATTCATAAAAAACATGAGAATGGATGAGGGTGTCAGGTCACAGGATCTCATGCTGCGATTGGTCCATTTTTAGTTTTACTTCAAGAGCCGACAAGGAAATGTTATTATCAATCACAGGGATCTTCTGGCGGCTGCGATAGGTTGCGTCAAATGAAACAGCAACTTCAGCTGCATTCCACCGCCATGCCGCAAAAAAGACAATCTCCAGCACCCCATTGAGACAAGCGCCGTAACAGAACAACTTACATTTCCGTAGACAACTTATTTTAGACAAAACAGCCGAATGTTTTGTTTTGGTTTTTGCCATAATACAGAGATGGCTTCTACCTGATCTAATCTGCTTCCGCTGAATTCAGGAGAGAAGTCAGTTTACAAACAGTTCGGCGCAACAGGTGACAGACACTCTGGTTTTACTCCCAAGACAGCCTGAGCTCAGCTCTGCACGTTTCGGCCATCTGAAGGACAGTGTCAACCTGCCCGATTGGATGGTGGGGACAAGTCAGACTCCGGGTACAGCCGTGAATAGGTATCCCTGTAATCAGCTTAAACAGGGGAGCTCCATATCACCATAGACCTGAGATAAGGGATCTTCTGGCGGCTGCGATAGGTTGCATCAAATGAAACAGCAACTTCAGCTACATTCCACCGCCATGCCGCAAAAACGACAACCTCCAGCGCTCCATTGAACAAGCGCTGTAACAGAACAACTTACATTTCCGCAGACAGATTCTTCTAGACACAATAGCCAAATGTTTTGTTTTGGTTTGTCATAATACAGAGACGGCTTCTACCTGATTTAACTTGCTTCCGTTGAGTTCAGGAGAGAAGTCAGTTTACAGACAGTTCGGCGCAACATACTGCGCAACAGGTGACAAGCACTCTGGTTTTACTCCCAAGACACCCTGAGCTCAGCTCTGCACGTTTAGGCAGTGGGAGTCATTTGAAGGGCAGTGTCAACCTGCCCGATTGGATGGTGGGGACAAGTCAGACTCCGGACGTACAGTTTTAGATTGTTGGGTGATATTAGGTTAACCGTGAGTAAAATGTAAAATACACGTGTTTTTACGTGTTTCTGACGGGAAGTAATAAACACACTGGTGCTTCGATTAGCGGCCACAGGCACGCGTCCAACATGACATCATACAATTTCAGGTACAGCCGTGAATAGGTATCCCAGTAATCAGATTAAACAGGGAAGCGCCATATCACCATAGACCTGAGATCACACGAAGAAACTCCCGAAAACAGCAGCAAAACGGACTACTTTCTACTGGGAAACCATCAGTTCATCCATTGAAAGTATATTGTGAACTTACACTCGGATAGGGGGTGACATGGCTCAAGTGGTTAGAGCGCAAATTTACTGACCGGAAGGTTCGTGGTTCGAACCCGACCTCTGCCTCTCGACTCCTCCTGTCTAGGCTCTTAGGCAACCTGGGAGTATCCCAGCCCTCGTGCTTCCTTTGGGTGGCATGACAGCTAGGCACCGAAAGGGTGCTACAGCCGAACGACTCTACACATGGATAAGAAACCTGACTCAACTCAAGCAAAACTCCAAGGGGTAACAGTAAGCCTCATCCAGGCGAGCCGAGTGTTCGGCCGGCAAGGCTGTGAGCTCCTGGCTCTGGGGTCCTTTTCACAGGGATTATACCAAGCTTAGGTAACTCATTGAAACCTCATCAAATCTCCTTTTTTTCTTTTACGGATAGCAACGTTTCGAAATGGCGGGTGGTGATCTGTGCACCGAACTTGGCAATCGACTTTAAAGTGTCTCACCAGCACTCAATGGTAAGTCACCAGTGTGATATTTCCTGATGGTGCCTATACCTCTATGATTGGAAGTTTTGAAGACAACTTTCTCCTGGTTTCGTCGGTCTGATTTGCGTTGTGTTAGAGTCTGTTTTCTTCTCGCTGGCTACAAGGACTCTAGCCCAAGGCCGATCGTAAGTGGACCAATGAAACCAAATAACTGGTCGTGCTGGCGGTACTGTGTACTGCACACAAACATAAGAAGGACTGAAAGAAATGCTCAACCAATCGACGGCATTTCCTCGAATGGTGGCTGAAGGCTTGTAACTCATTTGACAGCCTCGGCTATTTTATCAACAAGGAAACTCATTTTTCATTCATATGTCAACGAGTTGATGCAGAAGCATGGACCGGTTGGTGTAAGTCTGCTCGGAAAGAGTCTGTTACCCGTGGGTTCGATAGAACGCCTTTGCAGGACCACGCAAGATCACTAGGACGGTTATAAATAACATCAGCGGAAAAGCGCCGGGTTCCCGGTTATTTTCACCGGACGTACGGCGTCTGCGAATCTAGGTAGACTTAATACTCAAGGGATGATTCCGACATTGAAAAATGGAGGTTGATGCGCAAATTGCTGACCAGACCGCCATTCAAAGTTTCACTAGGATCCATATCTATCGCAACGTATCAGCTGCGTTATTGAGCGAGTGGTAGCACTGAGTAACACTCAGTAGAGCGTTGTGGTAAGGCAAAGATGGAAAATAACGTTCTGCGAAGGCTACAACGGAATGAGTGTTTTGACCCATGGGCTGTACACCTGAATGGACAGCAGAAGGGCAAACAGTCGAGAACAATCAGTTAAGTAAGATAAAATGAAGGAAACCAGCGAAAAAAACACAAGAAAGGTAGCTTACTGTCAGCATATCAACTGGCATAATATCTGTAGTCGACTCAACCATTCGTGTGAAGGCCCGGCAAATCGCTTTGAGCTCTAGACTTGGAGTAGGAGGTCGCACGTCCCAACAGGACAGTTTGTCTTGGATTCGATTGGACAACAGGCTGAAGAGTTTATCACTGATTTGTCCAATGTGCTCGCTGGCAATTGAAACAGGGAGATGAGGGTCAACAAACTTTATTTCATGTAAGTTGGATCGACTAACAAAGGTTACGGGACTAGATGCGGGGTGAAATGACTACGAAGCTTCGGAAATGTTTGGGTACAAGGAGTGCAAATGACTCAATCAAGACAATAAATACGTCGGACCGCGAACAGAAAATAATCACAAGGCACTGACTATCTTTCCTTGATTTGGGACGAAACTTTTGCAATCCAACTGCTAAGCTCGGCGAACAGGCCAGCAAACAAGCTGCGCTTCCGAGTTACCTATATTCTACAACGTCGCCAGCGATCCAGATCGATTAGCAGACACGCGAGGACGTGAACTCAAGTTACGAACACGGCTGAACAACATGGGTGGGTAGGAATGCAGAGAAGTGGCAAATGTTCGGGAAGCCTAGAGCCTTCAATGGTTATCTGGATGTTTCGAGAGACTTTGTATCGAGCGCCTTAGGTAAACAGGAGGCGTAAGCCGTGGTAGAACCAGGAACTGATGTTTTCCGGTTAGCACGCAATATCGATAGAGAAAATTGCGGAAAATAAACGTTTATGGAGAAACTATGGAGGCCACAGAGTGACTTTTGACTGTCTTTTACCACGTCAATCAAGTTTGGCAGAGAGAACTCAATTAATCATTTGCCCGAGTGAAGCAAAGCGGTAAACAAAGGTTCATGGTTGTCACCGACCATTGAGGAAGTTATCGCCAAGCTAGCTTTTGGTACTGCGTGATCAGACATGCAAAAAAGGGAGCCTGCTAATTCCTTACTCTTTTATATTCTCCCCACAGATATTGTTTAATCTAGAGCCTCGGTTTTCATATCCATGAAGACATGTCTGTTCTTATTTCCGTATGTGATTAAGTAGTAGTAATTGATTAGTTAATTAATTAATTAATTAATATATGTATATATGTATATATATATATATAAATTAAAAAATTGTTCAGCTGTAACACCCTGTCGGTGTCTAGCTGCCATGCCACCCGAAGGAAGCACGAGGGCTAGGACACTGCCAGGTTGCCCAAGCCTAGACAGGGGGAAGTCGAGAGGCAGAGGTCAGGTTCGAACCACGGACCTTCCGATCAGTAAATTCGCGCTCTAACCACTGAGCCATCTCGCCCCCATATATATTATAATCAGGACCGGCCAGAACCATATTCTTCTTGAACGTTCAAACAAAAGAAAAATAGAGGACACCATCAGAGCATAATTTCATTAGGTTGCTTGTGATTTCCATGAAGGGTTACTTCTCGCCTTCCAATTCCATGGTACGGTCTAGTCTAGAGTTTATTTGTGCGCAACTTGCTCCTTCCTTGAGCCCGACGGTTCGTCAGAGGGTATTCTCAGATAATTCAAAGTTTGTATTCTTTGGAACTACTCCGATCGATATGTGCTCGTCATAGGATTGTAATTACCGTCTATCGTAAGCTTGGAAAAGTCGCACATGGCAGACCAATCTAGTGTGGTGAACGTCGCAGAGATGTTTCAAGACTGTTTGAATTTAGGTTTTCAATCACAAGAAAATGTACGCGGTTTTATCAACTGAAGTTACCTCGACCACAATTTGATGTACATAAATGTCTTACGAATTGATCAATCTACTGACCAGGTCCATCCTTTCTTGAAATCAACTTTCAAAGGGGGGCGTCCCTCTGACGCAATGCAAATATATTTGGGACCGAGATATTTCGTTCTGTTCGGTGAAGCACAATCTCTTCGAGGACAGTATCTTTGCAGATCAGCACTTCACATATGTGAATATGGATGCGTGTGGCATCCAGCCAGAGTAATTGTGACCACGCCCTCTGCGCAATCATTTGTGTTCTTTGGAACTGATCACACTCCGTAGGTTGCGCTGTCTTGGTCATGTGCTGCGTATGCCACTCGACCGGCTTCCTCGAAGAGCTTTTTTCGCACGACCACGTGAAGGGTGGGAACGAGCCAGGGGAGGTCAAACAATGACTTGGCAACCAAGTATAAAAGCCATTGCGAGAAAACTAAGCTACGCTGGTCATTGCCGTCTCCCAAAACGGAACGAATCAAGGATTAGAGACATTGTCAGACATGGCGCAGTGGCGTCCTCAATAGCGCTTGTGCATCCAAGCTGTTACCTTCAATCCATAACTCCCCTCCGAATCTCCCGAATGGAAAGTCCACAAACCACCCTGTATTTACGCGTCCGTTATATCAGCCAACACCTCCAATGCGCAGCTATCTACCCCATCTCTCGAAATCATCAGTGAGCGAAACTGTGGAAGCTATAACCATGTGAGACAAGTAAGCTATTTCTCCAGTTGACGATGATGATAGCTGCCAGTTGCTCGTCCGAGCAATAGTCCAGGCAATTGCGACGAACCAGTGAACAACAAGTGACCGCCTGAATGAATCACTTGTCTATTGAAGCCACAAGCATCTACGGCGACGAAAGTGTTGAGGAGAGGGACGCGCTTATGGTGCCGGAACAAACGGATTGAAATCGCTCACCTGGGGAAGAGTTGGTACAGTTTTTGCAATTTAAGGTCAGGAGAATACATATGCTTCGCGGGCAAAGCGACTGACTGCACAAGCATCTCTGAGTCAGTAAGTCATTCACAAATCGGTCGCATCGGAGAAACCAAGTGGAGGATGAATGTGACTGCAATTTTAGCTGGGAAGAATCGCTAACTCTATGAAAAGCGAAGACCTAAAAGAAGTAAGAACTCTTTGATCTCACAGGCATTATAAGCACGTTGTTTTTATATATATACACGCACATCAAACAGCATTCAGCTGTAACACCTCTTCGGTGCCTGGCTGCCACACCATCCGAATGAGGCAACATGGTTGAACTACTGTCAGGTTGCCTAGGCAGTAGCAGTCGAGGTGCCGGGCTCGGGTTCGAACCCTGGATCTTCTGGTCAGTAAGCTTGCTACCTCGAGTTCAGGAAAACGGTTCTCGACATGACTGAACGCATGCTTTGCTGCGAATTTGTGATTGATTGATTATTGTTCGACGTATGCTGGTCATACCATGCGGAGTCTAAGTGTGTGCCATTCATTCTCAATGCTGAATGATCGAAATCACGACAGCTTCCAGTAATTTCCACGAGCATGGTGATAACCAGGGAAATGCGCGGGATGCGCTCTCAAAAGGAATCCGAGATAAGCTGGGATTCGGGACAGAGATAATCGCGAACCGTATGATCGAAAGAACTCACACAAGATTTGTGATGTGTGTCTGAGGCAAAAGATCAAATGATGTATCACGTCTGAGTATAAAAAAGGGTAAAGAGTAGATAACTGTGCTCTGGAGCATGCGATATAATCTGGCGAGGTCGGATGAGATGGGTTTTCTCAGCATAGGCTAACGTCACTTTCAAGATAAATTCAGAAACGAAAACGACAAAAAAGGTGACTGCAGTGCTTCTAATAATCGTTCAGTTGTAACATTATTTCGGTGACCTAGTTGCCATGCCACCCAAAGAATGTACGAGGGCTGGGATACTGGCAGGTTGCCCAAGCCTAGAGACGGGATGTCGAGAAGCAGAGGTTGGGTTCGAACCACGGACCTTCCGGTCAGTAATCGAGTGAACATTCTACTGAACAAGGAGCTGCTATTGGGCAGTTTTAAACACAGAAGTCAGATTGTCGCATACGCAGCTCCAGGACATGGAAAACAACCGCTCGTGTGTCAAAAGAATAACAGGAATTGTGGGTAGTTGTGGGACTTGCTGACTTTTTATGTTCACATCATATGAACCCCCCCTCTATTGTGGCTGTGGTTAACTGCACCAAAGAATGATGCGAGTTTCGTCCTTACAGGAGTTCAGTAGCGGTATGGATTCTTGGCGACATTTGAATTCTGGACGTCTCATACAAGAAACATACTAACAGTCCATTAGCACACTGATGAGGGAGGAAGGGGGCTCACGCTCCAGCGATATGAGCGGTTTCCCGAGGCCAGGAAGGGAATTGTTCAAACGAGTGGTGTGGGCACATACCTTACAAACAGTGTACCCCAAAACCCCGGATCCTTAAATTGGCGGTGAAATTCCCCCATGAAAGGTGTTAATTTCGCGTGCATATCAAACCGTTCGGAAAGTTACACAATCCGATCGTAAAAAACGTCTATTCACACACTCGCAAATCTGCTCATTGACCAGCGACCAGAGTTGTAGTTTGCGGGAGTTGAAAGTTCCGATTTTGGCTTTATTCTGCAGAACAATCGAGAAGCACCGTGCAGCTTTTTCATCCTAGTTGGAAACTATCTCTATGGGAACTCGAACCTGCAACCTTTCGGTTAGCGGCCAAGTAACAAATTGTTCGGCCGATCAGCAGTGTGCCCAACTCGCACGCAGACAAGATACAGCGCCAAATTCAATGGCACAGATCAAGTCACGTGATTCGATGTTCACTGACTTCACTTGGGAGGGAAGCCTAGGTAAATTGTGGGATTTTTTCAGAAAAAAGTTGTTACTGTGTGAGTCGCGTTGAATTAGAAAGTAATTTTAAATCTCACACACTTGTCCTCTATTCCACCAGCTAACATACGCAGTATTCAGTATTAACTAGGTGTTTACAGAAGATAGAGTTCCAGCTGCCACTGAACTAAGCTGAGAGTACGCAAGCACATTGTGATCGGTCGGGTTTCCACTGCAGTTAGAACGGTGTTGCCAAACACGGTTTCAGGTCATACCGGGGGGTAAATTGACTGGAAGTTGCATATTGTACGACTCTCTAAACGAATAGAGAATGATGGTTGTCGACTACGCACTTCCTGTTTCACACTGGTTGTCGCTGTGTCAAGAGTGACAACCAGGCAAGCCTAAGCTGCACACTCTCGTGTTCAGTAGGTCACATGACTGTCCGGTAGTCGGAAACTACGTGGTGAACCACAGTAACCCAACCGAAACGAGGATAAACGACATTGAAAACATCCTTTGACGATCAGTTAACAAAAGTACCATGTACAGTAGTCTCAATCTCTCAAAAACACCTCTGACGGAGCAACACTCGTCATTTGAGGACATGTTAGACTCGTTTGAAATTTCGATCTCAGGAAAGCACAATTCTCTCAAAATAGGCCGGAAACAGTAGACAGCGTCCCACAAAGCGCAATCACACTCTTGACCAAGGGACAATCTGACTCTTTTCAACCAAAAGTAGGGGGCAAAGTTTTCACACATACAGTTTGTCCGGATTCAACCGATAAGTTGTTTGTTATCAACCGTAGATGAATGGGACACAGAGTGTCGAAGATAACGGCGAAACACACATTTACACAAGCGAGGGAAGTCTCCCGCAACATTCATTGTCAGATATATTGTTAAACTTTTCCGGATTTCATTCGGAAGTTGTAGAACAACAATGGGAAAGTAAAAATAATCAATAGATTCGAACTCGACCGCTGAATGCAAAAATAGGTAGCATAGACTGTGCTGCTCAGGATTTGGCTTAGTCTTTTTAAGAACACTGAGAGAATGGATCAATCCTGGTGTAACGGTGGATGCTACTGATGAGGCATGCGAGTAGTATGTTTTCTCGTAAATCCGCTTCGCATCTCTCGAAAAGTGAGATCAGATCTATTACGGAATTTGTGGAGTCGCTTTGTAGCATTTGCTTGCATTTGAGTAACAGTCAATGAATATCCAGGAAAGTTCAGGAAGACGCGTTCAAGGAGAAGATGGATATTCAGTTTTGTAAACAAGATGCATATGAGAGTTTTGCTCCCCTGTCCAACAGTCTGTAGCTTTTAAGTTGGTGTTTCTCTAATAAACAACTCCGATGCGAAGGCCTTCTTTCTTTTTCATTTGGTACCGTGACCAGGATGAGGATGAAGATCCCGTTACACTGGTAGCACATTCACAAGACAAGTAAAATGAAATGCACGGGTAATATTGAATAACGGTTGCAAACAAGACGCGACATACTTTCACGGGCTTGATACAGTAGGCTGATGAGACCGATTCTGACAGACAGGGATCAGCCATCTTACGGAGTGTGTGAAGATTATTTATTAGAAATTCAAATGTGACGAACAACTCTTTTTAACTAACTTTTACTAACGAAGCACCCTCCCCCCACCCCCCGAATGTAACATGTTATTTAGGATTTCTGAGCCAAAATCGGTTCGGATATTGTTAAAAAGATTGAGCACCATGTAGTGTAACTAATATGGAAGCGTTGAAAGTAAAAAAACAGTGGAGTGGAATAAGATGGTATACGCCAACATTTCGGTTACCATGGTCTACAGACAATTGAATACGAGTCAAGTGCGGCGTTACTTGGGTCCATTATCATGTCTTCTAATTGGTGTGTTGCTGAGATCAGTTGGCAGTCAGTGAGACCAGCATGTGTGCGTGTGTGTGTACTTTGACTAGGTTGTACCTCCGTTCGTTGTTGTACTGACTGTGATGCGTCATTGTTAGGATCTCTGCTTGACATCTGGTTATTATGCCTTCTAAGGTGTGCAGTTAGTCTAAACCAAACAGACGGGATGCTGCATCCATCACTTTGGTTGATGCAGTTTGGCCGAGTGTTGATCTCTAATGCTTCAGCGCACATCCGTTCCACCTGTGACTTGAATCCCCACGTGACAACCACGTTTTTGTCTTCCTGTCTCACCGGTTCCGGTAGCGTTCTCCTCAGTTGCTGAGTAGTGAGTCCTATGGGGTATCGATTTTGTTGTGATACTTTGCTGAGTAGTTAGTATAGACTCATTCAGGTAAAGTTTCCTGACAGGATTCACCAACGGTCCGACAACTGCGCGTTTGACGCAGTGTGGATGCGAAGACTCAAAATGCAAGTATCTGTCTGAATGTGCGGGCTTTCTGTAGATTCTCACTGAGAATCCATGGCTTATGTTAACAGAGACAGCTTGCAGTCCAGGAAGCTAATAGTTCTCTGTTCGCTCTCAGTTTCCATCGTGAATTTTATACTACTGCATTGTTCATTCAAGCAGTTTAGGAAGGCTTTTCGCTGTGTTGCTGACCTAGTCGCAAATATCTCGTCAACATACCTCAGCCAGATGCCCACAGCGGCACCTTCAGTTTGTCTACAGAGTGCGTTTTTAAAGGGGAAGTAAGTGACGCCTAGAAACAGTTCAACAATACTATCAACAGGGGACAAGGTTGTTGTGCTCACAGAATAGAGGATAGAAAAGATAAACAGTCCACAATTGGTACACTAGTATAAAGAGCTGTTACATCAAAGCTGACTGTTACTATATCATCTCGGATGTGGGTAGATTGGAGGATGTTAACGAAATCAAGAGTTATTCACATGACTTCTCAACTGCTGATAATATGACTTCAACAAACTGCTTAAGTATTCGGATAAACTGTTAGTTGAACAAGTCATATAGTCCGCGATGGTGCGTATGGGAGTAACTGCTTTGTGTATTTTTGGCAAACCATAGAACCTCCAGAGTCTATTGGATTTTGGCGCAAGTGAATACCACCGTGCTTGATCAAGCTTGGGTTGTAGATACTTAGTAACCCGAAGTTTGGTATTGTTGAGAGTTGGACTTTCTCTGTGCGGCTCATTCTTCTCGCAAAAACCCAGTGTTAGATATTCGGGCACTTTGTCTTCATAGTCGCTTCGACTCAAGACAACCGTAACGTTACCCTTGTCCGCTTTGACGATGTGGATGGGCTTGTCTTTTTTCAGTGCGCCTATCTCCTCCCGCGA
This sequence comes from Clonorchis sinensis, assembly GCA_003604175.2. Lineage (NCBI taxonomy): Eukaryota > Metazoa > Platyhelminthes > Trematoda > Opisthorchiida > Opisthorchiidae > Clonorchis > Clonorchis sinensis. The sequence goes on from CM030374.1 coordinate 13,246,927, forward strand.
CAGGTTGTTTCAGATTGGCCGTTGTTGATATTCGGCAGTGCGGGCTCCACAGCCTGGATCACTTCACTGAGTATGAGCGGTTTCCGGGTACAGTTAAAATTCGGGCCTGTTTGCATCTAATTGTGAGATGAACTTCTGTTGGGCAGGCTGCATGTGTGAGTCTACTATTTCAGGCAAAATCGCCTTGTTACGAGCTCTCCTGGAAGCTTCGAAGTGTGTTGAATTTTCCTTTCTGCCTGGGCTGCACTTTTCTAGTGTTGTTTCCATTTCTCTCGTTTCCATAACATGCTACTTATTCCAAAACAAAGTAGCATTCTGCAGGAGTGTCAGTTTCAGCTGTTGACTCTCATGGAGAGAAATCGCTCGCAGTTAGGAGCAGGTTTCGAATTTCCTGTACCAGTGATTTAAGTTAAACATGTCCGAATGATCTGCAAATCGCCGACTTTCCAGTGTTGGCCACAGATCGATCGCAACTTATTAGAGACAAAACATGTGATATATATATATATATACATATAAGAAATTGCATTATTAGTAATAAAATTATAATATATCATAATAAACCAATACTGCTTCTAAGAAGTGGCGAACAATCCGTGGCCAACGCTGGTAGATCGGGTGCGCGTTTAGATACCTACTGGCACATATAACAAAAGTATGTTGTTACTCTTATCGAAGGGACATGTACAACAGTAACGAAGCACAGTAATAACTCAGTAACAACGTCGCTTGAAAAACTTTGTGGCCTCGATTACCACTGCGGAAATTACAATGAGTTAGAGCTTACTGGAACAGGTTCTCCACGTGCTCCAGCGAGCCTTGCTGTCGATGACGCTTTGTGAAATAACCGGGAACCGAAGTTAATAACTGCTTGGATTCTGTCCTTTCATCCGCGGCAAGGCTGCGTGAAATTAAAATGGAAAATCCGTCAACAACGGGTGACTAAAGCAACGAAAGAAAACCGTAAAGAACTAGAAGACAAGTTGGGCGGTCGTATGTGACATTGACAAACCTTTCCAAGTCGGAACGAATAATCGGGATACACCGTGAAATCAGTTGCAAGCTCCGAGAGGTCAGTGCCAAATGACGCGCGGAAATGGTGGGCAAGTCAGCGGAACGTCGAGCCTCGGCGCCGAGAACGAGCTGGCATGTGCGGGAGTTGAACGACTGGAAGACAAGTGGAAAGTAATTTTTGCTTAGCTTAGCGAGGTGAAAATATAAATTGCGCAGTTCTTTTAAGACCTAAAAATGTCATGAGCCAAACACTAGTACAGGGCGCCATGGAGAAGTTGTTATTCCATGGACCAATTTGCAAGATCGACAAAACAACAACGAAAACAAAAACAACACCTGCATCATACACACAGGAAACAATGCACCAGAAGACCAGGTGGAGCAAACAGAATAGTTTTGTTCGTGCATGTGGAGACAACCTGAACGTTCTAGCTCAATTTTCACTGGTCGTTGTACGGGTGGATGGTGACATGAACTCCATTTAAGGCGAGTAGTAAATTCCCAAGTAGATGAGAAGATGACACCTACTAGCTTGGTTGACAGTACCCAACCCCCTGGGAGATGGAGTTATCTGGGGATCGCAGATTCGCGAAGGCTGATCAGGTTTCCTGCATAACCTAAGACGAGACCAAAGATGGCCTTATCGAGTTGATCATTCGCCGTGACAGGGGTTGAATCGTCAGCATAGGTCCTCTCGATAGAAAAAGGGTGTGTTGACTGATGGATGTTGGCAACCACGGCTCCATTTCTAGGGTGCAGGAGACCAAAGGAGTCACCCAGAAAAAAGGCTCGGCGACAATGGATACATCACAATTAGCAAACTCTAACGGAACCCAAGTAAGAGCGTCAAGCAGTAATGAGGATTGTGCCTGTTCGGTAAACAGTATAAATTAGCTTCAGAGTCCGGAAATGCGGTATTCAGAGTGATAAATAAATCATAATACTCATTCAGCTGTAACACCCTTTCGGTGCCTAGCTGCCATACCATTCGAAGGAAGCACCAGGGCTGGGATACTGCCAGGTTGCCCAAGCCTAGACAGGAGAAGTCGAGATGCAGAAGTCGGGTTCGAACCACGGACCTTCCGGCAGTAAGTTCGCGCTCTAACCACTCAGTTATTCAGGATATCGGCTATCGTCCCGGCTAAAATGGGTCACCCCGGATGATAGATTGAACATCATGCCACAGTTCGGGGTTGCACCAGTTCCTTATCATAAATCGGGGAGCAGGCTCGACAAAAGATCGATTATTTACAGCTGATTCAGCTGCTAACGCCCACTCCGTATGGAGGAGTGTCCCACAGTGGCTCATTCCCATGAAAGTACTCCGGGACTTTGATGATTGTTGGATATGTAAGATGTCGAGTGTACATGCTCCTTGACTTTTACAGGTAGTCTGATTGGTAACTGGCGACAGGGTTAGGTGTTCTAGGGGAACTCTGAAAGGAAAGCTCGCGTCGGCATTGGACGCATCAATATCAGTGGTGACTCTGACGGTTCACTATCGTACAACCAAAAATTTATTTACCTAAATTTGAAGCCTTAAAGGGGAAAGAGGGGAAAGCGTCCATGAGGGTGCTGAGCCAAAGCAAACATTCTGTGGTGCCTACAGAGATTCGTCGGTGTTGTTGAGTAGTGAAATCAATATCCGTTTCCGTAACCGTTCATCAGCTGAGCGGAAATATTAAGTCTGCATTTGTGTGGGTGTGCTTTAGCAACCCAGAAATAACGTACAAAGTCCTGTCTGCATTTTTTGGTTGGAAATATTAATGGGCGGAAAAAATCTGATTGCTACTAGATGTCGTGTTGAAGGGCGCGACAAGTCCCAGATTTTTGAGGCCGTCAGGCTTTCGAAGAGTGTAGGAAACAGTTACCAGTAAGAATAACACAGCTATGACGTGGTATTGCAAGTGTAACTGTCTGAAAACCCTTTGAAATACAAACGTCTTCGTCTGATTAACAGAGAAACCCGTGCATCCGCCCCAGACATTTTCGCGCTCCATCATGTCAAATAGGCCTAGGGTAAATGCATTCGTTGCCTCTGATGTAACTCCGTAAAACACCTGAAGGACACCCAGCACCGAAGATATTTTGGTTTTCTTGATGGATGTCCCTTTTTACTGCATCTTTGTGAGGAAGAAATGCAAGAACCTAACCAAAATAATTACAATAAATCTATATCTAACCGACCTATTGCATAAAAGCAGAACTATACAAACGTGTGCACCCATAAAGGAAGTCTATATGATTGTAGTTGGCAAACTCAGTGTGTAAATTAGCAATGAGTTGTTGCATTGTAAAGCATTCTATCGCGTCTAAATCCACAGTGGATAGTCAATTTTCGACTAGGCGGAAGAAGGCATGAGGAAACTTACATTCAGCAGTTCAGCTAGACGTTCAGTGACCTCATGCACGGACCACGGTTTGCAAGGTAACTGTTCAGCCAACGTGGTGTAGTCAACCATGACTGGCAAAAGAAGCAACACAGTTCCGACGACAACAAATCGATCGCCACCAAGCACCACGGAAGATGCAACTCCGCCATGAAGAGATATTGGGGATGCCATGTAGGACCTGACCGATTCGGAATCCGACAGGTTGATCGAACGAAGTGTAGAAGATGCCTGGAAACGTGAAAACAGATGCATAGATGCAAAAGACCACCGGGATGGATGCAGGCAAGAGAATGATTGAAAAAGGCCTATCTGTCCTTTGCTACCTGTTTGCGTCCTTTCCGCGATTCGAATGTTTGTTCAACCAGCTGTTGTATTTGGTTCGGTACAACTACCGCTTGCCAACGTTCTTGATTCAACATGACATCGACCTTGGTCAAACGATCCTGATGGAACCGGTGTACAGCGTTGCGCGTCAAGTTTAGCAGTAATCGGATGAGAGGTGGAATAGAGAAGTTCGGGTGAACATGCTTCGGAGACGCGGCTTCATTGGTCGGGTGAGCAGTGTCTGCCGAATCTCCATGCATATCGTGGGAAGCGGGGGACGGATTGGGATGACTGTCCATCACGGCCTCGTTTGTGTCGGTCGGAGGTCGTATGTCATGTTTTGTCCATCGCAAGATGAATTCCTGTAGGTGGGAAACGGGCGATGAGGAAATGGGAACGTTATGTGAGAAAAGAGTAAGTTTATGCATCAACGGTACATTTGGTGACGGGGAGTGAACAAATCCACTGAAGAGTCCGACTCATCACATGAGTAACCACATATTGTTTTCCAAAATGTCCATACACGAATCGTGACGTCTGCATTGAGACTAGAAATCATTGAAGCCGAAAAATCTTGCTGTCAGCGACGGTTTTACCGGGCCCATCACATACGTCACTGAGGCAAGTAAGTAGTTGTGAGTTCATATATGCTAACTTAGATTCAGCTAATGTGCACTCAAGAAGTGCCTCACAAGTTACGTGTCCTAAGTTAAGGTACGTGGATTGTATCCTGTCCAAATAAGAGAACAACAAGTGTCCAGTGCCTCCATAATTTGAGTTCAAGATAGCTCGATGGTGAAGGCGTGGTTCGGAGCCAACCTTGTCTTATCGATTGCTCGTTCCCCAGCTCACCCGACCTAAAGCTGTCAAATTCTGTGCTGCGTTGATCCTGCGAGTTAAACTTAGGTTCTAAAGGTCCAACCACGCCAGGAAGGCCAATGGGTAATCGTATTACGAGACAGTCTGGAGATAAAGTCGTACTGTTCTCTGGGATAAAAGTGTGAAGGTAGTAAGGCGTTTCCCCCAGGCGACTAGCATGTCCGTATTAATGGAAGCAGCAATGCTGCCTTCCCTTGAGAAAAGACGGGTTAGAAAAAGTCGGCCCCAAAAAAACGCACACTCCGATCACCCAAAGATTGGCCGTGACCGCCGGCACATCCTTCAATACGGTCGAAGTACTTTTAAAACCAAAGAATGTGGCGCTGCTCAGAAAGCACATGCTGTTCGCAGCTGCACTAGGAATGAGACAGTAATGCCTTACTCCCTGTGTCCTCGGGCCAGGCCCACCTACTGCAGCCAAGTGGGTCAGACTATTGAGTCATTGGCTCCGGGAAGAGTCCCCCCCCCAAACAAAAATCTAGCAACCACTGCCTCGCGGGTCAGATTTTTGAGACACACGATAGCATTAGGGTCCCAACACAAAACTCCACATCCTCCCACTGCCTTATGCGTCATAGTTTTGAGTCAAAGGTTCAAAGCCAGATACCTCTACCAAAACTATTTCCTAGACATAAAAAACGGTGGCTCTTTGTAGTGTCGTCTTATGCCTCAACGGACTGTAGTTGTGACACTCAGAAGGATACTTTCTATCGAGATTTATCCGGACTCATTCGTCAAGCAAGAAGCATTGTGGTTGTTGCGGGCAACCTGAATGCCCAAGTTGGAATCACATCCGGGCCGTCGATTCGGCAGTCGCACCGGAGTCGACGTTTGTCGTACAGACAATGGAGAGCGACTCCTCCGGTTGTGTGCTGATCATCGACTATTTCCCCACGGTTTGGCATGAACTTCACACCTGCACAGTGTAAAGTGGGTGGGCTCGAACCCTAACCTCATGCTTGCGGATGAGCCGATTGAGGTAGTAGACAAATTTGTCTACCTGAGCAGCTGTGTCAGTTCCGGTGGTCTTGCGAATTGGGATTGGGAAGGTCAGAGCAGCTTTGATGAACCGGCATCACCTGTGGCATAGGCGTGACATCAGCTCGTCCGTCGAGGGTCGAGTTTAACATGCTGCAACTTGGCCGATGCGGGCTGAGGACGTCAAAGAACTTTCAGTGTTTGACCATTGACATCTTCGGAGTATTGTCCGAGTCTGGTGGGAAACTCATCCGTGATTGAAGCCCTAGTGATGGGAAGTGACCCGATAGCGTAGGCACAGTCGATGTTGACAACATTCCAGTCAAGCAAAGACATTTCAAAACATTCCAAAACTCAAAATTTTCCGACAGTGGGTCCATCTGCTTACAGTACACAGAGGAAAGCAATTCCGTCAATTTTTTCTCACGCTCGTCCACAAATTGACTATTGAGACGCAATATTCAGGCATTCGAGTTCCACGTAAATTGTGACTCTACAAACCTGATAATGGTCGAAGTACACTCATTTGCATGCCAACTTGGTTTTGACGGGAGAAACACCTGGAACCCAGCTGAATCTCTCCTTCTTGAGCGAAGAGTTTTCAGCAGCCGTATAAGTAGTGTATTACGCCTATACAGTTTACAATGATCGCTATGGTAGGTTTGGCTCCTCCAAAGAGAAGCCCCAAAGGTGAGTGGAGATATTACACGCTTAGCGGATTACCGGTGGCCGCACCATCTATCTTGGTATATCATCAAGAATGAAACCCAGCCCGTAGCAGACTACACAAGTTATTTTTGGAAACAGCTGTCAGACGTAAGCAGCTACACAGCATTGGTAGTGCAGACACACATTGTGGACTTTGATCATGGGCGAGATACGATAAAAAAATGTCACACATAATCCAGAGATGGTGGATCAACCTTGATGCACACTGAAATGAACCCAAAGTTCGCTACCAAATGAGGTGCGCTGGTGGATGCACTTCGCTGGATATGCGCAGTTCATTGCTGAGGTGTATTGTGGTCAGACTGACCGTAGTTTACGCTTTAAAGGACGATTATTTTGTCGCTTTAATGGCCAGGACTATGAAATCGTGGATGCTCCAAACAGCTTCTGAATTTGTAACGTAGTGTGCAACAGTCTAAGTAACTCGACCAGTTTTACCCAATTGAGGGAAGATATCGGCTTGTCACTGTGATCAAACTATTTGTTACGGTGTTTTGTTTTGGTACAAGAAAAACCCTTTGATCAGTCGAAGAGAATGCAGTACACGCTGATGAGGACTTTTGCTCAACTGAGTGAACCCCTGAACTCAGACAAACATGGAAACCAGCTACTTATAACTTCGATGAAAGCCCAGTATCGGTTTGGCCCATTTTGGATTTCACTAGGTGGGCCCAGTTCCAGAGTCTCCATCAAACCTACTTCCTACCTGAACATCTAAATGGATATGAGTGGAGTTATACACCCACTTGTCAAGTAAACTGAAGCTGACGGGAGATGAACTGAGCCTCATCTGAATCTCTGGATGAAAGCTCTGAACTGAGGCAAACATAGAAACTAGCCACCGAAATAAACATGGTTACAGCTTTGAAGATGGGATGTCATAAACCTAACCATAGTACGATTTAAGTAAATTGATAGAATCTAAGTCGCAAGGGTGATTCTGCCGTCCACTTCGGTAATATCTAGAACTCACAATAAGCCAGTGGGACTAGCAGTGGCAGCATTGCTCTGACCAGGGGTCGTCAGGCATAACAAGGCGCAGGCAGTCTTCACAACTTTCCCGCGGGCGAGATGGTTCAGTGGTTAGAGCGCGAATTTACTAACTGGAAGGTCCGTGGTTCGAACCCGACCTCCGCCTCTCGACTTCCTCTGTCTAGGCTTGGGCAACCTGGCAATATCCCAGCCCTCGTACTTCCTTTGTGTAGCATGGCAGCTAGGCACCAAAATGGTACTACAGCTGAATTTCACAACTTGCCCCAGTAAGTGGAATGAAAACGTAGAACACACACCAACAAAACATCGTACGAGATGAAGTACCAGGAAAAAACTTCATGAGGTTTAGTAGCTGAGAGATAGATGTATGATGATTCATCATCATTTCACACCGGCGTGCGTTGTCCCACAATGATGCATTTTTCTCCGTAAGCCAAGGACGAGTATGCGTCAGGGGTGGCCTAGTTAAAATAAGTATAGTGGGGGGGGGGCGACGTTTAGGCGTAAGCTAGATAATCTGACTGGTACGACCAGGCGAAGCCCTTACCTGGAACTGCTGCAATACATCAGCCAGCTTGATGAATTGTTCGATGCTGAGCTTGTCCATTGGGGGCTGTTCGTCCAATCCGTTTGCGGAATTAGTGGAGACCTTCTTAGATGTGGTGGTGGTGGTGGTAACTTTCATTCGAATGGATGCCAGATTCACAATATGGTTCTGTGCCGTAATACATGCAGCAACAATGGCCGATCGAAGTTGGTTCTTCAACTGACTGATTTCGTCCGAGGTTAAAAGGGGGGATGTGAGTTGCAGTGCTGCTGGTGGGGAAGTAGGCTTTTTGGCCAAAGAGTCCGACACACTTTGAACGCACTGATTCATTGTTTCGAAAAATATAGTCATTGCCTCCTGAAGGATACAAAGGTGATCATGAAGGAACTGGTGGACAGGCACAAGGTAGAATTATCTTCAAACTTGGAGATGGGTGCGGAAGGAATGATGTCATAACGTGATTCAACACTGCGTCTTCAAGAAGAGTTCTGATACCTAGCACGAACGGTGTGTTATACATATAGACCAACTGAAGGAGGGTGTTTCCGCCTGAAAAGAAGAAGTCAGCTTTCGACCGGAAACTTTTCACTAAAAATCGGCATATATCATATATTGTCTGATTCAATAAAGGTTGATAAACTTTAATAACTTATATCCAGCCAGACTGTCGCTGACACGCTATCGTGAAAATAACCCGATCATCGGTCGGTCCCAACATCACTACCGGAAAACGAACAAGAATACCAACGTGTAAAACTCAGTCGGGTAAAAAAGCAAGGTATTGCCTCTGTATTTTTATTGTGAAGCATTGCAGATCCCACGAGCTGCGCCTGAGTATCAGACCTAGATCAGAGACGAATAAACGCACAGGCACTGGGCCATGCATCCTCCAAAGGTGTGCTAATTATGTGCTACTAACAATTTGTGAGTAGTCGAGAATTTATTGAAGTCCATTGTGAGGGAAAGTGCAGCACGAATAAATCAACGGGAACCCATGGAGTATAGTGTTCAGGTAGGAAAAGCCACTTTGTATGGTAAGATTTCAAGCGATGTAGTCCAATCACCACTGGGTCAATATAACAGCTTTGTCCTACATTTGGCGCCAAGCACCTGCCACGAACCGCACCCGGTATACCGCTCCAGCATGTTAGCTTGACCAGGCGGTTGATAGATTCGATAAGCACCCCAAAAAGAGTGGATCCAATGAATGAGGCCGATGTGCTTAATATGGAAGCCACGATAGTGGTTCTGCCCCAAAAACCAACAAGGCCTTGCTTAGCAATAATAACTAACCCCAGAAACGCTGGAAAAACCGCATTGTGAGACATTCAATCTAAGGTAACAATTCGAACCCAATACACTGATGAGTCACATAGTTTGATATTGACACTCATTTATGTCACAAACCATAGACTATCGCCAATCAATGGCGCTCTTGCATATAAGTTTTCATCGTCTTCGGTGGTTTTTTATCAGTTGCGTAGTGGATTACAGGAGTGGATTACGTCACATAGTCAAGAACAAGACGACTAGAAATGTCATCCAATGTGCATTCACCGTTGTCCCGCCTCAACCGCGTTCGAAAACAGTTTGTCATGTAGTACAAAATTAGCCGTGAAGCAGACAACCATAGTCATTTAAACCTAGTGAAGGGGAGAGCTACTAAATGCGATGGATAGAACGACAGATAAGACCTTCCAAACACCAGCTTTCCGATAAAATGAAAAGAAAATGACATTAATGTGCTTTGCTGAGTCGAAAATACCTTCACTACGAAAAACTACTGGTTAGCCACTAGTTAGGCGAAGCTGAGTGAATGAACTTATTAACATGTTCACGGGAAATGACCAAACAACCAGTTATCCTATTCAGTATGAGTTGATTGTGGTCCCCGACTAACTCACAACAAGGTTCCTTCCGACAAGAGAGTTTAGAGGGGAAATTCCTGGTTTCTGACAGTGTAATATGAATTGTACGAAACCGGAAGGAGCCGAAACGCGACCAAGTAGAGACTATTTGCAGGGTCGAGTCTGAACCGATGAGAACAAGATGAGAGGGTGTTCAAGGCTTGGTTGACTATTTGCAGGGTCGAGTCTGAACCGATAGGAACAAGATGAGAGGGTGTTCAAGGCTTGACTGACTAAAACGGCAGAGTCCGACCCCAAAACGCAAGTCAGCTTTGAGAGGACTAACGGCTATTGGTGGAACAAGATTGGAGCAAAAATAAAGTTACTCCGTGGAGTTTCACTGAATAACAACCGGTGGAGCAGTGAATCATCAACGTTGTGTGTTCTTTGGCCCGTGGCATGCGGCAAAAGACATATCATGATAACAAATCCAGGCACATAATATATCAGGATAACAAGTCGAGACATGATGTGCAGGAACGTATAGATTACAGATTTATGATCGTTCCAGGTTAGTATGCAGGTAATACGGACGGTTATGTTACATGAAGGGCTCGTCAGAAAAACCAGTTAAACAAATCAGTGACGACTTCGCTTAGCAACCGCCAACAGCCCAATGATTAGAACATGTACAAAGACCGAAAGACGAGAGTTAGGGACTAGATTCGCAGTCGAATACAGGTGAGTCCTCGTGGAAGAAGGCTTCGCAGATCTCACATTGGATGTTATTTCGATAAAATGGCGTGAAGAGTATTGAGAATAACAAGTAGTGTGTGGTGCGACATAGAAAACTGACCTGTGCACGTATCAGAAGTTCTTGAAGTTCCTTACAGCGCTGAGCAATCGTTTCAATCCACTCCTCGCTGGACATTGCGGCAATATGCTCCCTCAAAGGGACTCTAAAAAAGGTGAAAAACAACAACAAATGGTACCCAACGCCTAGTGCCGGATTCTATAAGATTGTAGTAAGTCACCCTCTATTCACGAGTAGGACTGAGGGGCATACACACGCTGAACCAAGATTTCACGCTTAAAGTACATAACCAGTAATAGAAGTACCACTATGTTCTAAGTTATCGCAGCAATTTTGAGGATAAAGAAGTACAGAGGACACCGATTCACAAATAGATGAGTTTAACTGAAACTCAAGTGTTGTGCGCTCAACGCAATGATGAAGAACAACACACTGTAAGCATAGACTCGCGCCAACCATATCCCTTGGCTCCTGGCGAGAAAAAAAAGCAGCTCAGCTCTGAAATAGCGGACGGTTATAGTGACTTGGGGGCGACTGGGACAAATGATTTGATTTCAGGAGGAACCTTTCCATCAGGGAGCATCTACTCATTTTTCTGAAGGAATCTGGGAGTGTGTTTTAACTTATTGAGGTGTGTTCCCTACAAAGTTAAAGACAATGGTTTCCACATGACAGATAAACTGGAACACGAGTTGTCGATTATTGATGAGCGAATATCAGTGATCACAAATGAGAAGACTCCTATTGGGAAAGACAGTGTACGCGTGTACGCATTACACAGACAGCTCCAACATGGCCATGTAGCTACTCAACGTGGTTCAATCCCCTAGCATGTATGTTATCCAACTGGGTGGAGCTATCCGTTTAACGGCGGTCGTCCCTAGACACAGCCTAGACTTAACACACCATTTATACGGTTTTTCAAAACTTTTAGAAGCCCGCGACCGGTTTTCCCCCATCTCGGTTTGCAAATCAGTGTATTTCGCAAGGTGTGGCATAGTCTGTCACACTAGGCAAGTTACACAGAGTTGGCAGAAACACTAAAGTGCGTAAATTTCACAGATCGAAGGCTGGCTGATTCACATTTATCTTACTATCTAACCGGACTGTACAAAGAGTTATTGCGCCGCAGGCTGCTCAGACGTAGTTCCGTTGGGTCAATTCGCACCCACTCACTGGTCATCCAAGCCAGCATAATTTGGTAACCCCTCCTGTAAGATCCACCACATGAAATCTATTCCTTTATCAGGACCATCTGCCCATTCCAGAAAGTGCTTCCCACTGGGATGCATGGTCAGGCTCCTCTATAGACCACTCACGGGCAAGGTAACCCAACACTCAGTAGATTTCCTTAGCCCGAAAAATCAGCAACCGTATGAAATAATTACACTGAACAGTGAGGACAACCGTGGTATGCAAACAAACTAAACATTAACTTCAGACTTCCCCTAATCCCCAACACTTGTTACGTACAGCCGAAAACGATAACCTTGCCGTTCCACTATCTGCTTAGGACATCAGTTAGGATGAGACGATGGGTTCTTTAGGCCACTCTTATCGGGTGACAGACTGCATCAGCACCTGAAGCGCTGATGTTTGCCTCCAGTCGTTGAAGCTGGTCAGCTGACAATGAGTCAAACGCGCGGGAACACCTAACTACCGCATCTCTATCACACGTTCTGTTTGGAGACGAAGATACTGCAAACTCCACACATGCAATCACCGCCCAACCGAATTGGGTTGAATAAAATTGGAGACAGTGAGTTTGCATGCTGGTGCAACTCAAGGGGGTCCGACTGCAAATGATCCAACTGGAGGTCGAAGTTGTAGACCAGTAAACCGACCCGATTGGACATAATCCGACTTCTGTGAACAGCAGCTGACACCATTACGACCCGACTTGATACCTCACTGGACAATGCGTGCAACGCGTAAGCTTGTCCCAGCCATCCACGCGTGAATCTCAAGAGCAATAGGCTACGATTACCATCTGACTCAATTTGTTCGCAGTAATTTGAGAACAGTTGCTACTCATTAGGTGCCGTGGGATGGAAGCCGAGCCCTCACACTGTAATGCGAATCGGGAGAAAAATAAAAGGGATGAATGCATGGCTGCACATAGTGCTACCCTGATAATGTAACATTTATCCATCCGGGTTTGAGCATCCGACTGCTCTGTCGTACAGTACAGGAAGTGAAAATCATTTTTCTCTGCAACCGGAGAACGAAATAAAGAACACTGAGGCAGATGAGTTAGGTCTATCCCATTCTGGTTGAGAATCATTAAGACGCAAATCCTAAGCATCATTAACATGGAAAATCTTGTACGAAACTAACCGAACGTCAATTTAGGCAGGAACAGAACTATGAAGACAGAAAGAAACTGGCCGATTGTCTGGAATCCCACTTGAACTGGCGCTTGCAACTTTGATGGATATACCGCAGATGGAAGTGAGATACTTGGAGCGTCATTGACCAACGGTTTTTGGAGTGAGAACTCTCGAAAAAAGCGCGATTTGGGCAAACTCTTCAGAAGCAGCAAGTGACAGCAGTGTGACAAGCGCAGAAAACGACACTGGACCTATTTAACAGTGACTGAATCATCATGGACACAGAAGCACAAAGAACAGGCAAGTGGTCGGTTTCTGGGGAAGACCAGCCGGGGAAATATTACCTTAAGTGTTTCAGAAAGTTGATCTTTACAGGGGGTGAATGTGGCTCAATATACCAGAAACATTTAGAGTACGAAACCTCGGCATAGCAGAGCAACTCTAATACTAAGGCGTTGCAGGGAGAGAGAGAGAGACAGGAACTTGACAGATGGGAGGATGGAATACTTCTGAAATAACCAAATCCTAGAACGCACTTACTCAGGTTTCGCGGAGTCATCATCAATGTCCACACCACTGGAGGATCTAGGATGTTGAACAAGCTTCACTTGGCGTAGCAGCTCAGCCCGGAACGCACTGACAAAGTCATGGCGTTTGATGTGTAATAGCCCAAGAAGACAGGGTACCAACTTGTACAAGCCAATTCGATGAACGGAAGATGGTTGATCATCAATGAGTTGGTGGCGATAGTGAAGACAGAAAAACACAATGTTTGTGAAATGAGGTGGGTAATTAACACGGGCTTTTGTAATATGGCACAGTTCTCATTGCTTTGAGCAGCCAACTGTCATCAACTGGACGACTATCTGACGGAAATGTCACTCAATTACTGCTCACGCAGTCACAACCAATAGTCACAAACAACAATATGGACCGAATAAGAACAACTAGGTTGTGTGGAAATGGCTTGCTGTCATCACGACAGAAGCAAAGGAGATCTACGTGCAAAAGCCAATCTTTCAGTGAGGCTATTGGAAATGGCTTGCTGTCATCACGACAGAAAAAAGGGAGACCTAGGTGGCAAAGCTAATCTTTCAGTGAGACTACTCTGGAGCATACAAGGCAGTGACCAGGCGACAACATGGTTCACTTTTCAATACCGGATGCTGACTGCCATGAAAGTGGTCGACAGCCAAGGTTCAGCAAACCTCTGTAAACAGACCACATTTACGGGTGACTTCTTCCACCGACAAACGACAAAGGACTAGACACGGACAACCGATTCAGTAACATGCTTTGCCATCCGGGAGGAAAAAGAGCTCAAAGTGTCTCAGAAGAAAATGAGTGAGCTACTGACCAATAGTTTTGTGGGTCTTCGATTTTCCAGTTTGGACTTGGGCAACCTTGTGGAATCTTGTGCTTCCTCTAGCAGTATTGCAGCTATGTACTGATGGGTTTCATCTTTTCAGGATGAACTGATATGATAACCACCGGAGAAACATGGCCCCAGCCTGACAAAAACAGCAGCCCAGAGGGTGCGCGGCATGCGTGCTTGATCTTACTGAAAGCAATTTCAGTCTCCAGAGTACAGACAACTCGGGCAGAAAGGACCATTCTTTAGAAGAACTCAGTTTTGTCTAGTTCCCCTTGTGGCGTATTCCAACTGCAAGCCCATAAGAGATAATTTCGCAGCAAATCAACTCGACAGTGTGCGGCCAGAGGAAAGATAGCCGTAACCGTGTTGAGGGAGTCACTTTATGGCAAAGTGACCGTTTTAAAGTGGCAGTTCCGAAGAGTAAAAATGTCATGACGCGAATAAATTCTCATCTTCTATGGAAGCAGTTCTAACGCTTTGCTCACAATCGTGGACGAAATAAAACAGATGCAAAACGGTGAGCAGATTTTATGCCTTATCTCTACCACAGACATGTGCATTCTTGACTTGGACCTTAATTCGGCCATATATGGTCACAAAAACAAGCAGCGGATCCATCAGAGATTGAATAAGGATTCGGATGACGGGAAGCACTTGTTCCCGGTGTGAGTCAGGGGGATTCATCTGGAACGCATCGTTCACATTCATTTTCGAATGACCGCGATAGTAATTCCATCTGAGATCATTGCTCCGAAGAGGAAATTAGAGCTCGAGTTGACTCAGTGGTTGAGAAGCGAACGTACTGACCGGAAGTTCCGTGATTCGAAACTAACTCTGGCATTTCGACTGCTCCTGTCTAGGCCTGAACAATCTGGCAGCTTGTCAACCCCTTCCTTCGGGGTGCACGCAGCTCGGTACGGAAAAAGCGCTATTGTTAGTGAAAAGTTTACGGCCATTCCTCTTCCTTTACTGTGATCAGACGTTTCGTTGACCCCCCCCCCCCGAACCAACAAGGACCAGCGGTTATTTTTCTTTTCTGTTCTGACTACTCATGAGTAGCGTGATTTACGCCCGGTTATCATAACGCCGTTTCGTTTCCCCAGTTTTCGCTCCTGCTTACGGTCTGCTTATGCTCTAGTAACTGATGTCAAGATTTAATGCCTGTCAATTTTCGCTTGCGATTTCGTGTCAGGTATACCTGTTTTCAAGTGTCCGCTCTGACGGAAAAACGGACCAGTCGGGAATCGAGCTCACAAGTCCTCGGACGACAGGCGAGCGCGTTATCCACTGCACCAACTCAACTCCTCAGCAGTCCCTATTTTTGTATTACGTTTACACCGTATCTGCCAGATAGCCTCTGTTTAGATCTGTTTTGAACCGACCTAAGCGCGCTATCCGATTTGGCAGGTGACACGAGGTGCTTCACCCAGCCAAAGAAAGTTCCTTACCTCTTGAATGTACTGATCGTTTTCTGCGCCGTTATCTCTCTATACGGTCAAGTTCTCGACAGTTCTCAATAAAGCATCTCGTCTGTCTATTCCCACTGCCCACTGAATACGAACTGCGTATAGCCCGATAGCTGCGATCGTCCTGTGAGACCCTTAGCTACCCGGATCTTACACCTTTGATTCAACTGAATTTGCTTTACTCCTTCTAAACGCAAATAGGGTCATCGTCATTTTTGTTCGGATTATATAGATGAATATGGCAAATGATACTGTGTTTAACTAGAGGAAACCTCTGTCCTTGCTGAGGCCCATCAAATGGAAACAGGTGTGGACGTTGTGATGGGGAACGTTGACCACGCTTGTTCGGTTGATGGACACGATTACAAACGTGGATATCCGTACCTAGTTATAACAGATAGTCTGGCAACTCATAAGCAGCCAGTCACAGTCCTACCTGGCTTGGAAGTGATTGTAGTGAAAAAATACAATTGTACGTGATTTTCTCACTGCTAGTCAGATTAGTCACGTTGTCCAACTAGGGTGCATTCGGATCGATTTGACTCGCTAAGGGATACATTCGCTTCACTACTAGTTTTATCGATCCGCTCAATATTGTGCACTCAACGACCAGACGAAGAAGTCACGATTTGGTTGAACAGTTAAACAAAGGTAGTCATTTAGAGCCGATAGACAGGAAGAACCTATGTTATCAGCAGAAAAGTTGCAAAAACGTTGAGAAAGTAATGTGTAGCACCGATCGTACATAGGTTCGGAATTTTTCGCACGTGACTAATCCGTAATCGAAGATAAAAGAGTAAGATTGTTCAGCGATATCCCACACATTGTCGCAGTGTGTAGTGCCATAGTTGAGTTGAATCGACGTTGGAGGAAACCCAAACCTTTCCCCTACTACGCTGACAGCTCTAATAGATTCACGCTTTTTACGGTTGCAGCCAGGAAGTATACATATTAAAGGAACTCACACTGCCCGGCCAAAGAAACGAAGGCCAGCGGAAATCACTTTCATATGGTGGCATATGCTAATAGAATTAAATCACGTTGACAATAATTAATCATACGTTAAAGTTAGGTTGGATAGAGTAAATGAAGAAAAAAGGAGGTTTACTCAGTTGGAAAGATAGTTATCAGATCAAGTAAGGTCCAAAAGCGTTCCGTCCTTATTGGTGCAAGTCAGATCGACTTCATGCCGCCTATTATGGGACACTGAGCACTAACCCTTGATTTCCAGCGTTCAGAGTTCCTCATGAGAGTAGTAGGCAGGTACATGTCGGCGGGGCACTAACATGACATATTATTGAATAATCGATACTGAGAAGGGCACCGGTCGATCAAGTGACGAATCGGCACACGCATACATACACGTGGTGGTCCAGAGCCAAAGATGGCCCGTTTGGCGTTTGCCTATGGATGAGTTAGGAGTTGTTGTCAACCCTCTGAGCGAGGCATCTGAGGTAGTCCTTTACCTGGAAAATCCGATAAAAATGGAACATGCCAAAGGAAATGAGATTTCCATTGTCCAGAGCATTCCATCTCCACTGTAAGTCTTTATCTGCCATACCTTGACCACACTAACTTGCCAAAGGAAATGAGATTTTCATTGTGCAGGGCATTCCATCTCCATTGTCAGTCCTCATGTGCCATAACTTGGTCATTCTAACTTGTCCAATATGATTTATTGGAGGACAATAGTCTGACCAAAAATATCGTTCTCACTCTTTCTAAACCGTTGCTACAACGGCTCGTGTAGAGTAGGTATGTGATGACGTCCAGATTATGCAACCGCTATGCGGTTTTTGCTCAAGACAGCTGAGGTCATCATCATCATCAACAGCATCACAAAAGTGTTTAACACTGATGCTTCACTAGTGTACAACCATGATTTATTTGAAAGCCTCACTGTGAAGAAAAGAATAAAAGTGGACGGAGAAGGGACTTAGCGCTAGTCTATTACAATCATTCCGGAGTGCCTACACCTACATCAGCCGATCTGGATAGAAAAAGACAGGCAGAACGCTACTGACATCGATTGGCAGCCATAGCTTGCAGCGTATCCAACCAGGCGCTCGAGGATGTCAGTGCCGCATGACGCGCAGATGTTGTTTGCAAAACCGATGCAGGACGAGCGGAATCATCAGTCCTTACTAACGGACCTAGAAGGAGAGAGTTATTATTGGGGCTGGGACAGGGAGGAGAAAGAGCATGTTAAAGAAAAAGAAGGGAGGCATCAGCAGTAGCCAGTCTTCGCTTACCCGACCCGCTGTATGCAGCAAGTAAGGTGACCCGGCAGATGGCAATACGTGACGGTCGATGCGGTATGAGTTTATTTGTATGTGTGAAATTCCTGATTGTATGTGGACTAGGATACTCTCAGGGCGCCCACACCTAGACAGGAGGACGATTGGAGTACTCAACCAAAGACTTTGGCTCAAAAGCCTGACCGAAAGGCAGCCGTGTTTGGCTGGGAATACAAGTACATTATCATTTTTACGGAACACGTCGTCACACATGTTCCAACCCCCAAACTGGAGGACCAAGAGACTGTGTTCGTCAGACCTCTAACCATTGACCAACCTGATATGAGAGACTGTGAGTGTCACGCGGGCACCCCAATAGGTCACCGAGTTACACAAACCGTCACACCACGGTAAGGTTCAGTCTCTACGTGATGGCGCCGACGTGTGTCGACTCATTGTTAAATCTATCGACATGACGCTCGGTATGGATTATTTAGTAACATATCGCGTAGCCGTTTCGCAACAGTGACGCCACGAGGGACACTGAAAACCAAAACCAAAAATGAAGGTTTCTTCGGCGGCAACAACAGTAGTAAATAACAATTGTTCAGTTATAACACCCTTTCGGTGCCTAGCTGCTATTCCACTTGAGGGAAGCATGAGGGCTGAGATACTGCCAGGTTGTCCAAGCGCACACAAGAGCAGTCGAGATGTAGAGAGCGAGTTCCAGCCATGAACTTTCCGGACAGTAAGTTCGCACCTTAACCTCTGAGCTACCTCGAGCTCAGTGGATAAATCAGTCACAATCCGTGTACAAGTCGCATAGCAACTCCATCTGTCACAGTTTTGTTTTCTGGTGAATAATGAACTGGGATGAAGACGCTGTCCATTCGGTGGAGACAGTTTAGACTCGTTGCATGTGACCCCATTATTTCGGTGAGGTCAACATAAATACTGAGCTACGGAGTAAGGTCGGTAGCTCGGACACGAGAAATCAGTCGGAACGCGATTGTGGCACGTCCACCAGCGTGTCTAACCACTGGTGCGACCCGTCTGGAGGCCCCTAACCATGCAGATGACAGTGACATAAGCGACTGAGTTTGCTCCGTATGGGTTCCATGGTGTGTTGAAATATTCTAGATAATTTTCACTTAGTACACGATTGGATAAAGACGGTTGTTCGAGGCAGACAGTCCTCGGGAATTCGAAGTACGTGACCAAGCTAGTCAGTCCCATCAGCTTATCAACTGCACGTGAGTTCTCGATCCCTTAGTATCAATAACTCAGTGTTCCCACTAGATGTGGATAATGTCCTCAAGACGTTGATGTCAAATGTTGGAAAATTCTCCATGGATTCTGCTAGCAGAGTTTGGGCTTCTGAATTGAGACGCACTGCGGCGTTGTAGATTATCCTTGACAGACGGGCAATGCGCTGTCCAGATGCAGTGAATTAATGCTAAGTCCCAGAATAGGTCCTTACTTGACCCGTCCGAGTTTGGTAAGCTTTTACGTTTCAGAAGGAAGATTCGGCGTTTGCTATCATCTTCTGCTGAACAACTTAGAGCCACATCCCATCGGACTGCATCCACTGTCACTAATGGGAGTTTTGCAGAAAGTCACCTGAATTATTCTCTTCTCCAGATGATGGTTTTCTGTGTAAAATTCCAAGTCATCTTTTCCGGAAGCCGTTTTGCTGAAGTATCTATCTTCTGGAGGGTGTTGTATCGTGGGTGGCCGTCTATTGGTTACGCTCGAACTGAGCGTGCCAGATTAAGCGACAAGGAGAAGACAGAGAACCTGGGACACGGCTGTATCGCCAAGACAAACATACAGAGCTTCTGCGTACATATACAGGATGACTAAAAGGCCAGATATGGTCGTTCACTTGTTCGTTCTGTACAGCCAATGGTGATGTTCCTGCCGTGAACAACTTCACACCCACTGCGCTGGTCACATGCTGCTAAGCCGTGTTTGGTAAGCTCCGCCAGCGTGTCTGCTATCCGGAACGTGTGGGGTCGATGGTGACCTTGGGGACGCGTCGTTCTCTGCACACGTACTTTTCGTATCTGGACATACATTTTCTGGGGTCGTGAACAGTTTATGTTCTCGAGGATATCCACTGTCCGTTTGATCGTATTGAAGCAGTAGAATAGACGAAAGCCTAAGTCTCGATGCACCATTGAGCTACGAAGCAGCTAGTTGACTCCGAGTCGATGAAGTAAGCTGAACCGGCGTTGAGACGACGACAACCAAGTTGTCCAACTCACTGGACATATCGGCGGGCATGTGGGCTTCTATTTCTGGACTCTGATTTTAGACCGATTAACGGTCTGTCTAACATGGTATCCTGTGTTGATTTGGTATTACGAGTCAATGGTTCGACCCATTTGGCTGTAGCGAGGCGGTTTATTCCGTGGGCGCAATTTGTGAGACAACTGCGCACAACAAATGCTTTCAGAGCCTGACCAGGCTCTCAGTGGGTTCACAGTAAGAATACTAAAAACAATCGGCCAGTGGTAACATAATTTCAGTGCATAGCTGCCACACCATTCGAAGGAAGCACGAGGGCCGAGATGTTGCTAGGTTGTCTAAGCCTAGACAAGAGCAGCCGAGATGCCGGGGTTGGCTTCGAAGCATGAGAATCTTCCGGTCAGTAATCGCGCCGTAACCACTTAGCTATCTCGAGAACAGCAGTTTCATAGGTGTTTTTCAACCATATCAAATAGCTGTTCGGAGTATGGGGCCTGTAGGAGCAACCTCTTCTAACCCGTCCATTCTCGCGGGAAGATAGCATCGTCGCTGTTTAGATATGAACAAGCTGGTCAGCGGGAGTTGCTATCCAGACTAGTTCACGCTCAGACTAGTTCACAGCAGACTGCCTGGTACTAGCATTGGTTGCAGCAGGAGGCTCACTGTTTTGTTTTGTTTTGGTCGTTTACCTTTAGTCTTTTCGATATGGTCGGATCTTTAAAAAAACAGGTTTGTATGACCGCTGGATAAGTGCAGTACTGAAGCCAGACCATCATCTCCTTGGCCTAAGTAAAAATCGTTCCCAGCAAGCGCAGAGGAGTGCTTGTTTCGATTTGAAGCGAAACAACCAGTTCGTTATGTTCTTTTTTCACCGATCCGTTCCGTCAAAAATGGTTGTAACGCCCAGCTGGTATAGGCCTGTCAGACTCCTGAATGAACGTAATTCGCACTCATAGATTGGGATCTTTGGTCTTTTTGCCACTGCATCAGATCGACAGTTAATTACCCGCATCGATTCGCGTTTTCCACACTTTCAAGCTTGTGGAATGAGGCTACACACGCTTTCTTAGAACTGGATTTTCATCCAGAAGTTGAGTTAGACATAATCAGCACCAACACTGAGTCCACGCCTCACAGTAGCCGACAGTTGAAACCATGTGACCCGGGCTTCACTCGATTATCGATTGGCAAGTCGACAAATCCAGTGCTACATAAACTTATTCCTATTTGTAGTCACTTACGAATCCTAGTCGATCTGGTTCGTCAAACTACACAGAACGGAAGAAATCTCGTACAAGCACAAACCCATATTAGGGTTGTACACAACTGTCTGATTAAGCCCGAATTTTGTTTACACGTTATGATAAGACTCCACAGTGTTGGTAAGGTCGCCGTTGTATCAGTATGCTCTTCGAAATTCAAGTCAACTCGTACACCCTCACCTCGGTGCATAACTAGCATAGAAGCGGTAGCGAACACGAGGGCTGAAATACAGTCAGGGTGAATAGGTCTAGTTAGAAGCAGTCGAAACGTTAACTGACCACGTACTGATGCAGTACTCCCTGAGCTGCTTCGAGACAGGAAGATTTACTCACTCTCAATAATTAAGCATTAGACAGTGACTTCATCTCACAGAGGTCCGGTAGCACTGCGTGAGCTTGGGTTCGAATCGTGGGTTGTTGTGGATTACAGATTAAGGAACGTTAACTGACCACGTACTGATGCAGTAATCCCTGAGCTGCTTCGAGACACGAAGATTTACTCACTCTCAATAAGTAAGCACTAGACAGTAACTTCATCTCACTGAGGTCCGGTAGCACTGCGTGAGCTCGGGTTCGAACCAGGGGTTGTTGTGGATTACAGATTAAAACACTCGTGATCCACTAAGTTTTCAGGAAATGGCAGCTGGGGGGGATTACAGCATTTAGGTTGTTACGTTCGTCCCGTTGTTGTCAAACCAAGGGCGATCAGCTTATTTATGGCTCACTTGGATGAAAACTAGCGCGTACCACGCCCAACATAGGGCCTGAGAGATAGCTGTTCAAAAAGCGCAGGGGACGTACTTTACATACAAGACTACCAAAAAGGGATCGTCACTGATGTAAGAACAAAGGAACCAAAATGAAGTCTGCAGTGGTTCTCTGATGTTGCTAAGCCAAGCGTTAAGACCTGTCCACCAACGAAGTCGTCATAGAGAGAGAGAGAGAGCTCGGCGCTCTAGCAAAAAATGTTTCACAGTAAAGAGATCGAAAAATGCGAAGATCCATGTGACATTTGCAAGTCTAACTGAACACTGGCAATACATAGTCTGTTTTTTTTGCAAGCTAGCAGAATTAGCATGTTGTGTTCGCTAGCGGACGGACTTTGTTTTTTTTTAATACTCCGTTTTGTGAGCGGAAGCATGTAAATATTGAACAGAGAAAACGATTGGAATACACGTTCTCGATTGCTACTATACACAATTACCAGGTCAGAACGACCAACTCACATCAGGTCTTCTGTACTGACCAGCGCCGGATGGACGAGGTTCCAAAAATTGACGCAGGGATGCCTCGAATTCGGCTTCAATCATGTGTCGCACAAAGCGCGAAATTTCAATCAGTTGTGCGCTGAGGTGTCGCAAACAGGTGATTTGTTGAGAGCTACCGATACTCGGATCCAGAGGAACGCTGGCGCTGGATGTAGCCCCAGTTCTCGAGGATACTTGCTCGGAAGATTGAAGCAGTTCCTGTGTTGAGGCGACTAGTTCTAGGGCAGTACAAAAGTCGTTGCTGTGCAAAAGCATTTGAATAGTTGGTTGGGCTGCTTGAAGACTGGCAATCACTTTCAGCTGGAAGATGAAGTTAAAAATATGAAAAAAAAAATTAGTGACAAAAGAGCTGACAATCCAAAATGACGATGAAATGACCAATGAGAGTGTTGAATCCAACTTGACCTCATGATAATTCCCCCATTCATTTGCTTACTCCGCCTATGTACTTTTGATCTCCAGTTGTTTTGCTTATTCGTACCCGTCACTCACCTTGCCGCAGAGGCCGTCTCGTCCGACACTTGTGTATTGGCATGTGCGTCTGTGTGTGTGTATGTGCGCAGCTGACCTACTTACCCATGCGCGTTCATGTCCCGTTTGCTGATGCCTTGACTTGTTTTTCATGAGTTCCGTGTGATCGCACGTCCAATGAGAATCACGAGACTATCGTCGGAAGGGACGACCGCAACCGACGCTACTGAGCCATGAATCCGCTCGCCGTTGTTTGGTGTGCAGACGTTGACACTGCACTGTGCCAGTCAGTGACAGACCTGTGAGCCTGTTGACGCCACGAACGTGAACAATTGAGTACTGTTAAGGTTCCCGATACGGAACTTTGAGTGACGCGTAGAATTACGAACCCAATCGTCCAGCTTAGCACCCTTTGCCTTGCCATGATAGGTTGCATGGGTGGGATACGCCATGCGTCGACACTAGGCAGACGTCGAACCGACCTTTCGGTTAGTAAATTCGCTCTAACACTGAGCATCTCGCCCTACGAACCCAATTTTTCTTTGATATTCGGGATTGTTAACCTATCATTCAAAGTTCCGTATTTGAACCTTAACACTCTGCATTTACATGAAACCTTCTATATAACGTTGTCAGCTTCGCTTTCAGGAAAATTGCCCACAAACTGCGGTCTCCTGGTCCATACCCAAAATTTCAGCATTCCTGGATTTCCAAGGCGTATTCGACTCGGTTGACAGGTCGGTTCACCTTGATACGATTGCCCATCAAGGAATGCCCCGGAGGTTTGTGAACGCAATAAGTTCTTTCTTCTCTTAGATTCCCGGACGTGAGAGTATACAGAGCTTCCGTACACAAAGCGTTATCCGTCAGGAGTGCGCACTCTTCATGTGTAGTTAATTTCCCGAACGATGAGATACTGAA
This sequence comes from Clonorchis sinensis, assembly GCA_003604175.2. Lineage (NCBI taxonomy): Eukaryota > Metazoa > Platyhelminthes > Trematoda > Opisthorchiida > Opisthorchiidae > Clonorchis > Clonorchis sinensis. The sequence goes on from CM030374.1 coordinate 13,271,025, forward strand.
ACGAACGCTGGAAGGTCTTCAAAAACCCTGGTGTTCAAATAGCAGCTGAAGAAAACTGTAGCTATCCCTTCACCCACATACTTGACGGTTCAGCTCACAGTCGCTCAGTGGATCATGAGACTCGTCTTTTTTCTACACTCACAAACCACGTCACACAAAGATGACTCATCTGACATTGACTGTCTCTACCGTCTAGTAAGCGTAGCAAGAAGTCATGTGCTGACACACCCACGTACACGCAAGCGTACCTACATATAGGAAAGCCGAAAGCAGTCGAGACTCGCGCGCGGGAAGCAGGAAGTCAACCACTCTCCACAAGTCCACGGACAACTATAGAACACGTGTAGCAGCTACACCGCGGAACAAACACGTTACCGCCGTCCGGACTTTCACCAAGGCACTCTCACAAACGATAAGTTCCCCTTTTGACTTGCTCCACATTTCACATTGTATTTCTTTTTATACGTGTTGCAACTCACCACTGTTAACCAAAGTAAAGGCTGCTATTAGTGCATATATACCTTCTGAAGTATATTATGGCTATCATCACTTGTGCACTAATAAAACCTTGTGGATATGCAAACGACATCGTTCTCGTTTTCGAGGAGAAGGCGCGGGTGTGTTGGGATGAACTGCCCAAATCCATCCCGTCCTTTGGCATGAATTCTTGGACATGCTCCTAGACATGCAGTCACTGAACACGCCACTTACAATCCAGGGAGAGGTACTGGAGCGTTTTATGTATCCTAGAACTTCTATTAGTTCTGATTGTAGTGTGACAGATGAGGTCAATGCACGACTCTGCAAGACCCGGGTCGCGTTTGCCAATTTGATACATCTATGGCGTCAAAGTGGTGTATCTCTGAATCTCAAGGGACGTGTATATCAACCTACAGTGCGGGCTGTTTTGTTGTATGGCTGTGAGACTTGGTCTGTTCGAGCAGCGGAACTGAGACGTCCTCAGATGTTCGACAATCGTTGTCTAAGAACCATAGCTCGTGTGGACTGGTGTCGGAGAATGCGTAACGCGGCAGGTAGACAGCAAGTGTTAGGTTGTGTAACGCGGACTTCCACAGACGAATGTGTCCGGCACCAGAAGCTGCGTTTGTGTACACTATGTATTGAGTATGCCGAACTATAGTTTACCAGAGAGTGCTATTTCCCGTGCCCAATTCAGAGTGGCGGAAGCAAAGAGGTGACCACCCGTTGACCTAGCAGAGGTTGCTGTCGGTGTTACTCGCCTTCGAGGATGGGGACCGCGTGATTCCCACTGCGCCTGGCTGGAGACGCTGCAATAATATGCCTGTTAATCGATGCTAATGGCGCTCTTATTGTCAGTTTCTATCCAGATTACCTGGACGAGTGTCTGGAGGTGTAGGAACCTGGCAATGTTTGTAGTAGGCTATGACTAACTCTTTTCTCCGTCCACTTTTATTTGTTTCTTCAAAATACGGCTTTCAAAGAAATCATGGTTCTGCGGCAGCGAAGCATCAGTGTTGAACACTGATGTCATGCTGTCCATGATGATGGTGACCTAGCCCATAAATGTGGTTGATTGATTAAAAACAGCAGTTCACGTCCCTTGGTAGTGAAGACTCTTCAATAGTCCGCCACCAGTTTCGTCATTTTAAGGCTCATCAGGCAACAAACAGAGCATGAGAAATCTCTGCGGTTCAAACTCAACCTCTGCATCTCGACTGCTCCGATCTAGGCTTGGGCAACTAACTCAGCCCTCGTGCTTCCTTCGGTTGGCATGGCAGCTATGCCCCGAAAGGGTTTACAGCCGAACGCTTTTTTAAATCAGACTAATCTAGTCCCTGAACGTCCATCAACCTAATTTCATACTTGATCACCAAAGTGAACATACTTAGAGTTAAACAGTCATTTATAAACTGAGATTCAAGCGGGACCCTAAAACCCTCTCGTTTAGCACAAAGCCATCTCAGGCTTCAGTTGGGCCAATATTCAGAGTACGGCCGCGTGACGCATTCGGTTGAAAAATGTCACGAACGGGTGATCTATTTGGGTCTCCTGTGGGCGTGCACCTTTTCACGTCACCTATCTTTTGACAATGGGGTTTACAGTGTATCAGAAAAGGGTCAGCAACGGTCTCAAGGGCATCGGTACGACTAGGATCGATGGTTTAAGGTTACAGTTAGGACGATCACTGTGTGATAATCAACCCGGGATTTTTTAGCGCGCTGCTCGCGACGAGTCCAATCTATTTGCTCAAGAAACCCGGATATATGTCTACTCCCGTCCTACACTCATACCTGAATTTCGAAATCTCAATAGTTGGACTCTCGTCTGTTTGTAGTTAGTATGTCACACGCTTTCGACTGATAGGACTGTGCGGACTACTTGTGTTCTTCAGATAGATTGGACTCAACGTAAGCAATGCGCACAAAAAGACCTGACTGTCAAGTCGCATTTCCTTAGCACATCATGACAAAAGTTAGTGTCTACCTCCACGTCTATAGCTCACGTTTGAGCTTCCAAAATTCTGATCCATTTGTGTCGTTTATTCATACATGGGTGGGAACATGACATTCAGAAACACTTCTCTCCCTGTGATATCGCTGTTGAGATTCCTGAGGGGAACAAAGTGTTTTGATGCTTGTGCGTTTTCTTCGTAAAAAACATGGCACCATTCGATGGGCTTGTAAGCCAGTAACAATAAATAACTGACCGGGAGAGTGCACTAAAATATCTATGTCCCCGACCAATGTCCTATGTTTCGATGTTTTTGCATCCGTGGTCCAAAAAAAACGAAGAAAACTGAGCCTTTTGAATGAAAGTTGGGGAGCTGTTGGTCTGTTCTGGCTCAAGAGTTTTTAAATGACATCCCTATGAATTTTCACATAAAATCGATCAAAACTGTAGACAGTTTACTGTTGTTTTCACCCTTCTTCAGGTTCATCAAATTTTATCTCGTAATCCAATCTCGTTCCAGCTGGAAGGCGAGGTGGTCTTCGGGCAGCACAATCGGTTTAAAATTATCGTGAACGAGAGATTCAGCTGGGATTGAGCTCGAGATGATTCGAACTCACTGACTGGAAGGTCCGCGGTCTGAACCCAACCTCAACATCTCGACTTTTCCTGTCTAGGCTCGGATAACCTGATATTATCCCAGCCTTCGTGCTTCCTTCGGGTGGCGCGACAGCTAGGCACAGAGGGAGTGGGAGTATTACACCTGAACGCTTATTTTATTTATTTATTATTATTATTATTATTATTATTATTATTATTATTCAGCTGGGATTCGGTTGAGTCTCCCGTCAACACCAACTTGATTTGCCGACGAGTGCTTGTCATCACACCTTTATGAGCCGTTTTGTTTTCGCGAATGCAGGGGAGCGGCCATGGAACATCCGAAGAGTATGTCATTGACCGTCAAAACTGTGGCGGGTCGATGCATTGCACACAAGCTGTTTTATTCACATCAGGCCATAGAAAACCGCTCGTCCAGTAGGGTTGCGGTTGACTGGTGCTATTTGGTATGGAACTTATAAAGCCATTATATCGGATCTGTATTTCTCTGAGGAGCATCGCCTGAGCCACAGCTTCATAGAAGAATGTTCTTTTGAAGAGCTGCTTGTGAACATGGTCGATAAAAGAGCGAGGACGACTGGAGGATAACCTGTTATTCCATAGCTGTAGCCTCACCATGATTCTGATATAGTCCTGGTTCGACTTCTTGCCTTACATACCGCGTTAAATTATTACATTAAAGGTACGAATGCTCCAGCGAATACCGTGTTGAATGTGCATGAAGCTAGAGAGTGCTTCAGCAAAAAAAGGCAGGCAGTGTTACAACGGAATAAACTCGTTGGATTTATAAACTGAAACCATAAGGAATAATAGCAGCGCACAATAATAGTAACAGATCGAAATTCTGAAACTGACGTTCAATATCTTAAGGTCACTGACAAAATGATACCAATACGCTGCAAATCGATAACGGCTCACAGGTTACACGAACCCTCCACTGAGGGGACAATCGGAAGAACGGTCAACATCAGATCACGTGATAGGAAGTGGCATGCTGAGAGATAACAGTATATTCTGTATAACTTCGAATTAACAATGTAGCCATCTGTAGCTGAAGGATATCGGTTTGAGTCCCATTTGAGAGTCGTGCGATGCGCGCGGCAGTAAAGCAATTCCAGTCTTCTAGCCTATTTGCCTAACAGTGAGAACTTCAGAATTTAGAACTCAGAGTTTTCTTACTGTCTACAAAAACCCGGATGACAAACGTTGAACTCAATTGGCGAACTTCGAGGTTACATTCGAATGAAAGTGACACGGACAAGTAATATCTGCAATTGAGAGGTTGAGGTCGTAAAATAAGCTATTTACTAGCAAAGTTGGGTTCAGAGAGAAACACTCACTTTTTCCAATATAAGACGGTAATGCGCTTTTCGACGCACAACTCGGTGCAAACGCATCGCCGCCCAGGTCATTGTGGAATCAACCTGATGCAGTTTTTGTCTAAAATAATCGGGAAAAAAGCTTTTAAAGAAAGGTACATTGGTATGCGCTGGGAAAACCACCTAGCCCGCAGACAAACGAAGTCAGTCAGCACCATGTGACGGCATCAAGTTAATCCTGCAAATGAAGAGAATATCGGTAGCTCAGGTTGTACTGATGGCCATTAGTCTGTTCGCTGAGCTGGACAATTTTGTTTGGAATCAAATTTCGGTTGGTTCCAACCCACATCCAAAACCTGGGTGGGGTTAGAACATATGTGGCGGTTTGTTCTTTAGGAAAACTAATGCACTGGCGTTTCCCGTCAAACACCGCTGCCTTGTGGTCAGGCTTCTGAGCCGAATGCTTTAATTGAGGACTCCAGTCGTCCTCTTGTCTGGATATGGGCGCACTGGAAGCATCCCAGTCCGCGTATAAAATAATTCCTATAAGTAGAAATACTGTTTTTACCACATCGACTGTCACGTGGTGTCATCAGCCAGGTCGTCTCGCTTGTTGTATACGGCAGGGCAAGTAAGCGAAAACATGCTACTGCTGCCGCCTCCTTTCTTACACTTTCTCGTTTCTCCTCTTCTACTCTACCCCACCCAAGTTTGAATGCTCTTTCCACCGGTCCAAGCACTAGGACTGACCGCATCGTTAACCATGCATCACACCTAGCTGCATCTTCTGTAAGTCCGACTACCGTGACAACCCTAAGCACTTGGAAGTCTCTTCAAAACCCGATAGCCGGTCTGCTTGGCTGCCGTCAATGTTCGCACTGTGAAGCAAACACGACAGCAGGTGGCTCTTGCTTGTCCGATGGATTTCCTATGCATTGATGTATGCTGTCTCGCAAAAACAAAGATACAGGACGCAAGTATTGTGATTGAACTGACTGGCCCCTCACTCTCTTGCACGTTCCGGCTGTGCACCACTTGTGATACAGAGACCGCTGCAGCTGGATATGCCGGAGTGTGTATTGTATTGTGCGGCCGAACGAAGGCGTCTTTACTTGGTTGGATGCCCGTTGATAGTCGCCTCTGCGCGGTTTCTTTGGCAACGTCTGTGAGAATCTCGGGAAGGTTTTTCGCCTGTATATAGTACCTTCAGCATGTCCAAAGCCGGTTCCCAACGAAGGTTGGCTTCATTCAACACCGTCGACATGCACATCCTACTCAAAATAATGCAGATAGGCTTGGCTGAATGAAAACTTACAGCGTTCAATAGTATCAACCAGAGTCAGTCACTCTTGTGCCTGACCGACAAGTCATAGCTGTCTTTTGACACGCAGACAGCGCCGTCCGCGACACCGGAATATACTTTCCTGCTCAATCGGCCGTCAGCATTAGAAACAAAGCGGTTTGTAAAAAGTCAATTTTGTATATGAGAGTGAAACACTACCATGACTGCCGTGCATCTGAAATTTCCAGGTCAGGTTTTAACCAACCTTTGTATTGTTCGATTTGGAACACGCGTTAGAAATCAGGAGGCGGCAAGTCTCACGTGACTGAGAACAACTGACTCCACTAGCAGTTTGACCTCATCGATTGTGCAGTGGAACTAGTGCTGTTTACGCGAATCAAATTAGCGAAAAACGAACTAAGATCCAATCTATTGCAGAGTAGGTTAAAAACAGCCAATTCATGGGACATACCTGACCAATCGGACTTGATTCAGAGCTTCACTGAGTTTTTCACGGACCACATCGTGACAGCAAACAGCCTCAAAAAAGATTGACGATTTTTTGGATACCTATGTGAACGGAAGAGGGTAGAAGAAATGACATGTCCAAAAAAGATTGACGATTTTTTGGATACCTGTGTGGACGGAAGAGGGTAGAAGAAATGACATGTGGTGAATGAACTACGCTAGGTTCGTGACAGTACTGTCTTGATTGCACATCCGTTGCAGGTATGACTGTATCGACTGCCGGATATAAGATCGAGTTAAGTCACAACTACGACCCCCCTACAACAGTCCTGTTGAGATTAAGACACCACGATTAAGGGGTAGTTAAAAAAATCGCTCAGCTGTAAAACCCTTCTGGTGCCTAACTGCCATGCCACCCGGAGGAAGCACGAGGGCTGGGATACTGCCACGTTGCCTAAGCCTAGACAGCAGAAGTCGAGACGCAGGAGAAGGGTTCGAACCACGGACCATCCGGTTAGTAAATTCGCGCTCTAACGACTGAGCTATCTCGCCCTTAAGGGGTAGTTATGGTCTCCCTGGAGGGAAGCCTCTCTTCGGATGGTGACCATCATTCGGAATTATTGCAACGGATCTTGGGAAATCTAGATAAGATGTGGAAGCGTGCCGAAACAGCCCCAAAAACAGCACATATGGCAATTCTCGACGAGAATTATTTCGTCATATCGGCTCGTGGGATGCCTGCGATCTCAGTTGCCGCGAGAAAGCAAGCTTTCTGAGTTACCCAATGGGTACCTGGTAACGTCATTTCTGTTGTTTTCATCTCGTTTCCCACAGCATCCCCAATCTCCTTGTAATAAGAGCGACGGCGCATTCCACAACAATTGGATGCTGGTAACACAATCAGCCTGAAAATCATTCCCAAAAATAATTGCCACTAGATTGTCAATTCTCGTGAAAAATTTAAATAGTTTCAGCATCACATTTCAAATGCACCGTTTTGCAACGAAAGCTCTCAGCAGAAATAGCTTCCCAAAAAGCAGACCGTTAGTGTAATCACACACAACAGATATATCTGAAATCTTCAATTGAGATTTCGTTCTGTAACTGAAGCCAACCGAGAAGCACTTACAGAACGAAATCTTAATTGAAGATTACCGAGCCATCTCACAATTGCAGGTTCTCTAGTAAATGGACGATAGGCTCTACACAAAGTAGAGAAACCTCTACAAATCTGGCCGGAATACTTGTTGGGGACTGACTGTTCTGTGGAATGGTAGATTTTTTAAGGTCACTTTTGGGTGGCGGGGATTGCCGCACTTGAAGAATCGGCCGGCATGTTTACTGGGAGATTACACATACAAAATGAGGTCCAGTGAGGCCAGTGAGGCTGTGCGCATCCAAGCAGTTATTCCCGTTGGAAGGACAGTTTGCGAATGAGGCCATCCGCAAGAGCGCCTGGGCCACACGCAGAGTGACAAAATCAATCGCCACAGTCTAAGAATTGCAACACACTATGAGATCCGCCATTGCTGGAAGCCTACCGAGTCACTTAGGACAAAGGAATATTCAAATAACATGTAGACTGACGCTCCAGTAAACAAAATTTCTATGTCGGATAGAACTGGAGGTGAAAGTGAATTTGTTCCTCAGACCGCTTTTAGTTAGGTAACCATGGTACATATAGCTTGAAATGGAGAGAACACAGATGGTACGGCGCATACTTCCCACCAGGATAGTCCCTAAGCTCTCGATTACTTCAAAACTGTACGGCGAGGCATCAACCCAACCTCGGAGGTTCTTACAGATGGTATATCTTAAAGACATCACAAACGAACGAGTCAAGCACATTTCCCCATCTGAACCAACCCAACCTCGGAGGTTCTTACAGATGGCATATCTTAAAGACATCACAAACGAAAGAGTCAAGCACATTTCCCCATCTGAATACACGCTACTGGTTTTCTCGAAAATTCAGATCCCATCCGAACAATTCAGCTTCGGCATTTCCATCGCTGTAAATTTGCTATGTCTTCCTAAGAAAGCACAGAAAGCGAGTTTCAATCAATTCGACGGTTACACACTAACGATGAGATTAGGGAGTAGTCCGCGCTTAACCTGCTGCCAGGAAGATGCGAGACAAGACAAAGAATTTTCAAGTTATTGCAAGTGAAATTTCCGGCATCGCATTCGTTTGGTTGCGCTCCGTTAGCTGGCGTTTAACAATAGATAGTTCTGCCCCCAAACAGCTTTTGAGCACAGTTTGTCTCAAGCTATCTCTAGCTCGCAGACTCTGACTCGCGGTTTGCTTAAAATAGCGGTCAACGGCCGCCCGACTTGAAAGCGAAGAGGACTCGGTGATGGTAAAACTTACTCTCATACACACCTACCTGTTCGGCCAAATGAACCTCAACTACATCCAGATAATTCGCCAACCGATCGTGTTGTGCGTAGAAGTCATGTTCTTGCTGTTTTTGACTGGACCGTGAATGTTCCGTGGTGAAATCACACCCGTTCAGAAAGGAGGTGATGTTCGGGAGCAATCCGCCCGTGGCAGTGGTATCACGTGGGTGCAGTGGGATAACTTGGGAGAATGTTTTCGGGTGTGCGAGGGTGAACCCGTGTTCGAAAAACACCAAAGGAATGCTGTCCAGGGACTGAGGCCGGTTGGTATTGGCATCTAGCGGAAAGGATGGGAAAGGTTGGGATGTACACAACAAGGGAACAAGCATAAGAGAGACGTACAAGGCGAAAACAACAACATACCCTCTGGCCACGCTATGGGTGTATTTGTGGGAAAGTTTCGCGATGGTGTCGTACTGCGAACAGCTTGAAGTAACACATTGGGTTTCGAAGATGACAAAGAAGGTGAGGCCGCTGAACTTGCCCAATTGCCCCGAAAGCCCAATTTGCTGAGATAATGTTCAAAATCTTTCTCAGTTATCACAGGAAGCGTAGGTGAAGGGAGTACTTCGGCTCGTTCGAACTGTTCACCCCAAGTACGTGAAAAGATATCGATCTGAGATAATGACCAGAACATAAAAGGAAAACGGGAGTAGTTGAAATACTCGGGGGGAGGAAATAAAACAGCAACGATTGTGATCACATCTAGAATCGTCCACAGCGTTTGGTAAGGGTGAAGATGTTGATTAGCCCCAACAATATATCACATAGAACATCTGTCCAGCACCTACGAACGCCTATGCTCACCACCGACCGGTCAATTGACACAACGGTCATCTGGATTGCGCGTCATTCTTGTCCGAGAGTCACGTCAGATGGGTGTAACGAAGAGCACAGAATACATACATTTCTATACTTGGATTCATACTGGCATTAATTCCACTGTTCACAGGTCTAGAGTCTCGGTTTGTGTTACATGTAAAGATGAACTACGTAAGGAAAGATTCACTATCAGAGGCCCCTTGAATAAAGTGGTAATAGAAGCCAAACAGTATAAAAACAGGACACGCACAAGTCTTTAGAAGTTGGGGACCATAAAAATGAGGATTAGAATGATGTGGTTCGATGGTTCGGGGGAAGAAGTGGGAGGCGGAAGGATCGGTTTGACAACAACCTGTCGGGGATGGTTTGAAGGACGGTGACCGGTAGGAATGACAGTTCGCCAGAGAGAGAGAGAGACCTACGTCGGAAAGGCACCCTCAGTGGCATTAGTGATAGTTGAAATATGGAGATGCTCCACCACGACTGAAGACTGTCGGTTCACCAGAGAGAGTAGACTTGACCGAGCGTAGAAAAATGAGGACAGAGCAACCCAGCGCAAAAGTGAGGATGGTATGCCAGTAAGTGAATTATAAACATCGCTATACTCTTAATCCAACAACGGGTGTTGTGCGATAGGGTTACACCATTTACCGTCTCTCTCTCTCTCTCTCGTGAAATTGAAAATAATCCTTAAGCGTTATAACTTACTGCGGACTGTAAGTGATAAGCTATTAGTGACAGTAAACCATCAGGAAACGATGGTACGAAATTTGTCCTTCGTAGAGAGGGCGTCGTTGCAGAGAAGGAAAGTCATCATCATCATCATCACATAAAGCAGTACGCCAGTAGTGAGAACGGGTGTTCCACTGTCACACAGCGATTCACCGCTGAAAACGCAGAAACCAAGGTAAGAGCAGCGCTCTATAAGCTGGCAACGTTATCGGCCAATAAGGATACGGATTCGAGGGACCGCCTTCTAGCCCGTCAATAGAGCGTTTTACTGCAAGCGAACTTGGGTTCCGATTACCCAGTGGGCAATGTCCGTTCAACTTAGGTAATAATCTGGTCTAAATTTGGTCGGCGACTTTGAACCCCCAAGTGCCGTAGGGCCAATCGGATAATAGACCAATCACAAGCGGGTATATGCGAACGTCCAATTAATCATGAGAACGGTGGTAAACAATTTTGGTTGTGTGAACTAATAAAGACCTATAGTTTTGCGAGAATAAATTGATATTTTCATGGAGTGAAGCTGGCCTATTTGATAGACTTCTAGGAACACAACACAGGCATTGGACCTTAACAAAAGACAGCACACATCACGTGCACCCCGGTGTCGAGCACGTCAAAAAAGAAGCACAACACGACAACACTACAAAGGATGTGAGTTCACCACAACGAATAAGCGGAAGTAAAAAACAAACAAAAGATACGTGACCTTTCGAGTCAAACAACTGCAAACCTAACGCTGTTTCCGTGACTAACCTGTCGATGGGTGGGGTCATTCAAAACAGCGGGCAGGTTAACAGCTGACTGAAGAACAGACCACCGAACGGGAGAACGGCGACCTAGGAAAGAGACAGAAGATGAAAATTTGAGGACAAACAACAACTTGTGTTAGCGGGGACTAGATTGATGCCGCTAAAGCATTGCTCCAGATAGCTGTGTGATGTGAGGCTACCTCTTTGGCCCATCAGACCATCGGTTCCGCTTTTGTCACTGCTCACAAGTGGTATTCCGATGACAGCTGTCAACCATGGAGGTCTACTGTTCACTCGGAGACTACAGATGACCTACCATTGTTATCATTGTCTAAACATGGGCAACAAAAAAGTAGTCTATACTGACGGGTTACTGAAGATAAATCGGGAAATCAGCATCCTCAAGCCTGAAGGCAGGATCAAGAGACATACAGTTTGCGAACAGCATCAGAATATACGTGGATGATAACCAAGGCATAGCAGGTCGCAATACACCTACTTGCTACCTTCCTTTCGTAATAGGACAGATCAATATATAGCACAAGATGATTAAAATTAGCCAGTCCATTCGGTTAAGAAGGAAACTATTAACTCCGTCAAGACGGTGACAGCATTCCAGGATGCGTTGTCGTTCCAGGAGTTGTGGTCACGATCACTGCACACGTGTCTACTAAGGTTATGGGTGGGTTTCATTAATGTGTCAGATAGTGAGACAGACGGACGGATGAGGTGATATGTGAGTACAATCTTGGTGCTAATGAAATGAATCCAAACAGCTGGATATGGAGTGAGTGCAAAGAAGACTAATTTCGCCGGTGAACTCAAATAGGGAATGGGTATGCTGGTGGACAATAATCCATGGCTACAAGCAGGGGGTTTGGTCGAACGGCCCTCGATACTTCTTGCCCGTGCATACGGCAAACCCAGTTCAATCGAGGAAACGGGCTAGCACGACAATTACACGGACAATGGAATACCGTCCTTCTTTCGCTCTTCACTGGCCGGAACGGATATAAGCGAATTTTTTTGAAAGAACTAGAAAGACCAAACAAAAGCTTGTTCGGCTGAGTTCTATCCACGAAAACATAAGGGCAATTCCTCTGTGCCGTACCCTGATAAAAAACGACTCAACGTACCCACTCTTCCGTTTTTAGCCGTTTGCTTGCTGCGGTGTAGCCGACTGAGGTGCTGCGCATTTATCCTAGCAAGGTAATGCACACCAATATTCGTTCTACATTTGATCCTAACTTAGTTATTTCTTCCACATAAGCGATCTTGATGTGGATAAGTCCGCAACGGAGAGGACATCCTGGAGGGCTTTGGAAATTGGTACCCGCTGTGCTTTCCTCGCACCTTTCTATGGATGTACGATAATACTGCCGTATAACAGTGTATGATCTGCAGCGCATCAGAAGAGGTGACAGCCACTTATCAGATGTGTTATCATTGCCGTCCGATCCAGTAGTTGACCTTAATTGTCTTCGCGCCTCACGGATGAATCTCCTCGGGGCCAGCGGCTAGCATCACGTGATTCAAAATGGCTGTCAGAGTGCTGTGCCGGGGTGAGGCACACAGTGAAGATTGATGGTCACATGGGACCGACTACAGAGGAGGTAAACCCACAAAAATTTGGCGAACCCATGAAAAAGGCAGCTACTATACTTTGAAATTCCATCACTAGATACAATGCCACATACGACAAAAAACCTTAACTGAAGCTCGTGTGAAAGAATTTCTTCTGCATACATTCGTTTGCCCACAGGGCGTGGTAAGTCATTCCTTCTGGGGAAGCGCTATGTTATGGGGATCAGCCAAATCCCCACATTCTACCTGAGTTGTCGACGACGGCTGATTTTGGGCGCGTTTCGGACAATCTTTGATCAGGTTAGTTTCATATTCGGGGAGGGTGGAATCGGTTTGGAAATCGTTGCGGTGATTCATTTGCCGAGCTTTGAGAACCATGTGGCATTGGATTACGATATGTTCGCACAAATACGCACAAAAAACCCCAAGTCTAATGGGTTTAACAATGACTATTGGAGTAAAACTGACCACTTTCAAGATCATACTTTGATCAGTCATCAATGAGAGTGCTGAAAACATCGCACTGATCGATGAACTCATTAGAGAAACGCCAAAGTACATACTTCAGAGGGAAAAGTTGAGACTTACCGTTCGCATGGGTGGACTGTGGTTTTGCCATATCAGCGATTTCGGGTAGGAGATGAGAAGAAACCAAATGTTTTTCGTACTCCTTTTGACTAAGAAAACTGGACGGCGACAGAGAAGTACCGTTCACCGATGCCAGATCACTAAGTGATCTAGAAAGGCAAGTACCCGAGGGACCGTAGCTGAAGAAGTGAGGCAAAGAAAGGTGGAAAACTAATTCATACTGGCGCATATGTGCCGATATGGTGAGTGGTTGCGCATCACACAAAAACCGGTAACACTTCGGGAGCATTCTATAAACACCAAGCCGCTAGGCAGTGGGGATGGGCGCGATAGAAACACGATAAAACTGAAGATCCCGGTTGACAAGTCATCATCGACAATAATACACAAACCGGCGCTTGAATCTCGATCAACTAGTCCATTGGTTTTCAAAGTGTTTGACACGGTTTAGATGGGTGGAAGTTTTGGGGCCTAGCTGCCATGCCACCCAAAGGAAGCACGATGGCTGAGATACTGCCAGGTTGCCCAAGCCTAGATAGAGGAAGTCAAGAGGCAGGGGTCGGGTTCGAACCACAGACCTTCCGGTCAGTAAATTCGCGCTCTAACCACTTGGGCCATCTCGCCCCCAAATGGCAACTCCCCGGAAAAGAGGTTATCTGGTCTCTCCTTCGGGGTAGCCTTCCTTAAGGGGGATTCTACATTAGACGATAGCTGACGTGGGATGATGCTGTGGCCTTTCAAAGAAAGTTGCCTCACTGTTGGGGTAACCGTATTTGAGCTAATCATCTAGCCGACTATAGGTTCTCCCTGCAACAAAAGCACAACGATATAATAATAAAGCGTGGTGATTTCCCCGAAAAGAGAACAACGAATTTAAGGTCTCCGTTTAAGACGTTTGATTATGGGGATCGCCTCCCTCAGAAGGGCATCACCGTAAATGGGCAGAAAACCGAAGTCTTCTATCATCTGACACTTGACAGCAGATGAACCAGCGGAAAACACCGCAGACTCGCATACGGAAAAAGCGGGGTTCGAATCCCCAAGTAAACGCGCTTTGCAGACGGTTCTGGTCCTCATCTTGACACAGGGAATACTTGCCGCTTTATCAGCATTGACGTGAAACACACTTTGACTCTGCTTTATAGCCAGGTTTTGGGTTACAATTCGGTGTGTCGCTACCATCGAACATTGTTTAAGCCCGGGCCTTGCAGCGACATGTGGTGAACATTTATCCCCTGCAGCAAAGCCGAGCACACCAAGATATTCAGATACAGCTAACATCGAGGACAGTGAACAGATTTTCTTCCTCATTAATGGGTCACTCAAAACTACCCCATTTCCAATCCAACACTTCCAGTGCCTAGCCGCCGTGCCACCCGAAAGAAGCACAAGGGCTAGGGTAATGTCAAGTTCTTCAAGCTGCACGGACGAGAAGTCTGGCTTGGGTTCGAGCCACGGACCTTCCGACAACTAAGCTTGCGCCTCGAATACTGAGATATGTCGAGTTCGTTTCAGTTGTCAGATGGTTGCAAGCAAAGTAGAGATTATAATAGCAACAGTCTTGTTAATTGCATGTAAAAAAACCTCTCCAAGACACTTTCTGAATTGCTTGAATTCGTGCCCAGTTATTAGCAGGTACTGCTATCGACCCATTAAAAAAGGACGTTGTAGCCTATACTGGAGAATAAAAACAGAGTCAATCGTTCAAAACGACAATGAACGCTTACCCAGACCACTGCTGATAACCGTGAAGGTGTGTAAAGAACTAAGAGAAGTGTATGTATAACTCCCCTAGTGAAATTCAAGGCTTCGAAGCGAGTGGATGAACAGCTAAAGTATGTTTATCAGCATTATGCTGCCTGGACAATAACGTCGCTTGGCTGCTACTGGCCTCATCCAAACAAATGCTTGATTGTGCTACAGATGGACGCTAACCTGATCAAATCTATCCGATTATCGGTGTTATGCATGGTCGTATGTGTACTGACGCTGGTTACCAGTTGAAAGTGAGCTCAGTGTTTTGAGCCGCTGTTTTGCAAAACAGGTCATCTGAAAGGATCAGGGCTGAGTTATTTAAATCATCTGAGCAAAAGCGAGGTTCAGTAAATCATGGTAACCAGAGTTCGCAGTTTATTCTCCGGTAGCCTGTAGTTCAATTGCGCAATGTAACGTACATAGTTAGTAACGATAATCAAGTACCAACCAAATTGAAGTCACTGGCCACTACCACACGCGTTGTGAAAATAACTCACCAACAAATGTAAATTTTCCCATCAGAGGTAGCTTTGATGGTTAAGTGCTTGAGTTTCAAGTGGGAAACGAACTCCTGAGGAGAGTCAAAAACATACGGCTCCCTCGACTTGTCCAAAAGACCTGCGGGCTTGAAACCATCTCCTGTCATGCAGAACTGACAGCGAAATGAATAATTCATTCCACGTGTTGCCGAACAGCGATGAAAGCGACATCAAAATCCACAAAGTGGCATGCGGTCTATTGATAAACCGGAGAGGAGATATTCATGTGGAAGCGTCACTGAAAATACGTTGGCAGTGAAAGCCAACAAATGACAGATACTCTTCAATTACAAAAAGGACCGAAACTCCTTGAATCGAAAGGTGCAGAAGAGGAAGAAACGTCGTTGAAGATAAACAAACGACAAACAACTCAGGAGGGGTGTGCACCACGGTCGCCCCTAAAAAGAGCGGCAGAGGAAATAACACTAAGCAAAGTGCCACGTATTGGTGAAAATGAAGCTAAACGGACATCGGTGATGACCGAGGAGATAACATCAGACAGTTACCAAAACCATGGTATTCACGAATTTCCGGAGCCTACCCTGATGAACAAGGGTGTTGAAAAAGAAAAACCAGTACAGGATCAAACGAACTCTTGAAGTCAAGGAATATCAAGATTGAAGGTCACGTATGCAACACCAGTACAGGATCAAACGAACTCTTGAAATCAAGGGATATCAAGATTAAAGGTCACGTATGCATGTCGCTTCTCTAAAATTTGGTGAAGTGTGACGATCTGGTCCACACAGCCCCTTCCCGACCAACATACTGCTTGCTGTTCTTGGTTTCTGTCTACACACGTCTTCGTAAGACGACGTAAAATTAGTGACGCGAAGAGTGTGGTTACACAGGGGGTGACGCTAATTCCTCTGTGATTGCCACAATTATTGCCTGTAATCTTTCTGGAAGTGGACACGAGCATCGACTCACCCCAGTTGATTGGGACGGTCTCTTTCGTCCATATATAGGCAACATGGTTGACAAGCCAAGAATGTGGATTACAGTTCAATCTGTGAACAAAGCGGGTGGTAGTTGGTCAGGACCGGCAGCTTGGTGACGTTTGAGGAATAAAAGGTATTCGCTCATTTACGAGCTCATCGATGGTTCCAAATAAACTGACCAGGACCGCGTTGCAAGTCGAGAATACGGTTAAACAACTGCAGTGGCCAGTTGACTTGTTCTTGAAAGTGTTCAAACCAACGACTCACGGTCTATTTTTCCTTGGAGATAAGCGGATCGCTCTTATCAGCAATTGTTTCGCTCACTGGAGGCTTTTTCGGCCTTTTGCACGTATCACTGGGAGCAGCTTACGTACATTGGGGGTTTCGCGCCTTTTCCATCTTTTTAGCATTCGGTATCCACCAAACTCCCCAATCCGCACCGATGCTCTTTTTCACCTGAAGTCTGACAGTTCGTCGAGTGGTACTGTAGTCTCAATTAGGATGAATGTGTCCGAGTCTCGGGCACTGTTAGTGTTGCTCGAGATCCAGTGCTTGGATCTAGTTGGTTGGACCATTCCATAGGCGCAGCATCTAGTATCCTGGAGGTTTGCGGACAGTACCTTCCAGTAAGAGTCAACAGCAGTGGACGTCTTGTCCGAAATGGACTTCAGTGTATGGTTCTGGTAGACCTGTTCTATTATTCTCACAAACTCCTGGGGTATAGTCTGTTGAGCAGGTGCAGTTAGAAGTACTGACCGACCAGTGGAATGCACCCTTGAAGTCAAGCAAAACCACGATTGTGAACCGTACATATGGCGTTGCTCTAAGACCTGACGTGGTTTGCAGATGTGGTTAACATAGCTTCCATCAGGCCAAAACCCCGCTTGATGTTAACGGGTCAAGGTTTTGAGTCATCGTCATCATCATCGACAGCATGGCATCAGTGTTCAACACCGATGCTTCGCTGCCGTACAACCATGATTTATTTGAAAGCCTTATTGTGAAGAAAAGAATGAAGGTAGACGGGGAAGGGACTTAGTGCTGGCTTCGAAGATTTCAATTCAATTTGATTTATCAGCTATAAGCCACGTACCATGGGTAAATGGTTCCAGCTTCTACAGCGAGGGAAATACAGCCAGGTATTGGAGGTGGTGGCATGTTCATTTAGTTCTGGAACTGGGTAGCTGAGCATTGAAAGCGATAGCATTGATGCATGAGCGCCACTGATTGCGTCATTGGGCCAGTGTCATTAACAATCGGTGAGTTGAGTCCCGGGGTCCCCATCCAGTGAGGCGACAGTTATCAAACCGGCTCTGTTTACCGATTAGCGGACTCATACTTCGTTGTCAGGTCATACACTGTCCAACTCTCAGTCGCTTCAACCCAGCACAGGATTGGTCGAAGAGAGCTCTGCGGAACAGTCAATATTCTGGCATGCAGAGCACATGTCCTAACCGGCGTTACTTTGAAGCGTGGGTAATTCATCATCATCATCGACAGCATGACATCAGTGTTCAACACCGATGCTTCGCTGCCGTACAACCATGATTTATTTGAAAGCCTTATTGTGAAGAAAAAAAATAAAGATGGACGGGGAGGGGACTTATTGCTGCCTTACTACAATCATTCCGAGATGTCTACACCTCCAAACACTCATTCAGGCAATCTGGATAGAAACTGACAACAAGAACGCCACTGACATCGATTGGCAGCCAGATCTTGCAGCGTCTCCAACCAGGCGCAGTGGGGATCACGCGGTCCCCATCCTGGAAGGCGAGTAGCACCGACAGCACCCAAGCGTTTCGTGATTTCTTTCATACCCTTCTGCCAGGTCAAGGGTTGGCCACCTCTCTGCTTACGCCACTCTGAATTGGGCACGGAAAATAGCACTCTCTTCGGCAAACGATGATTAGGCATGCGCAACACATGTCCCAACCAACGCAGCTTCTGGTGCTGGACACATTCTTCAATGGAAGTACCCGTTGCACAACCCAAAACTCGCTTTCTAACTGCCTCGTTACGGATTCGCCCACACCATCCCACACGAGCTATGGTTCTGAGACAACGATTGTCGAACACCTGAAGACGTCTCAGTTCCGCTGCTCGAACAGGCCAAGTCTCACAGCCATACAACAAAACAGCCCGCACTGTAGCTTGATACACGCGTCCCTTGAGATTCAGGGACACACCACTTTGACGCCATAGGTGTCTCAAATTAGCAAACGCGACCCGAGCCTTGCAGATTCGTGCATTTACCTCATCTGTCACACTACAATCAGAACTAATACAACTTCCAAGATATGTAAAACGCTCCACAACTTCCAGTGCCTCTCCCTGGATTGTAAGTGGCGTGTTCAGTGACTGCATGTCCAGGAGCATGACCTTACACTTTTTGGGTGCAAAGTGCATACCAAAGGACGGGATGACTTTGGTCAGTTCATCTAAAAACACCTGCGCCTTCTCCTCCTCTTCAAAGATAAGAACGATGTCATCTGCATATTCCAGATCGACAAGGTTTTCGTCAGAGGCTATTTGAACACCGGGGTTTTGGAGACCTTCCAGCGTTCGTCTCATTATTTCATCGATCACGAAGTTAAACAGGAATGGGGAGAGTGGGCATCCCTGACGGACGCCACTTTGTGTACGGAAGCTTTTGGAGAGCTCGCCGTATACTCTCACACGTCCGGAAGTCTTGGAATACAAAGAGCTTATTATGTTCACGAACTTCCGGGGCATTCCTTGGTGGGCAAGCGTGTCAAGCAGAACAGACCGGTCAACCGAGTCAAATGCGCCTTGGAAATCCAAGAATACTAGAATTGTGGGTCGCTTATACGTATGGCGTTGTTCTAGCACCTGACGAAGTGTGAAGATTTGGTCAACGCAACCCCTACCAGGCCGGAATCCCGCTTGCTGCTCTCGAGACAGTGTCTCACGAGCCACCGTAAGGCGACGAAGCACAAGTGACGCCAACAGTCTCGTTACGACCGGGGTCAAGCTGATCCCCCTGTGGTTGCCACACTCACTACGAGCCCCTTTTTTGAAAATGGGCACTATCACCGACTCTCCCCAGTTGTCTGGGACAGACTCCTTTTCCCAGATGCAGGCAAACAGATCAGACAGGCGTTGACTGAGGATTTCACCCCCATCTTTGAACAATGCGGGTGGGAGGTCATCCGGACCAGAGGCTCGGTGGCGCTTGAGAGAACATATGCAGTCATAAACCTCCGAGGCCGTAGGTGGTTCCACGTTCACCGTCCAGGGTTCTACGTCACCTGTGGGTTCCAGATGGGCGCCAGCTGGTGGCCATGACAATTGTTGTTCGAAGTATTCGGCCCATCGGTCGAGACGTTCTTCTTTATTCGAGATGGTCACTCCATTCCGATCCTTGATAGTTTCGCTCACAGGTGGTTTCCGGGGACCGGTCGCACGGATCAACTGAAATAATCTTCGGGCATTACCGGATTTCTGGGCCTCTTCCATTTCCTTGGCTTTCTGTGTCCACCACACTTCGCGGTCGGCTTTCACACTCGCCTTCACTTGACGTCTGATAATTCGTCGCACCAAGTTATGTTCCGGGCCGGCTGGGATATTTCTCCGAGATTTAAGCAGTGCCACCGTTCGGTCTGATATCCAGTGCTTGAGTGCGCCTGGTGGTGCCGTGCCACAGGCGAAATTCCCAGCACTATGCAAAGAGGTGGCAATCTCGTCCCAGTATGCGTTCACATCTGATGGTGGAGCATTTGGAAGAGACCCTAGAAGACGATTCTGGTAAGTTCGTCTAACATCCGGATCTGCCAGTCTCTCAGTTGCCAAGCGATTTGTCCGCACCTTACGCGGTCCTGGAAAACGTAGGGAGAAGCGACTCCGGACGAGCGCGTGGTCGGAATCCACAAATGTGTTCCAAAACGACCGGCAGTCAGTTACTGATCCGCGCCATCGGTAACTGATGGCGATTTGGTCGATTTGAGTTTGTGGTCGGCGTGTCGTTGGAGGACACCATGTGGCCAGACGACTTCGGCTATTCTGCTAAGCCTGCCCACTTGTGCATTCAAATCTCCAGCAACCACCACGACGTCTGAGCGTGGGTAAATGATCTATTGTGGAAGAGTTCCTTCCTCCTAGAACCACCTGGCGTACCTCAACATTGCTAAACCGATGTTCCCACCAGACGCGCCCACTGGGTACACCGATAGCCAAACACTGACATCTTTCGTATGTCGCCTGCGCGTGGACGCCACAGTTTAACCTCTGACAAACGTCACGTTGGTGCCATAGGTGTCGGAGGTTGACGAAAGCTGCCCCGACCTTCCCGATTTGAGGAGTAATCTCATCTCCATCGAGCCCACTGGAAATTACACAACTGCCCAAGTAAACAAATTTGTCAACCATGTCGACTGGCTCGTACGCTCGTACATGAGTTTTGGGTTTGATACCACCCAATATTGTAGCAGCACCTTACACTTTGCATGTGTGAAGCGCATGCCAAATCGTATGCCAGATTTATTTAGATCAAAAGCAGCTTTCAGACCCAGAAAACGACAAACCTGGACCGTTATGGGACCTTGTCCCGGCCAGGGTGAAACCCAGGTTGATTCTCACAAACCGCCTTTCGCGATAATCGACCAACCTACGAAAAATAATGCCACAGAGCACCTTGGATGCGAAGGATAACAGGTTGATGGCACGATGGTTTTCGGATGGTTTTCTTATGTCTCTTGTGAAGACTGTGATCACGGTCGAGGCACCCCATTCCACTGGTATTCTATTTTCGGCAGTATGGATGTCAGACTGTTCACCAGGACCCCACCACCTTCTTTGAAGTGTGCGGGGTAGAGCCTATCCACGGGGTTGTGTTGAAGGATACCAGCTCGGCCCATCGCTCAAGACGACTGTTGAGGGAGTGAATTGCCATTCCGTCTTCTTCGCATGTTGTTTCGCTGACAATCGTCTTCTTTTGTTAGTTGATCGAACCAGCTAAAATAGGGCGCGGCTGCAACCTGAAGCGAAAGCCTTCGCAGCCCACGAAGAGACTGGACCTTACCGTGATGTGGCGGTTTGTGTACCTCGGCGACCCATTGAGCTATACTGGGGGGTGTCCGCGTGACACTCGCAGTCCCTCATATCAGGTTGATCCATGGGTAGAGGTCTGACGAACACAGTTTCCTGGCCCTCCAGGTTTGGGGTTGGAACATTTGTGGTGAAGTGCTCCGTAAAAATGGTAGTGTACCTGCATTTCCGGCCCAACACCGCTGCCTTGCGGTTAGGCTTTTGAGCTGAAGGCTTTGGTTAAGGACCCCAATCGTCCTCCTGTCTAGGTGTGGGCGCCCTGGCAGTAGCCCAGCCCTCGGACAACCATGACATTCACAAATAACAGTACTTTCATGCCACATCGGCCGTCGCGTGGTGCTATCAGCCGGTTCGCCTCACTTGCTGCATACAGCAGGGCGGGTAATTAAAACATGCTACTACTGACGCCTCCCTTCTTACACTTTCACGTTTTCCGTCTTCCATCCTCCCCCGCCCAAATTTTAATACTTTCTCCGCAGGTCCGAACTCTAGGACTGACCGGTTTGCCCGCCCTGCATCACACTTAGCTGCCGATTCTGTACGTCCGAGTTCAGTTACATCCCTAAACACTTCGAAGTCTGGTTTCAAACCCCGAAAGCCCGCCTACTTAGCCACCTTTAATGCTCGTTCACTGAAGCAAGCAAGTCAACAGGTGGCTTTTGCTCGTATGCTGGATTCCCTCTGCATTGATGTATGTTGTCTGTCAGAAATAAGGACGCAGGACGCAAGTACTGTGATCGAACTGACTGCCCCCTCGCTCTCTTCCAGGTTCCGGCTGCGCACCTCTGGTGATGCAGAGGCCGCTGCAGCTGGATATGCTGGGGTGGGTATTGTATTGAGCGAACGAGCGGAAGCGTCTCTGCTTGATTGGATACCCGTTGATAGTCGCCTCTGTGCGGTTCGTTTGGCAACATCTGTGAGAGAATCTAGAGGAAGTGAGGTCCATCGCACCTTGTTTATTGTGTCTGCTTACGCCCCAACTGACTGTAGCTCTGAATCTGCCAAGGACAGTTTCTATGACGCTCTAGGTGCCCTTCTACAGCAGGTTAAAACCTCAGATATCGTTGTGGTTGCTGGTGATATGAACGCCCAGGTAGGTAGACTGAGCGCTGCTGAGGCCCGATTGGGTGGTCGTCTTGGTTTGGACACGAGACGCACGGACAACGGAGACCGCTTACTTCAGATGTGTGCCGATCACAGACTGTTCCTTTGCAGTACGAATTTCCGGAACAGCGGAAATCGCTTGACAACGTGGTGCCCACCAACAAACCAGCGACGAACCCAAATAGACCACATCGCCGTGAGTTATCGGTGGCGAGGGTCGATCACCGCTTGCCGCTCCTTCTGGAACACCAGCGTGGACTCCGACCATGCACTTGTACGCTGCTGCTTTTCATTGCGCTTTTCAGGTGTACGCAAAACGCGCACACCTCGCTTAGCCATTGAGAAGCTAGTGGATCCAGAAGTCAAACGAAACTATCAAAACCAACTCGTCGAATGCCTGCCGGACGGTACGGTGTCGGATATAAACGGCCACTGGGAAAAGATATCCAAAGCGCTACTCAAGGTTGGAACGTCTGTTTGCGGTACAACCCAGCCAACCTCTTTCAAACACTGGATCTCTGATAGGACCGTGTCTTTGCTGGAGACCCGGCGACAGATTCCCCCTGGCCGCCACCACAACTCCACCCGACGCATCATCCGACGCCAAGTGAAACTGAGTGTCCGTGCAGACCGAGAAGCTTGGTGGACCCGAAAGGCCCAAGAAATGGAAGATGCAAAGAATGCTGGAAATGTGCGCAGGCTGTTCCATTTGATTCGTTCGACTGGTCCTCGAAAACCTCTTGTCAGCGAAACAATCAGAGACCAAAATGGCTCCCTGATATGCAATAAAGCAGAACGTCTGGACCGCTGGGCACAGTACTTTGAACAGCAATTCAGCTGGCCACCTGCTACCTCCAATCCAGAATCCTGGCCTTCAACAGAAAGCTGGACCGTAAATATGGAGTCGCCTTCGGTCTCAGAAGTGTCCGAGTGTATTTCTCTACTCAAGCGTCATCGTGCTGCTGGTCCTGACGACCTTCCACCTGCTCTTTTCAAGGATGGCGGTGGGCTCCTCAGCCAGTGCCTGTCTAGACTATTTGGGTCTATCTGGGAGAAAGAGACCGTCCCAGACAACTGGGGTGAATCGATAGTAGTGCCCATTTTCAAAAAGGGTACTCGCAGTGAATGTAGCAACCACAGAGGTGTTAGTTTGACTCCTGTTGTGACAAGGCTTCTGGCGTCATTGATTCTTCGTCGTCTTACGATGGCACGCGAAACCTTGACTCGTGAGAATCAAGCGGGATTTCGACCGGGTAGAGGCTGCATTGACCACATCTTCACACTCCGTCAGGTGTTAGAGCAACGCCACATGTACAGACGACCCACAATCTTGGTGTTCCTTGACTTCAAGGGTGCGTTTGATTCTGTCGATCGGTCAGTGCTGTTAAATATACTTGCTCAACAGGGTATGCCCCAGAAGTTTGTAAACATAATCCGATCCCTATATTCACATACTTCTGGGCGGGTGAGAGTGTATGGTGAGCTCTCCAAAAGCTTCCCTACAAAAAGTGGTGTCAGACAAGGATGTCCACTCTCTCCATTCTTGTTCAACTTCGTCATTGATGAAATAATGAGGCGAACGCTGGAAGGTCTTCAAAACCCCGGTGTTCAAATCGTTGCTGGTGAGAGCCTTGTCGATCTGGAGTACGCAGATGATATCGCCCTCATCTTTGAAGACGAAAGTGAAGCACAAGCCCTGTTGAACAGACTGACCACCATCATACCATCTTTTGGCATGCGCCTTGCACCTTCAAAGTGCAAAGTCATGCTTCAGAACGTGCAGTCTCCGGACATATCCCTTAAAATTCAAGGAGAATCACTGGAGATTGTGGAAAACTTTACATACCTCGGTAGTTGTATTAGCTCTGACGGAATTGTGTCTGATGAAGTCAGTGCAAGGATCTCAAAGACCCGAACCACGTTTGCTAATTTGCGTCACTTGTGGCGCCAAAAAGGCATCTCACTAGATCTTAAGGGCCGTGCGTACCAGGCTACAGGAAGGGCTGTGTTGTTGTATGGGTGTGAAACATGGCCTTTGCGGACAGATGATGTGAGGCATCTCCAGGTTTTCGACCACCGATGCCTCAGATGCGTGGCTGGTTTCGGATGGCGTCAACGTGTTAGTAACGAGGTGATTAGAAAACGGGTATTTGGTTGTGCTGCAGGTACTTCAATTGGAGAAGTCATCCAACACCACCGACTACGATGGCTCGGTCATGTGCTACGCACGCCGAAACACCGTCTACCGAGACGAGTGTTGTTCTCCGTGCCTCCTTCAGAATGGCGCAAACCGCAAGGTGGACAGCGCATGAATTGGCGGAAAGGCGTGGAAGAGATCATGAAGAGTTTGGGTGTTGTTGGTGTTGTACGCCTTCCAGGATGGAGTTCCCGTGACCCCGCCTGTGCTTGGCTAGAGACGTTGCATGAAATGGTGGCTAATCCATGTCAGTGGCGTTCATGCTGTTAGTTTCTTTTCAGATTGTGTGACTGAGCGGTTGGAGATGTAGGCAACTCAGGGTGCTTGACATAGGCCAGCACTAGGTCTCCTCCTTCATCCACTCTTTTTTCTTTTCACTCTAGGGCATTAGTGTCAACATTGACGTTGCTGTCTTTGATGATAATGATGATGAGCCCACAAGCGCTCTCCGCTATTCTTCAAGTTCATGATTATCCGGTGTTTGAGGTGTGTGCGTCGATTAATAAGTGATGTTAGAAATTTTGCTACAACGAGAGGCAAACTGACACCCTAGTGGTTACTACATTCCCTGCGAGTACTCTTTTTGAGAACGGGCACTATTATCAAGCCACCCCATTTGTCCAGGACGGTATTTCTCCCAGAGGGACGCAAATGGGCTAGAGAGGCACTGGCTGGGGAATTCACCATCATCCTTGTGAGGTCATCCAGAGTTGACAGATACGCTCGGACACTTCTGAGACTGAAGGGGGTTCCCTTTTCTCAGTCGACCTTTCTGTTGAAGGCCAGAATTCCGGGTTGGAGGTTACAAGTGGCCAACTGTAGCCAACGGTCCAAACATTCCCCTTTGCTGAATATAAGAGAGCCAATTCAGTCCCTGGTGGTTCCGCTAACAAGAGGCTTCTGAGGACTAGTCGAGCAAATCAAGTGGAACAACCTGTGGACGTTTCCAGCAATTTTTGCACCTTCCATTTCTTCGGCATTTCGGGTCCACCAAGTTTCCAGTCTGGAGGGACACTCAGTTTCACCTGGCGTCGGGTAAGTTGTGGTTGTGACCGGGAGAAACCTGTTAGCGGACCTCCAGCAAAGCTACGGTCCCGTCAGAGATCCAAAGTTTGGATGAGGGTCGCTGGGTTGTGTCGCATACACAATGAGTTGTGCTCTAGACATTTGTTTCCAGTGACCATCAATATCCGACATTGGACTATTCGGCAGGCGTTCAAAGGGCCGGTGTTGATGGGTTTGTTTGATTTCTGGGTTAACTAGCTTCTCAATGACCAAACGAGGTGTTTTGTAGACTTGAAAAGCGCAGGAAAAAGCAGCATCAGTATGAGCAAGTGATTGGTCGGAGTCCACGCTGGTATTCCGGAAGAAGCGGCAGGCAGTGGTCGACGCTCGCCACCGCAACTGGTGGCAATGTGGTCTATTTGGAATTTATTATGTGAGTTGGACGGCACCACAACCCAGGAGAGTAAGTGAATGTAAGAGAAATGTTCACCAGTGCCCGAAGCGCTGCAATCAGCTTGAAATAGGATTCGAGGCTGGTCCGCTGGTGTGTAAGCAACTTCCACTGTTCCGGAAATCAGTACTCGCGAGGAACAGTATGACTGGCACACATATGAAACAGGCAATCTCCGTTGTCCGTGCACCTCATGTCCAACCCAAGATGGCCACCAAACGGAGCTTCAGCAGGGCTAGTCCACCCATATGAGGGTTCGTCACCAGCAACTACAACGATATCTGAGCTTTCGGTCGTTGTAAAAGGGGACCTAGAGCGCCAGCAAAATGCCCTTGGCTGCCACCTTGACGTGGTCGGACTTGAGTCCTGCAATGATCCTGCGGGATACACTGGCTGGAACTTCATTCCACAAGGTGCAACCATGCTAGAAAGACCAAAGGCAGGGTAACTCAACCGAAACTTCTTCCTCAGCCTGGGCAACCGGGAAATATGATTTGTTGCACAGCTCTTTGCTCCCCGCTGTGCATCCCCACACAAACGAATGTTGCTAGGTCATGTGATTATCAGTTATCTGACCGATGTGCCTTATGCACCCCACTGCCTATTACCAATGAACAAGACATCTTGATTTCCACATAAGAGCTTTCAACGTTTGTACTACGTGTCAAATTGGCAAACAGGCGACGCTCGCTGAGAGATTATATTTGCGTAACATTGATGTGTTCTGTCTCTGAAACACACATACAAGACCCAAACTTGGTTATGCACCTCAAAAAGCCAAGGAGGAACTCCGCTCTGTCACGTTTCTCCCTCAGTGTTTCCGGTGACCCAGAAGCGATGATTAATGGAATATATGGTGTGGAGTTGCATTTTGCCGCAGAGATGAACGTGTTTTGCTGGATAAAATTCCAGTAAACAGTCATCTTTGCGTCGTTCGGTTATCCACCGCAACCGAGCTCAATTCCTCTTGGCATAAAAAGCGATGCCCGTTTGTATCTTCGACATATGCACGAGTGGACTGAAGTTCCAACGCTGACATGGATACTTTCTATAGAGAGTGATTGGGTTCATTCGTCAAGCAAGAGGCACTGACATTGTGATCCTTGCTGGCGATATGAATACCCAAGTCGTCGTCCAGCTTTCTGGAATCATATTTTGGCGGTCGATTCAGATTCCATGCTCGTCGCACAGCCAAGGAAGAGTGACTCCTCCAGTTGTGTGTTGGTCATCAGCTGTTTCGAGTCAGTAGGAACTTTCAGCATAAACGTTAATGTCGCGTAACCCGGAGGCCACGAAGTGTAAATCAGCAATGGACCCATGTGGATCACGTGTCCGTCAGCCAGCAGTGCAGTCACTGTGCAGTTAAGATGACAGCTCCTTCTGAGGCACACAACGTGGTTCTGATGACGCCATGGTGCGAGCACGCCGGGCAACTCAAGTCAGTCAGAAATACACCAATCCACTGGCTTCGAAGAACTACCATAGCACAGCAGCATTGATCTGAGCTGGCCCAGCTACTCTCTATGGTAAACCACAAGTCTACTGGTAGCGAGCGCGTGAATGCACCATGGCAAAATGTGAAGACATTTATGCTGGCGGCGTCCAGTGTTGTCTGTGAAACCTCTCTGATACAATCAAATAACCACGGGATATCGCAAAGATCGCTAGTCCTGATTATTGCCAAGAAATCCATGCCAACACGCAACGAGTGTGACGGCGCGCACAAATCCCTCGAACAGTGAAGAGCCTAGGGAAAAACCGAGTGCTTTGGTGGACACTGAAAGCCCAGGAGATGGAGAAAGCTTGTGCTACCGGAAAACCCTGTACCGATTGGTACGATCGAGCGGCTACAGAAAAGCAACGGTCATGGAAGCGAAAAATATAGCTCATTAATTCATTCCCAAAAATACCCACTGGGAAAATGGGTGAATACTTCCAAAAACGGTTTAGCTGGCCTTTTGCAACATAGCTCACAGTTCATAGGGGCGAAGGGAATGTAAGTCTTAGTCACCCGTTAGGAAAAGAAATAAAATACGAGACATCCGCATTCAAACATGAAAAGGCACCAGGACGGTCAGTATCCAGTCCTCTTCAAAGAAGGCGAAGAATCTCCAGTGACCTATCTAACAAAGCCCATTGGCGCGATATGGAGTGAACAGAAAGTGTCTGCAGAATGGGACATGTCGAGTTATTCCTATCTTCCAAGATGGTACGCGGGCGCTGTGTGAAAACCACTATGGTATCGGCCAGGTAGCTGTGGCATCGAAGGTGCTCTCTGGTCTTATCCTTCGAAGGTTGACTGAACACAAGGGGAGACAGGTCCATGAAAACCAAGCTGGGTTCTGTCCTGCAAGAGGATGCATCGATCAAATTTTCAACCTGTCAGATTCTGGAACAGCGACACTGCTTCCAGCAACCAAAAGTAGTGACCTTCCTCGTCCTAAAGGCTGGTTTTGACTCTTTGGGCGGTCAGTCACCATGGCAGTCTCTATGGTTCTCGGAAATTCTTGAACCTCCTTAAGGCCTTGTACACCAACTACCACGCATGTGGAGGTCTAAGGAAAGCTCTCACCTGAGTCCAGTACATCAAGTCGTGTCAGACAAGGCTGTCCTCTTTTACTTTTCTTCAACTTCGTCACTGATACAATTATGGAAGACTCACTACCAGCCTCTGACGTCTGTGGGATCAAAACGCTGCCTGGCATTAGCTCATAGAGATCCAGTACACAGACGACATACCTTTTCTTGGGTCTGACACCGTCGTAATGTAAACAGTGTTGAATAATCTAAATAATTTTGGCTCACAGTTTGGCATGCAATTCATACCTGCGAAGTGTAAAGTGCTGCTGCAAGACTGGGTTGGCTCGAACCTTAACTTCGCGTTTGCGGATGGGCCGATTGAGGTAGTAGACAAAGTTCTCTGCCTGGGCAGCTGTATCAGTTCCGGTGGTCTCGCGAAAGATTATGCTTCCATCCGAATCGGGAAGGCCAGAGCGGATTTCGCGAACAAGCATCTCCTGTGTCGCAAGTGCGACATCAGCTAATCCGTCAAGGGTCGAGTTCACAATGCTGCGGTGCGCTCCATATCATATGGGGCAGAAACCTGGTCGATGCGGGCTGAGGACGTCAAAGAACTTTGAGTGTATGACCATCGATACATTCTGAGCAGTGCCCGAGTTTGGTGGGAAAACCGGGTCAGCAATGCTGAGGTACGTCCAATGGTTTTCGGGAGGAATAAATTGTTAACGATAGATGAACTTATTACAGTGCATAAGTTGGTCACTTGCTCCGTACACCAGTCGGCCGACTTCCTCGAACGGCACTGTTCGCACAACCACGCGAAGGGTGGAATCAAGCAAAGGGAGGTCAAACAATGACTTGGTGGCGAGGTGTGAAAACCGTCACCAGCAAACTCAAATGCGCTGGCCATTGCCATCTTCCTGGATGGGAACCCCGGGACAATATGACATAGCCCAGTCGCGCCTTCAATGGCCCCCAATGCATAACTCCCCTTTCGATTTTCCAGTGCAAAAAAATGCCGCTGACACGAACTAATTATATCAGCAACCACCTCCACTTTCTGACGGCGATGCATCTTCTGCATCACGGATTTGCGCATTGATACACAAGATCTAGGCCTTCGCTCAGGCTTCTCGGGTCGGGCTTGTTCTTATTATTCAGCGACTTCCATTCACCTGAGGGGCACAAGCGAAAAAGGGATGCAGCACCGCTCACTCAGTTCTCAGCGCGGGGCAGTAAGATTGCCAGCGCGAGGACTCACAAAACAGTGTCTACAGGTGCTTTGAACTGATGCAGCGTGAGCAACTGTCGGAGGAAGGTTAGTCCAAGCACCAACTACCGGAAGGAGAAAAATCGTTGCCTAATAAAAATGTGCGTTTGGGGCTTGGAAATCTTCTCATTGTGGCCCAACGTGTATTAGTGGTGTCAACCGTTAGGAACAAGTTGGCCAAACCTTGCTTAAATAGGGTATAATTAAGTACTAGTTCTCTCGGGAGGCGATGATACACCAGAGGAAAGGGGTCAAGGACCACAAGATGTGTTTCGTAACCAAGGATGTGAGGCCGGCAACCACTTTCGTAACACCCCGTTGGACATGCTCTATGAGGGTTGATACGGGGGAAGGTACGCCAAGTCATCCGTAGAACCACAAATGTCTTTTGAGCCAATGTTCCATGGTGAAGTGAAGAGAACTCGACATGTAAATCCCTTTTGGCATATGGTCTCGTAATGTCCTCCGGTTCATTCTCACTGTGCACAACAAACGTAATGGCTGAATCTCCTCCGAACGACATGCTGTCCGGAGGCCAGCCGTCCTAGCAACCAAACATCACATCGACGGAACGGATGTGTCACGTGCGGGCTACGGACCAAACGAAGTCATGCCTTGATTGGTCAGAATGCCAGCCAATCTGGATCGGGCATAGTTAGCACGACGCTTCTCGCCCCCCCTCTCCCCCGCATGGTTTCTAGCACGACCTTGCGGAACATTCTGTGATTACCTTATAAATACAGTTGTGACAATCTTCCCTTGTCTCCATAAGGGACTGTCTGGGACTACCGTGCCTTCTGATGTACCATAGTGGGTGGAGCAGGAGTTCAAGTCCGACACAGAGTTGCACGACCGTTCAGCAGAGCACTTTTCTTCATTCAGACGAAGGTGCCAATCCAGTGACCACTGCTTGGGTGCACCGACATCCATTTCGAGGGCATTGGCGTTGGAACTCCAGGAGTTCAAGCCCACGGCGAAAGTTAGACTTGGACTTGAAAGCATATCTGGAAGATCATTGACGTAGATCAGAAACAGGTGTGGTCCCAAAATGGGACCATGAGGAACTCCGACAGGGACCGTTACCGAAGATGAGTAGGTTGAGCCTACTTCCACTCGGAATGTTCTATCTGGTAGGTATACTTTAATCCAGCGTAGGATTTTCCTTTGAATCCCATAAGCCTTGAGCTTGTGGAGACGTAGAACGTTTGGGACCCGATCAAATGGTTTTGAGAAATCGAAAATTACGGCATCCAGTATGAGGCCTTTGTCTTTGGCTTGGATTAAGCTGTCCGAAAGTCCGAACATGTGCATCACGCAAGAACAGTTTGGGGAGAATCTGTGATGCGCCGGGGGTATTATTTTGTTGGTGTTGAGGTGATTTAGGATGGTCCGCTTCAGAATGCGTTCCATCGCCTTGCACGGTATGCTGGTGACGGTAATGGGATTGCAGCTTCCGGCGTGGCGTTTTTCCCGTCCAACCCGAGGGATGGTTGTCCTCGTTGAACGACTGACGAAACACCAGGGAGAAATACTTTGCCAGTATGAACGACGTTTCAAGCAGGACCTTGGATGGACTTCATCCGGCCCAATGCGCAGAACGGGTTTGTATTGTACAAGAGTTGACAAATGTTGTCCTCCGTGAAGATCACGTTTGGTGGAGGTCGTTCGTAGGTACGCCTTGACAAGCGTGGGTGTGACGAGGTCGCTGGGGCAGATCACATGCCTGCCAAGTATTTTCTGTAAACTTCAGGCCGATATTGGGTCACTCGTAGGTTACCCGTTCCTGCCCGCCAAGGAGAACGTGGTTGGCTTGTTTCTGCGGCGGTGTTCCATGTACTTAAACAACACTTCGTTTTTTCCTGGCGAGGTCTAGTACGGTGACTTGTTTCGCATGTTCGTGGATAACTCGTCCACTGAAGGTGGTCCTAGTTTAAATTGATCAAGGGAAATGCGCATCTCTGGAAAGTCTGCACGGCAGAAGTTTCGAATCCATATTTGAGGTTCGCGATTTGTGGTCTAGTAGCAGATGAAAAACCAAGGGTCAGCACAAAGTGGTCACTATGTCCCAGTTTCCGAAGCAGAGGAGTTAGTTAGATCCGGCTAAATAAACGAATCAATGTTGGGCTGCGAACGTTGCTGTTCGAATGTTGGTGCGCGTTTAAAATATGCGGAAAGCCCCTTGTGACGAAGGGAGACCGTTTATTTCATGTCGCTAAGGTGTCGGACATATGTGTACTCAGAATTACACTCCAGGAGCTCAAACTCTTTGACTACTGGATCTTATTCCCATGTTTTGCAACGTCATTTCCCACTTCGGTGTTTCCTTCTCTGCCTTTACCGCCTTTATTTTTTGGCATGGATATACACCGCTTTTTGACTTTAACACCGCACGTTTTGTTTAAATCAACGCCTGGATTTCGCTATCTTGTTGCCACATTGCCTCGAGTCGTTGTGGACATTGAGATCCCGTTGGGAGCCAGGAATTCCAAAACCGGTGTATAAAAGCCGGCATATTCCCAAGATTTGAAACTTGTAAATCTCTATTATTTTGTTATTTTACTAACAGTACCGTGTTTTTATGTACTCTTCTTTGGGAGGAGGTTTGCGAGTGGTCCGACCGACTGCTGGAAACAATCTCTACTTTTAAAGCAAGTATACTGTTAGGCAGAGGTTTTGCGCGAGAGTGCATTCGCCCCATAATTATCAGCCGACTAACTCATTTTTACCTACGACATTTTAAACGTATAATTAGGAATTTTGGTGGCCTCCTCTCGCCTCATTTGACAAAGATCTCCGAGATAAGTTCCCTTGAAATATATATGGGAATTAGCCAAAATTCCACGGACGAGATCTTTGAGCCCTTTGAGATAATAAGACTCAAAGCCACAGAATTCGGAACCGTCTTCGAGGGCAAAAAATCGATGTGCTCCTGGAAAACGCGGTATATGTGGAATATATGGTTTACTTGATCGCCAGCAACTGGCAACTTGTCTGGAATAGCAATTTTGGGTGTGATAAATGGGGGCAGAAACATTTTCTTAACTCAACAGTGGTTTACCTTCTCCACGATTGTCTCGTCACACCTGAGCTGGCGGTTTCGCAGTGTAGCAAAGGACGTTCGTCATCGAGCAGTGCAGTGTTAGGACTCAGGAACGGTCAATGAATGGGAAAGGCACAGGGAGGAGATTAAATAACTGCCCGGGGAGAGCGTGGGAGAATATATGTTGAGGGAGAGGTAAGCCTAAGTTCAGATATCCCTTTAGTTATGGGGTGGCATAGGAAGGATTGGGATAGTGCCTTTGTCGGCAATAAGTTGATGGAAAAAGACATCCGCAATATAAACACCACTGCAATTCAAATCAAGATAAACAAAATGAATATCGGTTTAACACTGTTTTTCATGTGTGTGTTGGATGTTTCCATCGTTTACGGCAGACGTAAGTAGTAAGCTGAAGCCTCTCAGAATGCTACTCATCGTATTACCGATGATACTATCAGTCTTAAATATTCAAATTATGTAGCATGATTCAACTTGTTTGTTTATTAGATGCCATCTATGTTCCAAACAGTTAAAGCTAATGGTGAACCATTTGATGGCTTAACTACTACCTTCCAGCTTTAGTCCACAAATAGGTATTGACTGCCTGCAAAAACACATACCGCCATTACTGTTATATTTTTTGGAACGTTAATAAAACGGGTAATCCTTGCCCTGCTTGTCCTTTGTTTGCTAACCCCAAGTTTTCCTGAGTTTACGGTGACCCAAGATTCATATGCCATTTTCTACAACAAACAACCTGCAGAGGTTTACACAACCTCCAAGCATGTGGTTATTGGATGTGGTCCCAGATGCATAAAAAACACAAAAACCGAAAAAGTAGAACAAATCTATGAAGACTTCGGTTAGGGGTTCCTAAATCATGGGGAATGGAGCCGCTGACTGATAATTTGTTGCTGGTAACTGAGGGCATGGCTGATCAAATTTAACGAGAATGTGTCTACTTCAGGACAAGCATGTTGCGGGGAGGCATTTCAGAGGAACATATCTGTTGCCTTCCCAAGAGGCTAGCTGTGGAAGCCGGCACGCTCGGCTGACCGACAGAGTGATTAAAGCGGTGTGCTACCTTATTGGGGAATGCTGGTAGTTTTTCGGAAGTGCAAGTGGGACAAAGAGTTCGGATCACAGGTGTGAAAATTTTGGCGCAGAAAGGAAAACAAAATGAGGCATAGTATTCATAATCGTACTGGCAATGCGTCCGGAAGAATAAAGCTAACCACCTAAATTATCGGTTCACTTTGCGATAACGCAAACCTAGATGATTAAGCTAATAGGTCACCAGTAAATTAGAGTAGGGGATAGATTCAGAGCATACAATAGCCACGGTTATGGAAGGCGAAGCCTCTTATTGTTCTGTGAGAGCAAAGTTTAACGGACGGCGCCGGAAAACTTATTCACGACCCACTAACTACCATGCTGACGATCCAGCTGCAAATCTTTAGCTTCATGATAAATACCCGACAGTGCTGCGGAAGGTCTAAGAACAGATTGACGTAACCAGTCCTATTAAGGTGACGCGCGAAGACATGAATAAGATGAAGCGGTCATCTATGGAGCCCAGGTGCAAAAAGATGACTGTGGATGACGAATACGGAAGAGGTTTGCATTTGCAGGGTCCCTTTATCGTCCATGAGGACTAAAAGTTGGTAAACAGTAGCGTCCTTATTGCGAAAATATCAACAAACCCTGCTTAGCAAACGGAGCGCTGTAGCCATGCAAGCGGTGCAGTCTGGGGACGGTAATCAGGGTGGCGGATTGGAAAACAATGTATCAATTCATTGACCTAGTACGCTGCTCATATGTTGACCGCAAACCCTTCTACGGTCCACGACCGTTTTTGCCCTTATTAGGGTCAATCCTGAAGGCGCAGTTGCTAAGTTTCTGTCAACCTTTTGCCCTCCTTGAATCAAAATTCAACTAAATTTTCCCTATACACTCATCTGCACGTAAAATTTGTGTTGACAAAATTCTCACCCGGAACCCAGCTTGTTCTATCGCTGACAATATTTTAAAGCTTGCTGCACCATGCTGCTTCGTGTTCCAGTTGGTACGATATTTGAGGTATCGCAACTTACTATATTGATATAATACATCGCTCATAAGGTTGTTGAAGACCCTTTGGCATTCCATGACCGCTTTAGCCCTTCTTGGATCTCATCAGGTAGACGTGATCTTCGAAGCGTCTGGTGCAGTACATTTTCTTTCTTACGAACATGGTAAACGAGAAATTCATCCGGTTCCCAGGTGGGACTTTTGACGAAACCAAAATGGTGTGCGGAGGAGTGCATAAGTCGAAAGTAACATCTTATTGTTGGTAAAAGCGGGGGAGCAGTTAGCGGGTCCCATGACAGTTTGACCACTCTCTTGCGAGCAAACATGATAGCACAATATACTGCTAAGTCAAAATGAAATAGAGTACCAGTTGCTGTGTTTTTTTGGAAGAAAAGTTGACCAAAGACCCTTGGGGCAGCAGCTGAATGGTAACGACGATTCCAAATCTAAAATTAAATGGTAAGTTCCAAAAAGAGGCGTAAAATACACCCAGACTGAAGTTGTGCTTTGTAAAACAAGCACAGCCTGGATAAACACCATCAAACAACTCTGAAATGCTGATTACGGAGTAATAGACCAAATCTCAAACAGCTGGTTAGCTTGGAGTGAATTAGATTTCCCGAAGATGTGATGCCTCAAATAATTAGCAGTATTTCAATTTTTGTCAGAATATCTCACGTTATTCAGCCAGTGGCTGTTCATCAGCCGCCTGTGCCGACAAAGACGTACAAGTGGGAATACATTAGACATGGCCAGAAAGTGAAGCAGAAAAAAAACAATGTGAGCCCATCTACTTCTTGGCCAATTTTATTCTGCATATCAGGTCCGCCTAGCGAGGCCAAATTGTACGGCTTATATCATCTCTTCGCCAGCGAAGAAATTGGCCCGATATTCACTCATCGCATTTGTTGATGCAAGCAATGATTAAACGTGCTACCTCACCGTTTTGCAAGATTGTTGTTTCATCCGTTTCGCTTTCAGCCAGCGCTATGCATTGTTTGCTCCTGCAAAGTAAAATAATCGCCGGCAGTGGAGACAAAAGTTTCAGGGGTGTGATGCGTACAATCAGTTGTTCCGGTGTGGTGCGTACAGCAGTAGCCCTGACGCCATTCACTAGAACTTCCTTGGAGCGCTTCAACAACACAGTCCATGTGAAGCCATGACTACCCTTCAGTTGCCTGCAGTCATAAACGCAGGCTAGTTTGCATGGGTGAGGGCGCCGGCGGCTATGCTCTACACGCAGCTTGTCAGCTTTCAGGACCTGAAAGACCACCAGAGACCAACAGACGTGTTTCTGAGAGACAAGATTCATAATAGTACACAAAGATTGCTTTTTGTGAAACTCTTTTGTTACTACTTGCTCTAGCTTTGTGAGGAACTCAGCGCGTTCATAATGAAAAACTTGGCTGTTACTGTAGGCTTGCAACGCCGATTACACCTGAGTCCCAACTAGTGGACAGAAATCCGGCTGTTGAAATAATCCACTGTTATGCCGGCGGAATATGTTGACTGTCACGGGAGATCGCAGAAGTTTTCCCATCCACTCAACACTTTATTATAGTGTGTGCGACCACAGTGACTTCTGCTGACGGATTGCCATATTATCAGCGACGCAGTTATGTGGGAAATTGTCAGAATGATGTTGGAGTAGCGTTAAATCTTCATGTATTAATTATACAAGGCTCAGCTTATTGATGGAAATGAAGAACGACGATGTCTTTTGGTTTTTGGAGACCAAAAAGAGAAAAGGGGACTCAAGACTGGTCAGTAATGCCAAAATACCATTGTTGAAAGTTTTGCTCGACATGTCGTCTGGACAAGACAGAGGATGTGTCCAGTGCAAGAGCGCACAGCCAAACTCTAGCTGATATTTACAAATAGGGAGCTACGGGTTTTTACGCTTTTTCTCTACAAGCTATTCCGCAATTTAACATTTCACACAATAAGTGGTCGGTTTGGTGACGCACAGTAGACGTGCATCTTGTCGGGCTGCACATCCCATATACATGGCATTCTGGTGCGCCAACACTAGAATTATCCATTTTAGTCCCACTGCCTCGCTGGCAGCCGACAGGCAGTCATTGCTTCGCGGCTCGGTTGTTTTATTGACGGTTTGCTGTACGCTTGACCGAATCGACCGTGTCGATTAACTGGTCTGACTGCCCCAAGACCGTCTGCGTCATCCGGTTACTGTGGTATTCTGCTAACGCACAAGAAAATCATGACGGCTTGGTGGTTTTCCATGTTGCAGATCCCACATCATGTGCGATGGATAGAAACCCCACACCCAGATGCGTCTTACCACGGCGCGTTCGCATATCCGCATGCTTTTTAGCGGAACGGGTACTTCGACAATCGGCGGCATCTCTGAAGCTGGTTTTTATCTCAAGAAATGTGAAAATAGCAGCCCTGTCTCTCTGGAGCTTATTTAGTGCTTATCGTAGTTGTCACGTGTCTGGTAACGCCTTGAAACACAAGCGATAGAAGACAATTCTGTCCTCCGTTAAAACGCGTGGGGCAGTTTAAATACACTAATGACACGCTCTCGGCTCCGACACTCACACCGGCATGAAAAATTTCGCCAACGTTTTGGTGTTTGAGTTGACTCCACACTAAATCAAATTCGACAAGCGAGCATAACACAGTTGCGCTGTTCCTCTTGTTTCGAGTGTCGGCCACCAGTAACTACGTTCAAATGAAATTAAGAAAATCTTTCCATTTCTTTCAAACTGTTCACTACTACCAGCTTTAACGTGCTTTTTTCTGCGATGCACCATTTGTCGTCTGGGGCTGACCGCAGGGACTCAGTGACCTCTCCAATATTGTGTAATTGCACTTCGATTAGCAACCATTTGAACTTATACAGCCTTTCTCATTATTTTGCAAACTCTTTCTCGTTATTCCCTAGTCTGTCACCCCTTCCACCATCAGTTGCTCCTCTGAAAAAAGTGGCTCTTCTAATAATACTCCGTAGGAGCTGCGGATTGTTGGCTCCTCCTGAAGGACAAGTTAAAAATCTCGACCAATCATACCCCCAACAGGATTTATTGGCAATTCGCCGCATTACCTTTGGCTGTGTGCCTGCTAGTGGAAGCAGTGAGTTACCGTGTTCCGCAACTCCAAACCTACTTTGCATAGTTGTCTGAGTGGTACCAAAAGCGCCCCTGGTGGAACTGCACGCGTCTGGTGCCTGTTTGTTCCGTATTCGTATTGCATCATTACCTTATTTCTACCACAGTCAAGGACTGCATACCACTATTTATTCTCATTTAGCTCCCTTCCATCATTTCTTTAGTCATATTACACTTTAGCCATTTTCTGTCGACAAACGCAATGCTGCCGAATCTCTTTGACACCTACCAGGCTGCGTTAACTTCATCGCACTCTTTGATACTTCCGAGTACTTCCATCTTCAAAGCGTGTCGATCTGAGCGTACCCAACCTGCCTGGTCTCTGCTTTCAATTACCACTAGTTCACAGCTAGATCAAAGATGCCAGTGATTCTGTGTCCGCCTGAAAGTCCCTGTGTTGACCCTCTCAAACCAACCGTGAGCTCGCTGGCCCCAGAAATGCACATCTTTGTCCAGGCGCAGCAAGCGGTACAACCACTAAGGGATTGTTCTGAAAAGCAAGTATATCAGTGAAGTGATGCCACTGTACTACAATCCCCAGTCCCCACGCGCCATCACTTTGTTCAAACTTGGAACATTTCCCCTTACAAGCCCCTATTTGCAGGTATAATCAAATGACTTAACCTAAATCGGTTATCTGTGATGTGAGTTTCTTTCGATCTAACGAGCGCCCTCGTATATAGGCGCCGTGGAGCTTATTGAAATTGCAACCTTCCCTGGTTCCACAGTCAAGTTTTTATACAGTCCACTCGGTTCAACGCATAAACGACACTCCATTCACTCCCAAACCCATTCCAGTGATGAGACCAAGGACTAGGTATCTTCATCGTATACATACATTTCGGGATGCGAACCGCAATTCCTCTTCACTTAGAGTATCTCCATTTCAGAGTACGTACTCCGCTATCATTTTGACGTCGCCAAGTTTGTCAGCAATGGTTTTCCTTTGAAGTCCAAGTAGACAGACTTTTAAACACCGACGTACCTGTGGCTATATAGCTTTGTTCCCCATAATTTGCACTTTTGCGCCCTTCTTTGTCCACCTTTTGTGTCGCTTCCCACTGTTTGAATTTACTCGTCACTTACTTTCTATGTTGGCCGCACGTTAGGAATTAGACCTACTCTGAGTTTTGTCTCAGTTCATGACGATCAAAATAAACACAACAAGTGGTTAGTCGGTTGGATGCAACTCATCTCTTTCAGAGGCCCAATTTCCTAGTAAAAAGTAGTGATGGGAATTTGTTCTGAAACTCACCCAACGCAAAATGCAATCACAGCTTGTCCTTTGCCTTTGAAAATTACTCAGTCCCGGAGTTGAATATGGGCGCACATGATTCCAAGATTAAAATGAAAAAACACTGAAAATCATAATTTCGTGAAACCAAGCCCGTTACTATGCTTGTTGGTCGGCAAATGGATGTTAGGTTGCTCCAATAAAGGCAGCCTCCAATGCGGGTCCACCACTCTAGTTCCTGCTGGGCATAAAGCAAGAAAGCTTTGCCTTGGGTAACCGCATTTTTATAGAAGGGGGGCGGTAAACTCAGTAATCCTCTCTCTCTCATCCTATAATACTCTTATCCCGACATTTGGTCGGCTTTTCACGGCGCTTTTCTATCCGATTTAGCCTCAGTCACTGAAAACCGTGGTATTTGTGGCGCGGCTAGCCTGTGGGTGAACGTCGATATGGGATTTACACGTCACTACAAAATCAATTCGGATGAAAGAAAAAATCAAAAGCATGATAACCAAGTTTAACCGTGCTTGGTAAGCTGCACTGTGACGCAAATAAGTCCCGAGATTCTAGAAAAGCGGTAAGTCCGCAGCTGCCGCGTAGATGCGCCAACCAAACTGGTCATGATTACGTTGACCTCAGACACACAAAATCAGCCAGTCAACAACGTAAAAGTGCAGAGTTGGGGGAAAAATTGAAGGCTGTGGGAAAAGTACCGTACTATGATCAACTATGTGACAATTTTATCAATCTGTTGAGATCGCTCGCATTGAGTACTGCCTCCAGAGTGCCCAACAATGCAACCTTACTGTTTATTGCAACAGCCGTGTGCCGCAGATCGAAGCAAACGTGTTTGTTCACTAAAACAAGGCGAACGGAAGAGCACGACAGCTTGCATAGAAATAACAAGGGTACGTACAAAACCGAACTTGATGGTCGGCTGATACGGAAAGTTGCGCAGATCAAGCAGGTAGGCGCGCAGTAAGCAAATAAGCGGCGGCTGGGCCTTATCCGAACAGTAAGATTAGCATTACCTATAGAAATAAATTCCAGAATTCGATGGCGACTAGGCAATAACAGCTGGCGACCAGTTCAGATTCAGTTGCGGGTTCTGCAGTTCCTAAAATCCAGATATCGGCGCTCCTGTCGCTTCACAACCAAACATGAAAGTGATGTGGGACCGGACGGAGTGTCCCGCCAGCAGTTGATGTCTGACCAGTCCGTTGAAGCTGTAGAGCCTGTGCTTCGTGTCCAGTTGCAGTTGGCGAGAACAACTGGCCAGTTGAGTGTGCACGAGCTATTGCATCTAGCACGGGAACTGGCCGAGACTCCACTGGCCACACTGCAGCCGCAGGAGGACAGGGAAGAGTCATCAACGGGGGACCCGAAGAACAAAGTGGACCAACTAGCCGAACAGCTTGCAACCATCAAGACGGAATCGCGGAGGCGCTATCGAACGAGTCGGTGCTACAGGTGTGGCACGACTGGACATTGGAAGAATCAGTGCCCTCTTACCCAACCACCTATAAATAAGAAAACGTTAGATTACGCCTGTTTTTCCTAGTGAGTTGCGATTAACTCAATCACACAGGCAGGTCGTCATCGAAACAGACGGGAAGAGGAGCTGTGCCTGATTGACGGAGGAGCAGTGGTATTGCTGAGACGGAGAGGGAAACAAGCTGAATGCAAACCGTGCGTGCTAGCCGTGAGGCCAGTGGGTGGATACCGACTGGAAATTAACAGATTGTCAATGCACTCAATACGCCTAGGTAACAAGTCTGTGGAGCACGCGTTCCTGATCAGTCCAGATATACAACAGACAATATTGGGAGCAGATTTTCTCAAGAGTAAAGAATCTGAGGTTGACCCAATGCCGAAAAACTGAGAACAAATATGACGCGGTCACGTTTGTAGGTTGAAAAAGCATTGCCGTGAGCAACTTGCATGTCCGAAAGCATCGTCTTGAAACATGACATTATTACAGTCCATGGTAGAGGAATACACCGCTCCATCTACGGGAGCAGGTCCACAAACAAGTTCAAGAAAGCTTGAAAAATGTCATAAACGAGGAGGCCAACATGCGTACAACTCCACGGTTGTGCTTGTAAAGGAAGCAAGCGGAAAATGTAGGTTTTGTGTGGATTTCCGGCGTTTGAACAAACTGACCATAAACCGGGTCGTAGCTGTCCGTTCGGTTGGGGAGATTTTCGATTCCTTCAGGTATTCACGTTTGGGGACACCCAATATCAATTTAAAAGATGCCGTTTGGTTTGTCGGGAGCACCATTTACATCCCGGCGCTTGACGCTTCGTCCAACGAAGGGACCGCAGAATTTTGCCGTGCACGGACGCGATATCGTTGCGTACAGAATTTCGGAACCAAAACAAGCAATTCACTTGAAGGCCATTTTCAAGCTTATCCGGGCGGCTG
Source organism: Clonorchis sinensis (assembly GCA_003604175.2). Classification (NCBI taxonomy): domain Eukaryota; kingdom Metazoa; phylum Platyhelminthes; class Trematoda; order Opisthorchiida; family Opisthorchiidae; genus Clonorchis; species Clonorchis sinensis. The sequence goes on from CM030374.1 coordinate 13,312,771, forward strand.
GCCAGCGGATCAATGAAGCAATACAGAGCGTGCTTGGAGTTCGGTAACACTGCTGGAGCATAAAATGGGTCACGAAGAGGATGACCCACCGCCAGAAAAACTGGCAAATGTCGAGGACTGTGCTGTTCTCAACTCAAAACGGTCCCTACGGCAGTTTCTTGGACGAGCAGCATACTACGGCCGGGTTGTCGAGGATTTCAGCACGATTGCTGCTCCACTCTACGACTTGCTTGGGCGAATCAAAACTTCCAATGGATCAGGGAAACACATGGGTCTTTTGAACGTGTCAAAGCGCGGATGCCGGATCAGCAACTGAGCCTCAAACGGACCAGGGTCGGAGATATGCTCACTGTTGCAGCGGAGGCAAGTGATCGTAGAATCGGCGCAGGCCTAACGCAGAGGAATGGAGTTATCGAATATGCCAGTCATGTCCTGACTAGCGCTAAACAGAAGTACTCGAGCATTGAGAAAAATGTTTAGCAATCGTCTCGGCCCTGAAAAAGTGTAGGCCATATCTGCTTGGACAAACATTTCATGTGGAAACCAATCACAAGCCCCTGGGGGATCAGGATCACCAGAGATCCTCGCGGAAAAACTTACGCGCTGGGCACCCCGGTTGCAGGAGTACGACGTCACGATTTAGCACGTGCCAGGGAAGGAGAACCACCTGGTTGATTGCCTGTCCAGACCGGAGGCTGAAGATGAGGCCCCCAGAATCATGATTAGGAACAATAGCGTCGTCGTCAAACTGGATCACGGAAGGTTTGTGCAGCTCCAACGGCAGGATTCTGTGTTACCGAAGGTTGCAGCCACCTTGTTGAATAGAAGGAGTATGGAGAACGGAAAGGGAGACGATAAATTGCAAAAAACATTCCAGAGTCACTTGGATATACTGAATCTGAGTGAAGTTGGCATAATTCCCTGGAGCACCACGATTCGGTTGTTGTGCTCTCCGTGAAACCTAGCTTCTTGAGACAGAAGCTGATCGTCGAACATTACGAGATGGCACACGTAGGATACACGAAGACGCACGTCTTACTTCGGTATAGGGCGAATTGGCGCAGGATGAGAAGTGAGGTGATGGGTTATTTGGTGTCCCGTAAGCGGTGCCAACCGATGAAAGGGGGTAAGTCAGGGGCAACTCAAGCTATGAAACCAATTCCTGTCTCAGAAATTGGCAAGATGTGTGTTGCGACTTCGTATATCTTTTAAAATTGCCTCCCATCTTTAATGACTGCCTTCCCGGTTAACAATTCGAATGGACCGCCCTTTTTGGTTTGGTGTAATTGAACCCTATTTCAGTTTGACAAGACATTTATATTTACCGTTTTCCTTGCCGCGCAACTCGTTTTTACCGCTTCTGTTATGCTATTTTTGTACCAAAACCTTGGTCAGCGACTGCTTACTTCCTACTTTGACTGCGCCCTCTTGCCCACTCGTCCCCTCACTGCAACCACAATCAAAGTGGCTCCAGCCGCCTCCTGGAGGCGTTCATTCCAATCTGCTGAACCTCCCTCTGGGTCTAAACATCTCAGTGTATTTTTGTACTCCTCACCAAGTCAGTCATTTTCCGTGCAGTTCGCGTTCCTTGTGCTTTTGCGTGAACTCCTTCTCCCAAGGAACTTTTACACCCGACTCCGCTCCAGCAGCAACACTGGAGAGTCTCTCCCGTTTCACTGCACACTGTGATTCTGAGTTCCCCACTATCATCTATCCGTAGTGCAAATGTCCTCAACTCGGCATCCCCACTTATGCTTTTCGTGACTCTGGCCATACGCTCAACAGCCCAAGGTCAGGGGGCCTCAGAGCAGGTTTAAGGCTTTAGTTCACAGTGGCCGGCCAGATCGTGGCAGTTTTGCTGCCTCTGAAGATCCGTTATTCGGGCTCCACATTTGCTGCAGTTTGAAGTTTTTATCAAGTACCGGACAGGAAAGCTCTTACTATGCTCTCCTGCGAATCGTTTTTGCCCGCCACTTTCAAATCTTAACGGTCATATCTTGTCTCATCTGATATGTTCCCCATTAGAAAGAAAGTGCCCATTTAATTTTGGTTCCCCCTCATACCATCTCGGGCGTGATCAAGTCTTCTTCGGATAATGTCCACTGTTTATGTCACCGTCCCTTTCGATGAAATTCCCAGTGCCCACAAACCCCAAGTTATGGTCTCATTCTGGCTGTACCATTATGATCGTGCCTGGAGGTATGCCACCCACTGATTGTGGATAAACATTGTTATTATTATTACTACCACATTGTAACCTCTTTGGCCCAGACTGGATCGACAGGCTGAAGCTGGTGGAAATTCCTCTGAACCCCGTATGCAGCCACTTAAATTCGGATGTCTCCCAACTCTCAAAATGTACAGGACAACATTTGAAAACGTATTCGGTTGTGTTCAACGATACCCTCGAAAAGTGTTCAAAGACGACACATCGCGGACTTTCTAATAAATCCGACTGCCATTCGGTGTTAATTCCGCACCGGCAATATTCCCAGCAGCTAATGGATACTACGCTACTAGGATTACCATGCACTGTTGCTTATTTGGACGATATTATCATCGTCAGTTCTGACTCAGAAAACCTCCACAAACGTATCGGTTAAGTGCTGGACCAAATCCAAGACTATGGAATCCAACTCGGAAGTAAAAAGTGTCAGCTCTTCATGGATTCCATCAAATACCTCGGATTCCTAATCAACCGCAATGACCAAAGTCGTATCTGAAAAAAATAGATGTCAGCGAACAGATGTCTCGACATAAAGATTTACTTACATTGAGGTCATTCCTGGGGCTCATCATTCATTATAGTGCTGTTGTGCCAGCAATTCATGGTACCCGTGGTCCACTGAACCGCCTGCTACTCAGGGACTCTCGGTGGAATTGGAACGCTGATTGCCAGGACAGTTTGCAGATAGTCAAGACAATGCTTACTTCTGACCTACTTCCAACACAGTACGACCTGTCCCGTGATATAACTGTTGTGACCGGTGCATCCATTTACGGCGCGGGAGCAGTCATTTCACACACCTTTGAAGATGGCTCGGAAAAAGCCATAACTCATGCCACTCTATCTTCGATACCTACGGAGACACTACTTTGTCGCACCCCCTGAAGCACCTTCGATTTTCTGAAGCACCCAATGGAGGAGGTGGCAGCATAGAATCAGAAAATGGAGTCCTGGCATAATTGCAAGCATGGTGCAAAGTGGCGACATTATGACATCGGACAGAACCTGTTAGTAAAGGACTATCTTGTTAATCGCGTATCCTGGCGTCAAGGCAAAATCATTTGGCTAATTGGAAATGTTAGCTATGATGTTCACGTACGTCCCGAAACGTGAGTTTGTCACGCAAATCAGTTGAAAAAAAGTTTATTCACAGCCCACACAGAGATTGAATGCATTGCTTCCGAACACCCTGGTAGAACACTTGGACATGAACGCAAAAAGGAAAGCAGACACCCAGGATGAGGGTCAGCTACCTGGAGCGCCTGTGTGTCAACACTCACGAAAGACGACAGGCAGGCGGATGCCAGTAACGAAGATTCAAGTTACTCCGAGACAGAAGACATATATTCCTCAACTTCAAATGGGAGGTAATAGGAGAACCAACACCAAACGTAAATGGACTACGGGACTGCCAATATAATAACCGTTTTCATCGGGATAGATTTAGTTGTTTGTTCTTCACTTGCCCTTGGCAGATGAGTTTTATTTTTAGTATCACTTTTTGTTCCGCCTAGAACTTTCCACGTGAGCTTTATAAGCAGCCCGTTTTTAGCTCACCCCACAGGCCTGAACGCGCCAGCGTTCAATGGATCAGCCGATTCGCGCATTCATTGGCTTTCTGGTTTGACTAATCGCATCAAGCTCTCAAGCGGCTATCCAGACTCAGGCTCACGGTATTAAGAAGGTATTAAGAAAACTGTGCTCGACAACAGTTTCAATGCCCGCAACTACGAAAAAACTCATGCTTTATTCTGACCGTACCATTGTTATCATGCCTGACGGCATGCCACCGGCCAGTTGGGAATAAACATTATTATTTTAACCTTACACAATTTCCACAACTTCCGGTACTTTGCCCTGGAGTGCAAGTAGAGTGTTCAGTTACTGCATGTCCACGTGCCTGACCTTAAACTATGTAGGTGCACAGTGCATACCAAAGAATGAATCGACGTTGATCAGTTCATCCAGAAACACCTGCGCATTTTCCTCCTTTTCGATGATAAGAACAATGTCTGCATATTACAGATCGACAAGGCTTTCGTCAGATGTTTGAAAATCGGGCTTCAGAAGACATTTCAGCGCTCGTATAGCTATCGCATCGACCGTGAAATTAAATGGGAATGCAGAGCGTGGACAACCTTGACAGACATCGCTTGTGTACGGAGAGATCTGCATAGCTTTTGTGGCCATGTCCGTCCCTCCTGCCCATGTCGATGCGAAAGACTGCACGGATGACAATTCTCACTTCAACTGCATGCCTTCACCTCACAGATAGTCCTACTGTATACTCAACCTGATAACCCGCCCTCTTCAATAGAGGAGAGAGAAAACTAAAATGGAAGCAACTTTTGTCGGACGTCTGTGCTTCCGGCATGAGCCTGTCCTGGTTGTAGGATATATCCTGGGCAATCTTCATTGAATCCGAAAATTCAATAAAGGCCGAGCAAAATATACTAACAGTAACTGAATAAATACACTAGGCTACCTCACCGTACAAACATGCAAAGCCACCAGACATCTCACGTTTTTCTATGATCTCTTGTCCCTGCAAGCTCCGATCTATGCTAATTGCGCACAACTTAGCTGATACGGGTCCATCGTGATCACATATGATTACGCTCTTTCGCTCTTTCGGATCTGAATGTCGATTGCCGTTTTTGAATTCGGCCAGCGACGCCTTAATGCAGTAGTTTGAAATTGTGACCACTTTTGGCTGCCTGGCCGTAACATAGTGCACCCTAACAGATATTTTGACACTTTCCTAGTTTTGGCTTATAATGCCACAGTGCGCCCTCTAATGACCCAAGGATATCGAGGATCCATGATGATCCTAAGTTGTCACGATTCTCTGGGTGCTCCTAACCACCATGACAAACCTAACTGAGTCCTGATGACGTATTAGAGGTCTGCGAACCAAAATACGATTTCGCGGCGATGGTACCGCGACTGCCGCACCAAGCCTGATGGCTTGCCCATAGTACCCATCCCTAATATTTGCAGACCGAGCGTGTTACCCGCGTCCACAAGACCGTCTAAATCCGTTAAATTTTCACTAGAACTTAGAAGCACTGACCACCTATTGTGCCGCCTGCTATTTGTGCCCATAAACCCACTAACTTTTCCAGTGACACTATCAAGGTGTCAGTATGACGGTGAAGATAAGACCTTGCCGCGCACCCGGTGTGGCGTATGGTTACCATCACAAAAATTAGGGAAAACACACTAGCTGTGATGAGTTCCTTGGCTGTGTTTGGCGGGACGCTTACAGCAACCATAGAGAACCTTCCTATACAGGTTGCAAATGGCTGCTCTATTTTGACTTTGCGCTGAGATGGAGGGAGTAATTAATGCTCACGCAATCTTGAGATTATTTTTAAATCCAATACAGGGGAAACCACGAGAATAAACCAGCTCATAGACAAAAATTTAAACCGTCATCAAGAATACTTCATACGAAGTCATTAAAATAAGAATTCCGCGCGCACTGTGGACCTTAAATGCGTTTACACAACTTCCAACAATGCTGCGGTCTCATGGAGAGATTTAACGGTTCGCATAGATATCATCAAATACACAAACTTTACGTCATAGTATCCCTCTTTCGAACCGCGGCTTCAAAGAAATTTTAGGTGTGCGTCGGAGGCTCGGCGCAAATCACGTCCATTGAAGGCGATTCATTTTTTACGCCTCTCACTAGAAGCACAACCAAATTATTGTCGCCGGAACTATAGTGTTTTGGAGGTTGTGACTTCTATGGGGAGTTAGTCTAATCCACCTACACTTGTGGGTGCTATGTTGCTCATAGCATTTTGTTTGAGTGAACTAAATTTCAAGGTCACGAAGCATCACCTATTCGCATTTTGCTACCATTTTACTGGAGGTAAAACACGGAAACGCACCTTACCCTATTTTGGCGTTCTGTAAGAATAAAATAATATCCACAGAATATCCGATGTAAATTCCATCCGGGAAACACGATCATTGACGTTTGTTTGCTTTATACCCCCCAGATTTGCTGTTATCCACCCCGCCCGGTCAGTGAATTACTTCCCCAGAGATCCTTCAAACGGGGCAGAAAAATAACTGCGATCTTACCTTGGCTTCGTCCTACCTCTACAGATTCCCTTGGCCAAATAAAAAACCCCGCTGCTCACAGAATTGCACATCCCAGCACAACCATTTTAAACATGACATCCGTTAGGGGGCTGTCCAGAAACTGAAATACGGCAGTGCAATGATGGCGCGGCACTGCCATGCCCAGTTTGATGGCACACCCGCAACTAATCCCTTATTACTCTTGACTGTACATTCTAGCATTCTCGGTCCGTCGCCTGCAACTATGAGCAAACGCATGCTTTATTCTGAATCTAATCTTATGATCACGCCACCCACCGGTTGTGAATGAACATTATTATTAGTGCCTTACACTGTGAGTGCAGGGTGCATACCAAAGGATGGGATGACTTTGGTCAGTTCATTCAAAAACATCTGCACCTTTTCTCCTTTTTGAAGATGAGAACGACGTCTGTATACTCCATGGCGACAAGGTTTTTTTCAGGTATTTGAAGATCCGAGTCCAGAAGAAGTTAGTTAATCAGGAATCGTGACCACTTTTGGCAGCTTGTTATTTCGGGCCGCAGGCTAACTCACACCATAGTGCCTTCTAGAAATCTTTTTGAGACTTTTCCTATTTTGTGTGCCGGTTGTGGACACGGCTGTCTTATTGTCTCGTCTGAATGACAGAAATGAACCACCGTGCGCTCTCAATGGAACCAAGAATATCCTTAATCCATGCCGGTCTTAATTTGTGGCGAATCCTTGGCAAATCCTAACTACAATAACAATCCTAAACGACTCACCCAAGATGTTTATGTATGGGGCTGTCCACGGACTCAAGTACGGCGTCGCGATTACGGTACACGACCACCATACCCAGTCTGATGGATTGTCCGGAGTTCACCATATCCCTAATATATACCGGATGAGGGTGTTACGTGCACCCACAAGACCGCCTCAATCCGTTTAGTTTGTGCCGGGTTTTGGCACTGGCCACCTTATTGTTCTGTATGCTTGTTCTACCCATAAACACACCAATTCTACTAACGTCACTATCGATGGTTCGGTATAGCCTTCCGCCTGATATAGCGTGTGTTGACCATAAAAAAAGACTTACTAGCTGTGACGAATTCCTTAGCTTGGCTTTGCAGCACATCTGCCACTACGATAGAAGACTCCTTCGTACACAGGTTGTTAAAAGCTGCCCAACTTTGAGTTTGCGGCGCAAGTATTGTCCTTGTCGTTTCGAGATTATTTCCAGACTCAATGAGAAAAAACACGTGGAGAAACCGGCTCTCGCACAAAGTTCCCACTGTCATTAGAGATAAATCACGCGAAGCTGTTGGCAGCCAGTAAAATATAAATTCAGCGCCCATGATGGACCTCCAGTACGTTTAAACAATTTCCAACAAAACTGCGCCTACATGGGAAGATCTCAAGGGACCGAATAAATACCACCAAATGCTGAAACTTTATGTTGATGTTCTCCTCCTGTGAACTATGGTTTCAGGGAAATTTTGGGTGTACATCTAAGGCTCGGTGTTCTTTTTACCGAAATTCGCGATATCTTATTCCATCAGGCAACATATTCACAGGTAGTGGTGATTGATGACCTTGAATATTCGCACCCTTAAACAAATCACCAATGTAGATAATTTGCATAATACCTGTACATATACATTATACACAGACATTCTACACAATGAAGTGATAACCCTGAAAATGTCGTAGCTTTCAGGAACTCAATTCCATTTTGTGAATACTGACGGGCTTTGTAGACCTTGAAATTCAATCTAGCCAATAGGAGTTCGGGGCCGCAGACTTGCTCCAGACGGCGTCCAACTATACCATTGCTAGCCCGTCGTCCGCTTATTCTATGATACCTCGATGCAGCGGTTGACTTTGTTCGCATTACTGGTGTGTTTCATTTCAAATCCAAGAGTCCTATGTCAATATCTCGGAAATGAGGCAAATTGTTTCCGGGTAAAGGATTGTGGGGAATGTATGGGCGCAGACCCACGTTGTTCGTGGTGCTTTGATGAAGCGTATGACGATACGAAAGAAGGCCCTGGTTATCGATGTGCACCCATGGCAACTCTTATCGAACGCGGTTGTCATGCATCGAAAATCGAAAGCGTGAACTCTTCAGTGTTGCCAAGTAAGTGTCCGCTGAGACTTTATTTTCACCATATAACACGGGTGCATGCAGGTGAACACTATTTGCTTTCATATGTAACGAGTCTCGCGTGCCATTCCGGGACGATTACGCTGGCTTTTGGTTTGCTGTGCTTGGAGTTCTTAAGGCAAAGTCTCCCGTATTAGGACATGTTGTGCCAATAGGTCCCAAATATTGCATATTGTAGCACTGAAAAAATGTACAAGGGGCCAGCGCTGGTCTCAACAGGCGGTGACTAGGCTTGCGTAACACATGACCCAGATAACTTGGCCTAAAGTGCACGATGAATTCTGCGAGTGAGGTGCCCTCTTTCACACCCAAAACCCGCTTGGGGATAACCTCATTCCGTTGGTTCCAGCTTATTCCAACTCTGGTTATAAAATATCCGTTGTCAAAGACCTGAGGATGTCCCAGGTCCTCCGCCCGAAGTGGCCAAGTCTCGCAGCCATACAACAAACGATTCTCACTGTAGTTTCTAACGCGTGCTATGAGTGGTGCAGATTGTTAGGAGCAATTCCGGCCTGTGAAATTCGTTTGTTCGCTCCGTCTGTCACATTACCGTCAAGGCAAACGGAACTTTCGAGGTACGTGTAGTATTCCACCACCTCTTGAAGCGCTAGAGGCATGTCCAAACACTACTCCTCTCACACCGTAACTTCACTTTGTGGGTGCAGAACACATGCCGAAGGACTAGGTGGCTTTAATCAGCTTCTACAACAATGTTTGTGCTTTCTCTTCTTCAAAATGAGGAAAATATCGCCTGCATAGTCCCGGTCGACAAGGTTCTCGCTCCGAGAGCTCAAACTCCGGGGGTTCGGTGGTCTATTGTTTGCCTCACTAGTCCTTGAAATTAAACGAGAAATGTGGGAAGTGGACATTCTTATCGGACATCACTGCCTGTAGTAAAATTTTCAAAAAGCTACAACAAGTATGTGAATGCGAACAGGGCATGATAGCCTGACACGCATGTGTGTTGAAATGGACGAACCAATCGACTGAATCAAATGAACTCTTGAAGTCAAGGAAAACCAAGACTGAAAGGTGGTTATACGCATGTCGCTGTCTTAACACTTGGTGGAATGTGAAGATGTCGGAATAGCCACATTTCGACCAAAATCCTGCTTGCTATTCTTAGTTTCCGTCTACATTCGTCTTAGTAAGACAACTTAAAATACGCGACGCAAAGAGTGGGGTTACACTTGGGGGTTATCTAGTTCCTCTGTGGTCGCAACGGTAGCTGCGAGCACCGTCTTTGAAAATTGAAACCACTAAGGTCCATCACAGTTGGTTGGGAAGTTCTCTCCAAGGTGGAGTCAAATAAGGTTGACAAGCACCGACTGAGGATTTCACCTCCATCTTTGAACAGAATGGGTGGGAGTTCGGTAGGACCAGCAACTCGGCGACGCTTGATAGACAAAAATGCATTCTCTTATCTCAGAAGTCGTCGGCCGTTTCAAGTTCGGTGTCCAGGACTATCAGTACGATTGACTGCAGATCGGCAGTTGGTTTTTTCTTGAAAGTGTTCAACCCAACAATTCACGCGCTATCCTTTCTTGGAGATGGGCGATCCGTTGCTACTAGTCATTTCTGTAGGTTTGTTTCAGGTGAGGTCCGAAGAGCTTCTCAGTGGTCAGGCAGGGTGTACGCATTTTAGGCGTTCCTGAGAAGCCTAAGAAGGAGCAGCAACGAACAAGCGCGTGGTTCGAATCCACTTAAGTGAGTTGGCTTAGTGGTTAGAGCGCTAATTTACCGACCGGAAGGTCTGTGGTTCGAACCTGACCTCTGCATCTCGACTTCTCCTGTCTGGGCTTGGGCAGGTGGCATGGCAGCTAGGCACCGAAAGGGTATCACAGTTGAACGATTTATCTTTTATCTACATAAGTGCCAAAAATGGCCGATAGTCAGTACTTGACCTACGCAGCCGATATCTAATTCCGATATGTTCTATCTCTATTGGAGATGCCTTCGCAATCGGGGGGGGGGGCATCAGATGAAACCGTGATTGATAGAATAAAATCTAAAAGGGGATGACAACAATCCAAATCAGACAACGAAAGGGTGGATTTTTTGTTGGCCGATCTAGCAACTAAGGACTATTTGTGGTCGACGATGTATTGCAAGGACATAGTAAACCATTATTAGGGAGCTTGTGCTTAACATGTATGCAATACATTCGGATAGCGATACAACGGATCGTCGTTGGTAGTAAGAGTTGTGTCTCGTTTTTGCAATGTGTCAGTCGATCATAAGGCGTACGGCCAGGGCGAAAATAGGTGCCCAATTTGGGGACCGTAAGAACTTAGCCGCCGAAATACAGAGCAAGGAGGCTAGTCGGTGAACTGTTTGGAACGGGCGATTGCATGGCAAATTAGACAAGGGTGGTATTCGTTTTTAGCTCAGCTAAAGTATCTAATCACGGGGTTTCTGTTGTGTGAAAAAGGGAAGGTTGATGTCGACGGGGAAATCTGACAAAAAATAAGCGGCTGAGAATCGGCTTCCGAGATAGTGGAGGAGGACTGTAGTTTAAATGAAATGTATCGCGTGAGCTTAACAGCAAGTTAAGAGTATAGGTCGCCGGTCGCCGAGTCACTGCTGTCAGAAACTCTGACTTTTGCTTGGTTTATAATGGTTAGCGTTTGTGCGGCAAGTACTTCAATCGGGAAAAATATCCAACATCAGCGACTCCGATGGCTCGGTCATGTGTTACGCATGTCGAAACACCGTCTACCGAGACGAGTGTGCCTTATACTTAGGAAGAAATTTGTTTAACTAGCTGCCACGAAGTACGCTTGTACGGCAGAGATTATTCAAGTCAAGTTTTTGGGAATTATAGTCAGTGTAATGCTGCTTCAAGCCAGTGTCCCAAAAATGAAGGTCCTATTCTACCGGCGAGAGCGAAGGAAAAGATGTGCATAAAAGTGTCTTGGATTATGCTAAGTCGAAAGCCTATATGAATGAAATATACCGCAAAGAAAATCATTCCGGTCGCACAGAGAACAGGGTGCGGAATTTTGAATTAGCTCCTTATGGTAAATTTTTCACCTTTATTTTTCTCTTCTTTCAACTCTAGGGTTTTAAATATAATCAGACGAACCTTATGGTTGTACGGCAGTGAAGCATTAGTGTCAACACTGAGCATCAGTATCAACACTAATTTTTGCTGTCTTTGATGATGATGATGATGATGATGAGCAGTATCTGGGCTTCTAGCCGGCTGCGAGGAGGCTCTTAAGACCTCGTAGAAACTATATCTGCGAGTGTTACAGCGACGGTGTTTTGGGGTGTAAGATATGACAAACAGACAGTGATTATCTGCGCGCTTACGGGATACTCTCAGAGACGTTGCCAGGGAAACCGCAAAGAAGCGATTATTACTGGCTCATCATTTAAGAAGGATATTTTATTTCGATGCTTAGAACAACATCAACCCCAGCAGAACCAGTCACAACGGCTTTTGCATCACCTGAAGTGCACAGCCGGAGGCGAGAGGAAGCCGATGGAGAGGTCATTGCGGAAACCGCACTTGGAGCTTGAATCAGCGTTTCAGACGGATAGCACGCGTCAATAGGAAATGAGTCCAGCTTCCATGCAAGAGTAGTCTGTTGTCCAGATTATTTCAGAAGGGGAACGTTAAAGGCTGTCAGAGTAACTGAGTGTCGAGGTTTGAAGAATGACTTCGTAGTATCTGGCTATGGGGCCGAGTCAACCGTAGATATGGTTGCTACTGATAGTGGGCAGTGCACAGGTCTTTCAATCCTCATGAATAAGCCTACAGAGGTGTCGCTGATATATTCTTGTATGATGAGCTGAGTAATTTGAGCAAAGTCCATCTTTCATCCATCAACTTAATCTCCGGAAGAACAACATCAAGGTGAAAGGAATATTGACATCAGTTCTCTGCCGATAACAAATCCAGCGCGAAGTTTCACTGCTTTGATGCAACGGAGCGGTCAGTCTAGAACGTTTGATTCCTTCCATACTCAAAGAGGGTTGCGATTCTCTTGTAGTTAGCCTGCAGTAAATCATCTAGAATGAACATAGAGTACCGACAGGATTGATTGCTTGGAAAGCATCGTGCGAAAGTCACAGAGGCGTCATTCTGGTAGCTGTGACTCACAGAGTGCTGTATTTTGTTATTCTGGGCATTTGGATCCATAATAAGCAGCGTCAGACCCGTGAGAGTAAAACGACTTCACCCTGGCTGATTTTATGCAATTGCTTGGATTGTGTTGCTCCTCTCAAAGGCCAAAATGACTGATAGTTGTCTTTGACTGCATTGGTCCTCAACAACCATCGCCGCTTCGACGATGAAAGATATTCCATCAGACTTCACTGTTGAAAGGCTCTGTGTGGTCGCTTTCATGGACATGTACGACTCTACCTCGAATTGTCGCTAAATTCACCACATCTGTTGGTGTTGGACAAAGTTGCTCTCTCATTCTTGTTACCTGCAACCAACATCTCAGGACTATAAATTTTCTGGGGCGTTCGCTTAATTTCTTTGACGACGACGCTCTGTTTAGATCAAACCCTTTATAGATGCAATTTTTAAGCAAACCGAATAATTCTGCTGCACAGGTGGACTCGAGGTAGCTCAGCGGTTACCTTTGGGTGCTGTCGGTGCTCGTCGCCTTCCAGGATGGGGACCGCGAGATTCCCACTGCGCCTGGTTGGAGACCCTGCAAGATATGGTTGATAGTCCGTGTCAATGGCATTCTTGTTGCCAGTTTCTATCCAGATTGCCTGAGTGAGCGTCTGGAGGTGTATGCATCTCGGGATGATTGCAGTAAACTAGCACTAAGTCCCTTCCCTCTCCACCTTTGTTCTTCTCAATAAATCTGTCAAGTAGATCATGGTTGTACGGCGACGAAGCATTAGTGTTGAACACTGATGCTATGCTGTCCTTGATGATGATGAATATCAGGAAGGTCAGATTCCTGAAAGCAACTACTGAATGCCCGAAATCTACTGAGACCCTCAGCTCTGCTAGATTTTGACCAGACGGACAACGCCCCCTCAATATACAGCGCAGCTTTCTATCAAACCCAGACAGCGCGAGTCAGCGTTGATCAAGTCAGACAGTGTCCCACCAATGACTAGCTTGAGTTGTATTCTCGCACTCGCACGTACTCACGCTCGCGCTCGCTTGTTCGGAATATAGCTGTTGTGTTCCCTTCTGTGAGTCTTTTTCCGGCATTAGGCACTGGAGCGGGTCAGCAATCAGATACAGCAGATTAGCGAATCAGCAGACATAACAGATTGGCGACGCCCGAACCCACTGGATCATGACAATAACTGCTGAAGCGTTGAAAGAAATTCTGCTGCAACAACAAAACAGTTTGAAGCGGCGCAATTACGTTTGGTGGAAACATTGACGCAGCAACTTAAAATTCAACCACCAAATTCCGCTCCAGATACAAATTCAGTCGACTCGATCGCCAACAGCATTACGGAGTTCCATTATGACCCTGATGCCGGCCTAACCTTCGATTCGTGGTTCAGACGTTACGAAGATGTTTTCCAAGTCGAACTGAAGCACAAAGATGATGCCTGGAGAGTACGCTTATTGCTCAGAAAGCTTGGCACAACGGAACACACGCGGTATTCCAACTTTATTCTGCCGAAGAACACGCGAGATCTCAGTTTTGACAAAACCGTGCAGCAACTTTCAATGATTTTCGGTGAGCGTTCGTCCTTGTTTAATATTCGCTACCAATGTATGAAACTGGCGAAAAAGAATCTGAGGACTACATCACTTATGCCGGTAGAGTCAACCTTGAATGCGAACAATTCAAGTTATCTACCATGACAGAAGACCAGTTCAAGTGTCTTATTTTCATTTGTGGTCTTCAGTCGCATTCAGACAGTGATATCAGGACGAGACTGTTGAACAAGATTGAACAAACTCCCGAGATAACGCTGCAGTCCATTACCCATGAGTGCCAGCGCCTTTTAAATCTTAAACACGACACGGCCATGTTGGAGAGGCCCTTATCCAACCCTGCTTTCAACATTGCCAAGACGACATCGAGGCAACCTACCGTGGTGACAAATTCGAACGGAGCAAAGCCCCTTCAGCATGCTGGCAATGCGGCGAATGGCATTTTGTGCGGTTGTGTCCGTATAAAAAGCACAAATGTTCAGTGTGCAATCGACGTGGGCACAAGGAAAGCCAGTGCCGGACGCGGAAAGCTAGCCAAAGACGCAGTCAAACCCGGAGGTCACGAAGCAAACGGAGCCAATCAGAACCCCGTTTTAACGCAATACTTGCAACATTTGATAACCAGATCGATGCTCATCGCAAGTACGTTACAATCAGAGCAAACGGAAGCACAATTCGATTGCAGCTCGACACGGCTTCCGATATTACGATTGTTTCCCGCGCACCTGGAGAAAGATCGGATCACCGGAACTCAGACCGACAATGAACACTGCCAGAAATGCTTCAGGTGGTAAGCTTCAACTACTTGGTGAATTTGATTGTGAGATGGAGATAGCAGGCCACCGTGATTGTGGTATTGTCTATCTTGCTGCTTGTGAGCTTAATCTCCTGGGCATAGACTGGATAGATCGCTTGCATCTTTCAACATTGTCAATAGACAACTTATGCACATCAAAACCAACCCAAATCTTGAGAGTGTCTGGGACGAGTAACCCAGTCGATCCCGCGATCCTACGACTACAACAGAAATATGAAGACGTTTTCAGCGAAGGTCTTGGATGTTGCTCGAAAGCAAAAGCGGTGCTTCATCTGCGCCCGGAAGTCCAGCCAGTTTTCAGACCCAAAAGGCCAGTACCGTACGCGGTTTTACCAGTCCTTGATGCCGAACTCAAACGCCTTGAAGATGCCGGAGTCCTGAAACCGGTGAGTTACTCTTCATGGGCTGCACCAATCGTGGTTGTCAAAAAGCCAAAGGGTGCCGTACGTATCTGTGCCGATTACTCTACAGGGTTGAATGATGCCTTGGACAGTCATCACTATCCGTTACCGCCAAGATGAACGGCGGCGCGTATTTCGCAAAGCTGGATCTTTCAGAAGCCTACCTGCAAGTTGAAGTGGCAGAGGAATCCAGACACCTTCTGACGATCAATACGCACCGTGGCCTATTCCAGTACACTCGATTGCCATTCGAGTAAAAACTGCACCATCCATCTTCCAGCAGATTATGGACACGATGCTTGTGACCTGACCGGAGTTGCCGCATACCTTGACGACATCATCGTCGTTGGGGCCACAAAAGAAGACCTTCTGTCCCGATTGGACGCAGTCCTTCAGCGGATAAATGACTACGGGTTCCGGCTAAAGAAAGAAAATGTGAGTTCCTCTTAAATTCCGTGAAATACCTTGGTTTTATTATCGACAAAAATGGCCGTCGACCCGACCCGTCTAATATCGACCCATTGTGAGAATGCCCCACCATCGAATGTTGCTGAACTCAAGTCTTTTTGGGTTGATTAGCTACTACAGCGCCTTCCTGCCAATTATGCATCGCTTGCGCGAACCTTCAACCAGCTTTTGACCAAAGGATGTCGGTGGGATTGGTCACGCGACTGTCAGCTTGCATTCGAAGAAGTGAAGAGGCTGTTGCAGTCTGAACTTCTACTCACGCACTTCAACCCCCAACTGCCTATCGTTCTCACAACTGACGCATCGAACCGTGGAGTTGGTGCAGTCATTGCTCACACATTCCCTGATGGTACGCAAAAGGCGATCGCTCATGCCGCAAGGTCGCTGGCTCCAGCTGAACGGAATTACGGTCAAATCGAGAAGGAAGCACTAGCCATCACGCTTGTGACGGATCACAAACCACTGCTGGCTGTATTCGGTTCTAAGAAAGGTATCCCGGTATACACAGCCAACCGTCTACAACGATGGGGCACGATTTTGCTCGGCTACAACTTTACTATAAAATATGCCTCAACCGAGAAAATTGACAGGCTGATGCGCTAACGCGCCTAATTGCTTCCCACGAAATGGAACCAGAAGATACCGTCATAGCAGCCGTTGCCGTCGAACCGGAAGTCCGTGCTGTGGTGTTGGAGACCATGAACCAACTACCCGTGACTTTTGATGCGGTCCGAGATGCCACCAAAATGACAACATATTACAAAAGGCAATGGAGTACCACCAATCAACCTGGCCAACAACCTGTCCATCAGGGAACTCCGGAATCTTTTTCAGCGACGGAGTTCATTATCTGTTGTCAATGGCTGTCTTCTTTGGTGACCGAATCGTCATTCCCACCGAACTTCGTCAACGGGTCCTAGCACAGTTCCACTGTGGACATCCAGGGATAAGCCGCATGAAGGCTCTTGCTCGCAGCTATGTCTACTGGCCCGGTATGGATGAACACATGGAGCAGGTATGTCGGAGTTGTTTCCGTTGCGCAGCTGCCCAGAAGTTACCCAACCGACAGTCGCCACAGCCTTGGCCACAGCCAGAAAACCATGGTCGCGCATTCATGTGGATTTTGCCGGACCAATTAACGGACAAAGCTTCCTCATCGTTGTCGATGCATTCAGTAAGTGGCCTGAAGTCCTTATTATGTCTGAGACAACAACGATGGCAACCATCACTAAACTGCGGCATTTGTTTTCAACATTCGGTATCCCGGAAACTATTGTGTCAGACAATGGTACTCAGTTCACATCCCATCAGTTTAGTGAATTCGTTCGAAGACATGGCATCACACATGTTACTTCTCCACCATTCCATCCCCAATCTAACGGCCAAGCTGAACGGTTCGTTGACACCTTTAAACGAGCACTGACAAAAGCAGAAGGGGAAGGAACCACGACAGAAGTGCTGGATACGTTTCTGCTAAATTATAGAGCAACACCTAATCCACAGTCTCCGGACGGTCGCTCTCCAGCAGAAGTTATGATGAACAGACGGTTGAGACTTACGCATGACGCTATCCTACCAACACTCACGTGCTTTCAATCACCGACAAGAGGGAAGCCAACATTCCGGCCTGGCAACCGTGTGCTTGTCAGGGACTATCGCCCCGGGCACCGAAGATGGACTGTTGGAGTCGTCCTCAAAAGAATCGGTCAGGTGATTTACAACATCCAGGTGGGATCATTGATATGGAAACGACATGTCAATCAGTTACGGCCGACTGAGTGCCCGATCTCAAAGGCAGAAGAACGTTTACTAGATCTCAACCTGCTGCTTGAAACCTTTGATCTTCCAAGACCAGCACCCGTAGCCACTGCCTCGCATGGACCGCCCAAGACAGATCCATTGCTGCAACCCAGACGCCGTACCGGTCGCACTAGAAAAAGGTGGAACCTTTACAACTTGATCCGCGTCGACAATCTTACGTTGAACGGCCAAAAGGGGAGGTATCAGGAAGGTCAGATTCCTGAAAGCAACTACTGAATGCCCGAAATCTACTGAGACCCTCAGCTCTGCTAGATTTTGACCAGACGGACAACGCCCCCTCAATATACAGCGCCTCAGCTTTCTATCAAACCCAGACAGCGCGAGTCAGTTGATCAAGGCAGACAGTGTCCCACCAATGACTAGCTTGAGTTGTATCCTCGCACTGCACGTACTCACGCTCTCGCGCTCGCTTGTTCGGAATATAGCTGTTGTGTTCCCTTCTGTGAGTCTTTTCCGGCACTAGGCACTGGAGCGGGTCAGCAATCAGATACAACAGATTAGCGAATCAGCAGACATAACAATGAAAAATCGTCCAGCTAGCACCTTTCGTTGCCTAACTGTCATGCCACCCGAAGGAAGCACGAGGGCTGGGATACTGCCCAGGTTGCCCAAGCCTAGACAGGGGAAGCCAAGATGCAGAGGTCGGGTTCGAACCACGGACCTTCGGGTCAGTAAATTCGTGCTCTAACCGCTGAGCCGACTTGCCCCAGTGATGATAATGATGTGCTTTTGCGGCCATTGCTGCCGCTATACGGCTTGTAGTATATTTTATGAATGTTTTGTTTTCAGGCTGCGTCCTGTTACAGATGTAGAAGGAGTTCTAGATACACAAATCTATAAGGGTTCCCTTGATTGGCAGACAACATTGTCTGACAGACGAAAGTCCGAATTTTGCGAGCCTGCATACAACTCGCACTCTCTTCCTTTTCCTCACCAGGTCCTAGCTCACCCCAGGTTTTATATGCTTTCTATTTGTTATCTAAACCCAACCCTCAGTGTCCACTATCTGCGATGGGTCCCACCCTGTGTAAATTCGTCCTCTATGGTTCCACGCAAACCATCTGGTTGTATCGTTCACACTTCGCGGTTTATCAACACAGCTTCCAACATATACGATGACACCCATCTTGTAAGCTTGTCTTATTGCAAGAAAGGGGACGCTCGGCTTTAGTCTGAATGGCTGACGTCCCAACAACGCGTGAGAAGTATGCCTGCAGCTCTTGATGATGCCTACTGAAAGTTTTATACCGATGTTCGTCCGTCTTGCTCGTACCCTCGGAGTCAATTCAATTACCTTGCGGATACAAGCTGACGTTTATTTGTATCGAATGCTTCCTTTTAGTTAATGTGTTCAGTTGTGACCTGTTCATGCGGGTTTCCGCTTGTTGATCGGAATCTGAAGCCTGCAGCTATAGTGGAATAGTAAAAAACCAGCTTCTTACAACACACCCTCCTTGTTGTCTTCAGCGGAATTTCCGTATTTGTGTTTTTGATTGAGAACTGCAGTACACAATAAAAACAGGAAGATATCCTCTCTTGACAGGAATATGAGCCCGATAGACAAGTACTTCACTGGGCTCTTGTCTGTGTATTTAGGTGCTTGTCTAGGGTTATCCATCGCCCCAACTCATCCTGATTAATGTGATTGTATTTTTTGTAGTTGTGCATGCTATTTTACTAGGCTCGAGATAGCTCGGTGGCCAACGTTCGACCTTAGTGATCAGAAGGTCCGTAGTCCGGACCTAACCTCTGCATCTCGACTGCTCCTGTCTAGGCTTGGGCAACCTGGTAGTATCTCAGTCCTCGTGCCTCCTTCGGGTGGCATGGCGGCTTGGCACCGAAAGGATGTTTCAACTGAACGATTATATTATTATTACTACAGTGTTTTGTTGAATTACCGCCCATTCCGTTCGACCTGCGTGATTGAAATACTTCCTCTGAACCCGTCACGTTATTCTATTCTCCCTTGTCGGTGTTCAGGTTCAGCGCCGAATCCTTCTCAAACGTCCTCCGGTGATATCCAGCTCACACCACGTACTAATTCCGTGAGGATACGGCCAAACGACCCACTAGTCGTCAACTTTACCTTCCAATCGATTTCAGACTATCCAGTGGATTTGTATTTTCTCACTGATCTCAGTTACACAATGAGCGATGACTTGGAAACCGTGTCTAAACTGACTAACGACATTGTGAAAACCATGCAGAGCGTGACAAAAAAACTGAAAATGGGATTTGGTGCATTTGTTGACAAGCCAGTTTTTCCTTTCGTTGTACCCACACCCGAGTATTTGCGAAACCCTTGTCTGAACGTTGGAACCAAGGGTTTACAATGCGATCCACCTTTTCTGTTCAAACACATTCTGGGACTGACAGATGACTATGAAAAATTCAGAGGTGAAACGAAAGTCACACGGGTGAGTTTCTTATGGATACTTTCATGTGTCATTCAATGAAAGACGAACACCATACTCCATGTGTGATGGAGTCTCCAAGGTTTTTGCCGTGAACTTGGGTACCTTGCTCCATAATTTCAGGCTGTACGCCCGGTAGGAAATTAGAATGCGTGCTTATCATCCCTGATAAAAGTTCTCTGATTCTAGCGAAATACACTCATTTGCAACCAAATTTGGTTTTCCGAAAGACTCACCTGGAACCCAGCTGAACCTCTCGTTTGTGATGTTCTACTATATTCTTTATCAAAAAGATGTCCCTGTTCACAGGATAGTCTTCTCCAGTTACATTGGCTATTCAACATGGTAACATAATTGATAATGTATACGACCTAAGTTGAAAAACCCGTTCATCTTCGTGTTAATCGTCCATGACGTCGCCAACACCTCGCTGCCAGTTTGTCTGAAAGAAAAGGAGCTTTCTGTTGCTAGCACACCCGCAACTCCGAACAGAACCTAGCAGCATGAATGCCACTGGCACACTCTTGTCTTTGGTCTACATCGTGTTTTAGCCATCCTTATCGAAGGTAAGGAAATACTGACGAACGAACGGGTGACAGTATGACGAGAGTAGACTTGTTCTGCAGTCAACATAACAGAAACCTAATGGAATCAACGTAAAGCGGCCACTATAGAAGCATTGTTTGGTGTATTTCTGTGAATTCACTTTGCTCCTATATCTTGATTTACGTCCCTTCCTCCAGCCATCCGGGAACTTGGATAGCCCTGAAGGTGGTCTAGATGCCTTGTTGCAAGTGGCTCGCTGTGGGGACTTGATTGGGTGGCGTTCGAACGCCCGAAAGATCGTACTATTTGCGTCTGATGGTGGATTTCATCTTGCTGGAGATGGTCGTATTGCTGGATTGATTCGTCCACCGCCAACCACTTGTCAAGTGAAGTACCAAGCGGACCGCTTCAACCCGAGCCTGCTCTACTACGGTTGGCACACAGCTGATCAGACAGATTATCCCAGCGTGGGAGAAGTGAGTTGGGCGTCCTATCTCCTATTGGCTTCGCGTGTTGCACCCACCGGATACCCTGACCTTTCTCATAATGCCGTGTTTTCAATAGAGTTTTTATCCTTTCAGCGAAGTCCAGAAGCAGCTTTTTCACTCTTGTTAAGAATCATCAACGATGTGCATCTCACGAAACACCTAGAGTTTCGAATCCCCGACCCCCCCGGCTAGTAGTTTGATCACTCAACAGTTCGGCCTCGAGTGATTGATCAGTAATGTTTTTAGCTCTTACTCAGACAGGACATGGCACCACTCATCCATCAATCACGGAAATCGCACCAAATGGTCACGTAGTGACTGCTGGATTGACTACTTCAGAAGGAAGTTTCACTCACCTTGTGAAATTATTCTTCCTCTGAGGTACTTATTGATTGATGTTAATGTGAGATTTGGTCATTTTCGATAGATATTTCATTCCGTCATGCTATATGCTGAAGAAATGCGAGAACTAGTGCACTTTCCTAATCAGCAAAGCTTAAACACCATTTCCAAACCCTTGTGCCTCAGTGGCTTTGCAGTTGTGCTCATTTCGAAACCGGGTACAATTTTTCAGCAGCTAATCGTTGGCATGTTGGGTTCACTGTGCCCGCTTTAGGTGTTTTTTCGGATCCGAGTTTTAGAGTAGGCACCGCTACGCTTCCTTTGCTTGTAATTATCCAGGAATATCAGGCACACAGCAAGACAAAAAACTGTGAATTCCCTGAGCCACGACACTCCTCTATCTTTTAGATCCGGATATAAATTTCGATCCAGTATTCATGATTCTTATCCTCACCAAATGTCCATGCGATTTGATTACCCAGGAATATGTTTCTCTCTAACACTCATAATTCCCGACTGAGCACACGACAATTATCACACAGTGTTTGCAGTTTAATGTGATGCTTAAGAAATGTGTGCTGGTTTCCCGAAATTCTCAGCCATTTGAGTCGTTCCGAATTCATTAGGTTGGGACAGGGAGATGAACATAATCTGTTCGCTTCAGAAAGACCTGACGAATCCCATCAAGAGTCTACCGCATCATGATTCTGAGGATTGCTGGATCGAATAACATATTCCCAGTTATAATTGACCTCAATTCTAAGCCCGTAGATCGTTCAGCTGTAGCACCCTTTCGGTGCCTAGCTGCCATGCCACCCAAAGGAAGCACGAGGGCTGGGATACTGTCAGGTTGTCCAAGCCTAGACAGGGGAAGTCGAGAGGCAGAGGTAGATGGTTAATTATCAGAGGAAAATCAACGAAAATTAGGATGGACAGTTGGGCTTTTCACAAGTAGTCAGCTTTTTGAACCTGGTCGAAAGCCTGTTACATTAGGATTCACATTTAAACTGAATTTACGTAAGGTCGATAGCCTCATACTATCCTCTCTCAGTGCTAGTGCTAACTTTGAATCGTTTACCGTGTTGTTACAAACTGAGCAACCCACTGTTCGTCGAAACAAATGCCCCTCCCTCTGGGTAAGGCAGTTTTGCACCAGGACGTCATGGGATCCATATGCACTGCGTTCCTCTCCAGGTTTTCGGTTGTAACACCAATGGTGTGGAAAGTCACGTGAGCTACGGCAGATTAATCAATCCTGTCTATGTTATTGATCCGCCGAAAGAAAAGTTGACGCTCAAGTAGAGTTGGCAAAAGCGATTGCGGTTGTCTGATCTAACACCTTATTCACTGGCAAGTAATTCCACATCAGAACTGTCCCTGCAGTCACTGTATCTGCAAAGTGAAGCCAGACCATCAATTCCGTCTACTGTTCGGGTTCTAATCGGCAGATCAAAGGCTGGGATATGGAATCTGCTCTCAAACATGGATATTTTTTTATGTTATTGTCATAATCAAACCTCTCTTGACACACTCCTGCGTGTTCCCACTTCCTGATTCTGCTTGTCGTTTGATCCTGTGAGGGGTTGTCTTCGGTATCACTAACCAATAGTATTTTCTGCTAATCGCCATAATTTTCTACCCGTTATTTCTCAACCAGATCGCTCAGGTTCTCACAGAGAAGGACATCAGTGTGATATTTGCCGTGGACCAAAAGGTGAACTCGCTATACACCAAATTAGCCGAGTTCCTACCCAGTGCTGCCGTGGGCATACTGACCAACAGCTCGACCAATATCGTTCGGTTACTGCGTGATAATTACGACAAAATTGCTAACAAGGCAGAACTAATGACCACTTACGACGCAGAATATCTCGATGTAAGTTATTTTTTAAAGTTTTTTTACAGGAATTCCATTCTCTCTATGCTCCTATGTGGTATCTGTGCGCTTTGCTCGGGCTTAGTTGTCCTTGAACTGTTTGGACGAGACCTTCCAATTGTTTAATTCTGTTGGCTCGTAAAACAGACGAGCCCCATCGGTTAGACAACCACACCATTTCTCTTTCGTAACCCTATCTGATGAGGGACTAGGCTGATTGACTGACGTGATGCGACCAGAATTCTGCCAGTTAGTGGTAGGTTCCAATAGCGCGACATAGTGCATATGCATATTCTTGTGCTCAGTGATGCGTACGCTCCGGAATCTAGCTTGGTATGGTTTTCGTTCTAAGCAGAACCTTTTCGCAGCGAGATCCATATATGACCTTCAGCAGTATCGTCCCTTTCATCTAGTTCACTCTTTTGTACAGACTTGTTTGACATAGCTGGATGCTTCTTATGAGACTTTGAAACTGTGGACAGCTGTATACCGGGAAAGTGTGTGGGATATTCACAGAATTTCTGTTATTAGGCGCATCATGTTTTATCAGCCTGAATTTCAACTTTGGTTTTCATTAGCTGAGAAAGATAAAGCTCGGGCTTTCCCGAAAAACTGAGCACCCGCAACCAGTTGATCGTTGTATGGCCAATGAGAGGGTGTGTTCTGGTTGATGGGAACGTCAACCAGCCTGGCGTTCCAGCTCTATCGTTACACCATCGTTACCATCGCAGTGGTTCTCAACCTGTTTTGCACCATGCATCCCTCCGGTATATCACGAGAATTCATTCCAAAAACGGTCATCTTATTGTCAGGTCCTTCCATACAAAGACAACTTGCTGCTTAATGACTGAATGACTACCGGGTATTTAGCGAGAAAAACGGCAAGATGGGCTTGAGTACGAATGTTATACCAAAAATTTGGTTGTGGGCCAACTTGGATCATGCAGTTACTACAACCATAGGACTTCCAGATGACCAGATGTTGAGAGGAAAACCCGCAGACTGTAGGTTATTTCCCGTCTATCCTTGATTCATGGTTTGTTTTTAGCTAAGATTGAACAACCACGGAAATCTGTTTGTTTTTGCTGGCTCTCTTCAACGTCGGGTGACCTGTTAATCATGTTTTCATCCCAATTTATTTTGCGAATAGACACCAAAACAAGGTATCAATGGTACAGAGAGCCTTCACTTTAATCCCGCTCTTCAAAAAGAGTGTGAAGAACTTGTGTAAATATCACCGTGACATCAGCCTGGTTGTTGTAGCGTCCCGTATTGTCTGGCAAGGGGAGAGTCAGATCCAGAAAACCCTGCTAGGTTTCATCCCGGGCCAGCATACAGTCATTGCATCTTTAATTTGTGGCAGGTGGTTGAACACCGATATAGCCATTAGCAACCAACAACCGTATTTTTATAATTCGAAATCTGTTTCCAATGCCGTTCGCTGCTACGACAATGTGTCAACCAAGGGTGTCCCAATTCAAGCTCCTCTCTCCTAAAAGCACCATACACCAACTCTCGTGAGTGATCTTACGACAGACTCATTAGTGTCGGGCGAATCTGTCCTCTGTCATCCTTCTTTCCCTCTAACATCTCGCGGGTCTGTATTCTTCGGGAGTGTTAGTTTCCAGACAGTGAATGTGCTGGTGAAATTCTCTTTCAATCGGGTCTCTCAGCAAGGTAAATAATTGTAACTGGAAATTAATTCGGTCATGTGGTTTGGTGTACTATTTACACCGGTAAAGTGCAACGTGTCGTTACAAGACTGGATGAGATCGAACTTAAAGATCATGTCAACAAATGAGTCAGCTTATGTGGTAGATAAATTCACCCACCTGGGTAGCTGCACAGGTACTATGAGACTTGCGATATACGGATCAGGAACGTCAGGGCGGTTTTGGGGGGCGAGATGGCCCAAGTGGTTAGAGCGCGAATTTACTGACCGGAATGTCCGTGGTTCGAACCCCACTTCTACCTCTCGACTTCCCCTGTCTAGGCTTGGGCAACCTGACAGTATCCCAGCCCTCGTGCTTCCTTCGGGTTGCATGGCAGTTAGGCACCAAAAGGGTGCTACAGCTGGACGATTTAGGGCGGTTTTTACCATAGCCTCGTCGGGACACCAGACTCTTCATAAAGAATAGGGTTCCGAATGATGTACTAAGATGTATACTGTGGTTAGAGCGCGAATTTACTGACCGGAATGTCCGTGGTTCGAACCCCACCTCTGCCTCTCGACTTCCCCTGTCTAGGCTTGGGCAACCTGACAGTATCCCAGCCCTCGTGCTTCCTTCGGGTTGCATGGCAGTTAGGCGCCGAAAGGGTGTTACAGCTGAACGATTATTTATACTGTTTCGTGGATCAAACCATACCAAATGTATCTCCGCGAAACATTTCCCACATCTCGTGGGAACAGCACCAGTGCAGAGGTCCATCGAATAGCTTTCGGTAGAAGCGGCTCACCCACTGTATGCGAATCAAGTACACTTCGTAGATTAACCTGGTTAGGACAACTGCTTCGCATATCAGAGGTTTTGCTCTTCCAGCTATGTGTTAGCTGGAACCGGCCTAAACGTGGTCGATCCATAACCTGCCAACGAAGCATGGAAACTCCTCAGTTATGTTGACAACTGTCGTCCTCCCAAATTAGGATGGCGCGCAAATGTTGGCTTGTGAACAGCTAAATGTCAATAAACCTTTACATATTTCCCGCAGCAGACAAATTGAACCGCATGAAAGTGTGGCGCATCGACAACTAGGAATACTTGGCAAAAGCCAATGATTTCAAATCTTATCCCGCTGTTGTAATCCTTTGTTAGCTCTCTAGCGACTCATGAACACTCGTAACTTGCTTAGTTCCATGGCCTCTGGCCATTCGTATATCACGTGACCTCTGGTCAGTCATTATTTCTGTGTTTACTTGATCATTGAATCGATGCATTAAAACTTCGTTGTTATTGGCCCGTTCGCGCTGTTGGTGCTCTGCTGACTCATCCAAGTTATGCCTTTGTAGCTTTGCATTCCTGTGTGAACTTGTTCTGAGAACCGTTTTTCTCTTGTACTTTCTTGCGCCACAGATTCTGTGTTTGGCGTCTGAGGAATCTAAATTGAGCTTTAATGCGCTGTCTGCCTACTAACGGGTTATCTTACTGTCATAAGTGAAGTTAAATGCCGGAAGATTTTTTTCAACCGAAAAATGTATGAAAAAAATTAAATATCGTTCAGCTGTAACATCCTTCCGGTGCCTAGCTGCCGTGCCACCCGGGGGGAGCACGAAAGTTGTGATACTGCTAGGTTGCCTAAGCCTAGACAGGAGCAATCGAAATGCCGGGATTGGGTTCGAATCACAAACCTTCCGGCTAGCAAGTTCGCGCCTTAATCATTGAGCTAGCTCGAGCCATCTCGCTCCTGGCGTGCAGCGGTGTGGCGTGGATTGCACGCATCGTGCAACCAGCTGTCTGCTTTTCCGGACGAACATGCTCTTCTGCTTCGCGCTGTCCGGTTTGATGTTGTTGGGCTTGTGTTCTCGAACCCTACCCGCCTGCTACACGAAGGCTCTTTTTGCTTTTCGGACTTAAGTCTATCTCAGTGGATGAAACTAGACAAACCATGCAGCATACCTCTGTGGTGCGCTCAGACAAGGTGGGAATCTTTTCGAACTGGATGTGGGGCGTGCTCCTGTAGACAGCATATTGTGGATACGTTTCACTGGGCTTTAATAGGCTACTGTGCACCACTTCCGTAGACAGCACTGAATTAGCATCCTGTAAAACAAGCACTACTACTACATGGACTTCCCACCGAGTAGGTGACTCCTTGAGATTAGTCATTTTTTGTGGAGATTTTTATGGAAACTTGTAGCCATATACGGTGTTTTTTTTGGTCAACTATCGCTCCCGAGGTAGCTCGAGATGGTTTAGTGTTTAAGGCACGAATTTAGTAGCCTGCAGGTCCGTGGTTCGAAACCAACCCTGGCATCTCGACTGCTACTGTCCAGGCTTGGGCAACCTGTCAGTATTCCACCCCTTCCTTCGGATGACACGGCAGCTAGCCACCGAAAGGTGTTCTCGCTGAACGATAGGTATATCGCTTTCAGCATTGACGTAACCGTTCAACGTCGTCCACATAAGAGACTTAAATCGGTTGGCTCCCCGACTTCGATCATCCTGAAAGAGGCTAATTTGATCGAGTCTATCGGCCGTGTTGATGGTTATATCGATTGTGTCTTACAAATGACTCCTGCTCCCCACCTTCCACCATGGAAAAAGCTTCATTCCGTAATGTGTCCTTGTCGTAGTCCCTGAACAAACAATAAAGCAGTAATTCGACTTTGCACTGTTACTTTTTCCCCATTAGGTTCAAGTCTTTACCAGATGTCACAACGAGAAAGAGTTTAGCAAGAAGACTGTCTGCGGTGATCATCCTGTGGGAGGACGCATCGAATACCAAGTTGCTGTGAAACCAAAACGATGTTTTCCGGGAAAGAAGCTGGTGAACTTGAAGATGGTCGCGCTGGACGATCAAGTGAGTCTTTTTGCAATTCGAGTGGAGTTTTTAATCATTGGTCTGTCTGAAGCACACTGTCCTCGAAGATCGATTTGTTGAGCTATTGAGGGACACCACACGTTATAGTTTACGGGTAACGTATGATTTGACAGGCAGGCATGGGTAGACCAACGAAAGTTTAGACGCTCTACTGTAGGTACACCCGTTTGCATACCCATTTGGTTTTCACGGGAGACTCACTTGAATCCAAGCTGATGTTGTAATTGTGACATACCTTCCAGGACGATGTCCAAATGATCTCTTCTAGACTTGGTTAGAGATTCCACCAGATGTGACCTAGGTCGATTTCATCAATGTCAGTGCTGTTATTTACTGTCTGACTGAGTGTTGACCTCTCCATTTCTTCCATTTTGTTCTTCTTTGAACCACAAATTATTTCTGCCGTTTGTTGGTTAGTAAACCTCCCAACTTCGTATGGCGCTGCTGACCGAGGTGAACTCCTGTCTGGTTGATCTCTATTCCTAACCACAGTTCTACCGCTTTTCTCAACAACTCTTTCTTTTTTTTGTCATGCTGATGCTTGGATATTTCCTCACAGATGCACCAGATTACTGCTACTCCGTGACAATCCCTTCGGTTCTGGGCCTTCCTGTTTCACTAAGTTATTCCGCTTAATTTTGCCTAGTCTTGCTCAGCCTTGGCTGTCATTCTCCCCCTGCCTTTCAGGCCGTCCTAGAAGTGGAATCAGCTTGCAGCTGTCCAACTTGTGACCAAATGCCTAAACCGAGCTACGCAACCCAAGTGTCACCGCGATGTCAATCACACGGCTATTTGCATTGTGGCTCATGTCAATGCATGGATGGATATTTTGGTGACTTTTGTGAATGTTCCACTGCAACCAGTGCCGGTGGCGATGAGGCTATGATGAGACAATGTACTAAACCAGGAGACAAAGAGGTGGGTTTTGCGATAAACATAGAGCATGCTCATGAACCGTGTTTATGTAGGTCCTAAAGGTACAACAGATGATTACTCGAGATCTGTAGCGAAATGGCTCAGTGTTTAGAGCGCGAATTTACTGACCGGGAGGTCCGCAGTTCGAACCCGACCCCTGCCTCTCGACTTCCTCTGTCTAGGCTTGGGCAACCTGGCAGTGCTTTCTTTGGGTGGCATGGCAGCCAGGCACCGAGAGGGTATTACAGCTGAAAAATTATTTCAGCTACCTGTAGCTCCCTGTTCTACGCATTTCAGCTGAGGGACATCTTCCGTCCACCGGGGGTTAGAGGCATGTGCTGAATCCCATGTTCATTGTTGGAATAACTTTTCAATGGAAGTCATCAACGCAACATGGAACAAATATCAGGGTGGCCGTGGTCACTGTTCAAGGCTAGGTTCTATTTTTCAAACATTCCCATTTGATGGGATGTCGATAGGTGTGGATTGAAGTGCTGTCAACAGAATGAAACCAAGATCATTGAAGCTAGAGCTTCGGTTTCCTCCAACAGAACGCATCTGGCGATGGTATGAAATTGAATTACCGGCGAAGCCAAGTTTTCAACGTTGTGTTTCACGTTAATGTGAGTTGATCGTTAGCATAGAAAATCCCCAGTCATCCGGCTGTAAGAATATCGAGTTGGTTTTTAGCAATCAGTTGATGAATATGGTGTCGTTGAGCCACATTTTCCTTCCTTCGATCAGCACGCATAGTGTACTAGTTCCTGTCAACCTTACGTTCTACTAATTCACAGTTGGCAAAATACTCTCACCTGCAGACTAATTTGTCTTTAACGGGAGACTCAACTGGATCCCGGAGAACCTTTCTTTGGTGGTATTCCTATATTCCATGTACTGCACCCTGACTTCTCAGACTACCATCAGTCATAAATTTTCCACATTTATCGGCGATCATCGTATTTCAGAGGGGATTGCCCCCCCCCCCCCCCGTTTTTGCTGACACGAGAATGTGCTATTCCACACGAAATGCGCTCACATGAGCATTGTTCACAAAAGAATTCGCCATGAAGCCAAGTTCATTTTTCTTGACATATCACCGCTTATAAGGTTGATGAATACTTCGACAGCCCACTGCTGGTCTAACCTTTCTTGGAGCTCATCATACTGGTGTTATCTCCGGGTTTCCATCAATCCTATTTCTTACTTGGACGACAGAGTATACGTGAGCGGAATTACATACATCATCCATATTCGCCAGTTTCTCGCACACACACACACCACTACTGACCACATTTTTGCGTCACCTTAGATATTTTCTATCCCTCCTCGCACAATCAGATGTATCTCGACAGGTAGCCGTCAGTTCGACTATCCTATGCATCGTAGTTGCCGTGATTCAACAACCCACTACGCATTTCGCACATCACAACTGCGTTTCAATTCACCTTTTGGATCACAGTAACGCAGGTACGTGGCTGCATCCAACAAACATGATTCGAGTGCCCCTCATCCTGATGACGAATCAAGCGATTTGACAATGATGTTTCTCATGGCATTTTTTCTAACTATCGACTGTGTTCACTTGATTCAAAATCGACATCCCCCTAGAAAGGATGCAACGCAATCGCAGACCAAAATGCCACTGGGTATTGATGGGAGAAAATTACACAAGGATGATTCGATTTTTTCAAGAATATCTGTCATCCGGTCTGTCCAAATTCATATCCAAATCGACGATACTAGACGCGATTTCAAAGTCAACATTTCTTGGCTGCTGTTTTAAAGGTGAAGCGCCATTCCAGTCGTCCATAGGATACAAATGTCACAAGTTGGTGTATTGAGGGTCTCTGAGTCGTAATGAGTCTACTCGAGTGAGTGTACTCAACTAACTCAACAAGAACACTTCAATGAAAGTGGCTGGCTACTCTGCAACAGTCTACCGTGCAACTACCATTCGGCCGAACGAAAACGCACAACTGAACAGATGTCTACGACATCCTGGTGTTAAATCACCCGATCAGTATTGTGCAGCTAATTGCTCCCTCAGACGCAGCGGTTGGGAAAACTTTTACGCACTTTGACATATCCATGTCATCTAAGTGCACTCCCCGCAGATGAGAATCAGCAAGTGAGCGAGGTAAACAACTACAGAGTTTTCGTGTGCAGCTGTGTTTGCTCACCATTGCACACCGGTGCTGCTTAACGAGCGTTTCGAGAAGCAATTATTCTTAGCTGACTGTAACTGGTGGAAAACGTTACTACGGTTTGTCTAGGGTAGAATTTTCCGACATTCATCGTTTTCAGTAAATGTAGCTACAAGGTCGCCAAGCGAAATGGGACCAGAAGCCGCCAGAAGTCTATCAGACCAACTGATGGCAGTACAGTCCTTTTCCAGCAAGTAACAGCGGTAGAGCAGTAGCCACTAACCGGCCAGGCAGTGACAAGTGTTAACTTTCGAATAACCACACTAGTGCTGTTTCGGGAAGAATATTTTCGTATACAGCAACATAATATGCAAATTCTCAGGGAATTTTTCCACTATTTTCTTGCCATGTCAATTCAGAGGAAATCATGTACAGAAAATGAATAGGAACTGTGACAGAGCAGCCTTTTGAGACACGCCACACTCATCTTCTTGCTGACCTTGACATAATGACCTAGTTTTATAGGGTGATCCAAATCTGTGCAGATCACACTGTTTGATGGGACAAAAGTACACTCTCTCCAAGGCAATTACAGTTTCTGCCGGTTGCATATACGCTGGTGGTACAGCTTTCCTGATCTCTTTAAGCAACTTTTTGCTGTGATGCAGGGTTGATATCCTGGTTGCTGTGCCAACCGAACCAGGAGCAGGATTGAGACGCCAGGATGTTACCCAAACCCTTATAAAAGTAATTGAAGATCAGGCTTAGGTGCGAACCACAGACTTTCCTTCAGGTTGTTCATTGCACAGTTGCTTCTTCTGCTTTCCCAGTCTCCAAGTATGAGAACCTGATTGGATTACTTTTTTTTACAAATGACTGGCCTTGTTGGATAGTGTCCTACGATACATAAAACCTGAACGGCCGCAGGTTTTACCAGAATGAGAAGAAATCCTGTTGTTTTCATACTACCCGGTCAATCAGCTACAGGTTGTTTACATTCCGCTGTAGATGCTAGCCCTCGCCTATGGGCGACCGACAAAGAGTGATCCCTGTGCGGTTGCAATTTTTTCGGGTACATGGAGATGTGGCGTCATTATTCTAGACAACTTGCCAAATAAGTAAGCCAACAAGAGTCACACAACATTCCCCTTAGACGTCCATTACTGGGGGGTGTTCTTATCGATTCAGTCGCCGGCCTACTGACGACACTACTCAACCTCGAAAGGTCACAAGAATTCGTTTTTTTTCGGCGAACCCGTTGCATTAACGAAGAATGATTGTCGTGCACAGCCTGAAGAGCGTATTAGAAAAAAAACTATCGTCATATATAGCGTGGAGTACTCCTCCAAAAAGGTGGTCCGTCGCAACAAAGCTGCCGCATGCTATCATTATTTTGATCAGTCTGTCTACACTCAGCGTTCTACTGATTTCACAGCCGATCGTACGATATCCAATGTTCCCCCTGCATTTGGTTGATGTTGGATTCGCAACAGCGGTCGGGTGTCATTGCATTACTCTTACATGTCTGCAAGTGTTTTTGGGTGAACTGATCAAAGTCATCTCGTCTTTTGGCATGCACTTTGCACCCGCATAGTGTAAGGTTACGCTCCATGCAGTCACTGAACACGCCACATACAATCCAGGGATAGGCACTCAAAATTCTGGAACGTTTTACGTATCTTGGACGTTGTATCAGTTCCGATTGCAGTGTGACAGATGAGGTCAATGCACCTATGGCATCAGAGCGATATATCCCTGAATCTCAAGGGACGTGTGTATCAGGCTGTTATGTTGTATGGTTGTGAGACGTGGCCTGTTCGAGCAGCGGAACGGAGACGTCTTCAGGTGTTCGACAATCGTTGTCTCAGGAACATAGCTCGTGTGGGTTGATGTCGGAGAATCCGTAACGAGGCAGTTAGAAAGCGAGATTTCGGTTGTGGAACGGGGATTTGCATTGAAGAATGTGTCCAGCAGCAGAAACTGCCTTGGTTCAACCGTGTATTGCGCGCGGCTGACCATCGTTTTCCGTACCCAATTCAGAGTGGCGAAAGCAGAGAGGTGGCCAACCCTTCAGCTGACAAGGGGGTATGAAAGAGATTACGAAACGTTTGGGCGCTGTGGGTGCGACTCGCTTTCCAGGATGGGGACCGCGTGACATCCAGTGTGCCTGGTTGGAGACGCTGCAAGATATGGCTGCTAGTCGATGTCAGTGGCGTTCTTGTTGTCAGTTTCTCTCCGAGTTGCCCGAGTGTGTCTGGAGGTGTATACATCTCGGAGTAATTACAGTAAGCTAACACTAACTCCCTTCCCGGTTCGCCTCTATTTTTCTTCTCAATAGGTTTCCAATAAATCAGAATTGTATGGCGGCAAAGCATCGGTGTTGAACACTGATGTCATGCTGTCGACGGTGATGATGATGATATGTCTGTATTAAGTTAATGGGAGAGATATATTAACGCTGAAATTGTAGGAATTCCGTATAATTTAGGGGAAGCTCGCGACGGCTGTGCATGTCTGGTTCGCTATTTTATTCCGTCAAATGAGTTACTGAGTTCAAAGTTACTTGTCGTGTCGCTCATGAGTGATGCTGTCTTAGATAATTTCTGGTCCTACACAAGATAAACAGAACTCGATTTTACCAGTGGTTCCCATTTGTCTTCATTTTCCGCCTCGCGAGTTAGACCAACTACACTTTTTACGACCTGTCGTTGCTACGGTAACGAATCTCAGCGTGGTTCGGGTCAGTGATGCTTTCTTACATTAGTGCAGCGTAGGCTGGAAAAAGAATTTACACTCAGACGATTATATGTCCTAACATGCATTGATCCTGTGATGTACGCCAGTCGGATTCGACTGGTGTTGTAACTATGTCTCATTGTGAAATCTTTATGATGTGGGTACATTTTGATTTCGCGGAATTGATTGGTGACGAGCTGTGCACCGCTGGCTTGTGTACGTTGGCGGTGAGTGGGAATAGATGATCCGACATGTAATGTCGTCGTAGTATGGTGTGTGTGCGACCCCACATCCAGCCGTTCGAAGGGGACTTTTTCTGTGTGGCTGGCCCTGAGACCGCCGCTGTGGGGATGTGTACTACTTTGTGTGGAAGTGAACTAGGGGCTGATTGGCTGTAAGGAAGGGCAGTTGAGGGACGCGCAGTTGTCTATATTGAAAAACCATTATGGAATACAAAAGGGTTCACAACGAACGTGCTTCTTTTCGGCATCATTATAGGCTCACTGTGAGACCAGCCGCTTTTCTCGTGGAAAAGATTTCAATTCAAACGATCTGTTGCCCTTTTTTCTTTGTCATTTGTAATCTTGTTAGAGCAGTGGTTGTTTCTATTTTCTGTACCCGATGATATTTGAGGTCCTGGTTAAGGGTACACTGATTGTTCCTCACCCTGTGTATCAGCGTCGGTCAGCTCCAATTAAATTTCCTTTCAGTTGTAGCCCTTCTGACACTTGGATGCCAGTCAACAGGCACCTGTATGATTTTAAGTAACCTAATTGTGTCTCGTGCACCCTCACTACGGGATGATTTTTCTTTAGTGGGGTATGAATGAGGGACCTACATGTGGTGGGACGTGTCTAAATGCAGTCATTGAAGAAGGGACGATCATCTTGGCTCTTGTTATCGTAGCCAAGGATTTGACTAAAGACAGGTCTCTGCTTCCTATTATGTTAGTAATCCGTGCGGAACAGAACTCAGCGTGGGCATAATCTGTCCTATCTGCTGCACATTGAAATCTGTTTGAATAATTGAACCTTATATCCTGTACCAAGGCACAGTGGTTCCGATTGTCACAATTTTCTTCGATGTTTGAGTTTCTAAGAAAAGAATAGTGCTCTGTTGTGTGTTAGTATGCACATACTACCACTTTGTTCACAACAACTCCGCGGATCATGAGGCGGGCTTCTGTCTGAATGGCGGTTTTTGAAGATATTTTAAAGCACACCACGTTTGACAAGGCCTACTCTTGTACTGCATGTCGTCCGGAGTATATTAATGCATGCATTCATTCGTCTCCGTGGGACTTTTCGGGAGAGGTGGTCAAAGTTGTTAGAACGCGAATTTACTGACCAGAAGGTTCACGGCTCGAACCTGACCTCTGCCTCTCGACTTCCTCTGTCTGGGTTTGGGTGGCCTGGCAGTATCCCAGCCCTCGTGATTCCTTTGGGTGGCATGGCAGTTATGCACTGGAAGGGTGCTACAGCTGAACTATTTTTTCTACGTGAGTACGTTTTAATGTTCTCTGTAGGCCTCGTTTCATTCCTACACAAGTGTTGGGTAGTTCTTGCAGAAACACCCATTTATCCCAAATCTCTCAATTTATTTATTCTGTGCCAACTGATTGAGAGCGCTTCATGTTGTGCATAGGATTATAAGTACAAAGCTTCAGGAAGCCCACTGTACACATCTTTCTTTGGCATGTACGATTAGACGGAGCGTCTGGTCCAGTGATGTGGGATGTGGGCCCTGATTCACTGCACTGTTGACAGAGTAGAGTCAGACACCAAAGCCGACCAGTCAGTTGTTTCTGCCGAAACTGTTCGTACCAGATCTTCTGGATGGACGGGTGTTCGTTCAACACTTGCCTGTATGGCATAAACCCGCATTGGAATCAGTCGGGTGATTCATCATGCTCGTGACGTTGTGCGCGTCAGGTCATTTTACCCACAGGGCTGTTTCATGGGCGCATTGTGCACTTGCTGCCATCCATCATCTGTCTATCGATTGTTTGTCTCGGAAGCTGCTGTGGAATGTGTACCAATCAAAACGACGCAATGATTTTTACCACACACCTTCGAGGTCAAGCTATTCGTCGAATATAGCTATAAATTGTTCAACCACTGGTACACACACGAGGATGGGTTGTACGTTCCACTGGGTGTCAACTAGTATTTTACCATGTAGCTTATTTCGCGTCTTCACCGAAGACTCGTTGCAGCGTCGTTTGACCATGAAGAGTATACTTTTTTAACACCGCTCCTTGAGCATTCGTCATTTGCATCAGTCGATTATTCCAACTCCGATGGCATGTGGCATAAGGGGCAACCCGGGATTCTCAGTGTTCTGTGGAGCCGACTGCGGAAGGTGCCAGTGCGTAGGATGTGGCTGAACCAAACTGGTGAAAAACAAGTTTGCAAGGGTTCATCTGTCACACACTTCCAGCATTCCCATGGATAGTCATGATTGTGAAGTTAAGAGTATCAAAACGAAGTCAGCGGAGCGTGTGGTTTAGTAGTACCGGTTTTGCACTGCCTCGACGACAACCCTATGCTTAATTACTTGTTACTTCAGTCTTTAACGGACGATTTCTCTGTCCCTCGCCTTTTCAGTAAGTCAGTGGGTCATCGTGATGTTAAAGTTTACCAGTACCGTTGGTTATACTGTACGTAGATCAGGTTTGCACCCAACGAAAACCAACATTCCGCTTTTACGATAACTCCCTTCGATACAGAATTCCATTTCACATAACACGCACTCTTCAATACATAGAATCACGTGATAATGCACCTACCAATCATACGTGAAACTCCCATATGAGGCAGATTGGTAATTTAGAAGTACGGATTGTCTCGCATGATTTGGTCATGTCAACCATCCCTGCTTTGCAACCCACCTTCGTCTGCGGCTGAACATGTTTTTCTGTGGATATTTTGGATTGCTTGCTATCCCACCGCCAACCACTCACTTTTTACCACAGTGACCAAATTTGAATGATGACGGCGTGTATAGGAACCTTTGCTAGCGTCTAATGCAAGCCATGCACTCATGCAAGCAATTACAATAATCCTCTGATGAGTTCACAAGGACGTTTCCCACTAGCCGTGGCCTGGTGTGCAACCCCTTTCCCTGAAGGGAGGGAAACAGACTACCTCGTGGTAGTCTGTCCCGAAGAGATTACTGTCCCCGAACTTGGAGAGTCACTGCTTAAAGTCAGACAATAGAGGTCGCGGATGGAGTGGATATGACAACCCTGCCCCGCTTCTTCATTACTGCAGCCGTTGGTTTTCGGTTCCTCGTCCTGTATTTAAAACTTTGAATTTCAACAAACTCATCTCTACAACTTTCTTGATTTCATGTCCTTTTTCTTGTTCAACTAAGCCGTGTTCCGGTCGTGGAAGGTGCATATGTGGCAAGTGCAAATGCAACTTGGCACGTTACGAGGGTGAGCACTGTGAATGTGATCGGCACGGATGCAAGCGGGCTTCGGATGACAATCAGGTCTGTGGTGGTCCACAGCGTGGTACCTGCCAGTGTGATGGCGTGTGCAAATGTAAACCAGGCTATACCGGGGACCGCTGTGACTGTATGACCAGTGATAAACAATGCATCGATCCGAATAAGCCTGACGTAAGTAGCGTGTTGCACTGATTTTTGCCACTGTTTTATTCAAACAGTCCCTCTTATTTCGTCCCGTTGTGGCTGTCCACTGAGTGTCGCCAGTTCAATTCTTTCCGACGTTGATAGCATTGGCTCCAAGAGGGCATGTCATAGATCTTACCTTTCACTAACCCAGGCTTAGGACCAATAAGATCCCCTAAGACTCAAACAGTTTCTCGAAGTCAACGCACCCCGAAGGACATTGTTCCCAATTTGGTGTCCCGTGTCACGAACTTACAGATAGCTAAGCAGATGGTGCAGTACACTACGGTGGCAAAGATTGTGAAGATGAATAACCGTATGAACGGTAGTCACGTTTCGGACCGTTTCACGTTGTATCGGACCAGTGTTTTTGACTAATCACACTAGGATTTGGTTTCGTGAAACCACGTCAGCTATGTTTTTTTTAACAAACGGAATTTTTCGAGTTTCGTATCAAGTTGGTTTTTTTAAATCGGAGCTGCGTATGAACAGATGAGATATACTTTTTCAGTCTTTTAGCCAAGTAATCAAGTGTAATCAGTTGACAATTTGATTGAAAGTGGTCTGTGATAGTTTGTTAAAGAGCTGCACTCCGTCCCACCAGCAACTGGATCTGGCTTTCGATGTAGAACCTACAGTTGCTAAAAGTTGAAAGGGGAATGTTTGAATTCATTGCAATCATAGGAAGTAGTTGATGCCGATTATGCCAATTGAAGTTGAAATCGGTGGGAAGAACATTGACCTATCTGGCGACGAGTAGGACAAATTAGACGCAGTGCTTCAGGCGATTTGTGAGGTTACCGCGTTTCCGGAAGTCAACCATTACCGTGTGATGAATGCTTGCACAGATGTACTAGCGAGCAAGATGAAAGAATGTGGCCTTACACAATTGATTCATTGACCAACAGCATGTACAAGTGTGTATGGACTTTCTTCTCGTGACCCTTTTGATTACTGTTCCTGAACCTTTTTTCCAGGGTCCAAAATGTTCCGGTAGAGGAGTTTGTGACTGCGGTCAGTGCTTTTGTAACAGTGGGTACACTGGACATTTGTGTAACGAGATCCAGGGAGGTCAGTCGGCGTTGTGCACCGATCGTGAAGTTGAGAAATGTGTACTCTGTCTCCGAGACTCCTTGATCAAAGCTTTCGAGGGTTATGACGAAGATGGAGTCAGTCAAGCTGGTATGGGCTCAGCCCTCGTGACTAAGCCTCCGGCAGCAGCGGTCCAATCTGTCGACGAATTGGTCTATGCTTCTCCGGAATATGCAACGGCTGCAGCAACGTGTAATACGGCTTGTAATGGCACCGTAATCGATACGGCGCACGTCAAACTGATTGAAAACAGCGAGCAAAAAGATGATTCCAATTTGTGCATTATCTATACTGATGACAACTGCCGCGTGTTCTTCACCTATCGGTATTCGGATGCAATCTATGTCACTAGGAAGGTATGTTTTGCACTTGTTCCTTCATTCCAAGTCGTCTTTATGTATTTTGTAGCTGAAAGTCAGTGTAATTTTGTTTGTAATTT
The DNA here is from genome assembly GCA_003604175.2 of Clonorchis sinensis. Classification (NCBI taxonomy): domain Eukaryota; kingdom Metazoa; phylum Platyhelminthes; class Trematoda; order Opisthorchiida; family Opisthorchiidae; genus Clonorchis; species Clonorchis sinensis. Next base: position 13,351,566 of record CM030374.1, read on the forward strand.
CGTTAGAATTGCAGATTTCTTCGTATCTGTGTTTTACGGGGTTCAGTTTGCTGTCTGTCTTCCCTAAAAGTCCTTCAAACTATCCTCAAACAAACGATTCCTAGGTAGTCTTACTAATGCACCGGTGTCACCGCACAAAGTGCTGTCTGTAGTCAACGTTTCATATTGATGCTTACATTCCGCACTTCACACAGTGTTTCCTTTTCAACTCCGCACTCCTGCCATCTGGTCGTGACACTGCATCTTCATCCGCTCACCACTGTCTTCGCTAACTTTGAGGTATTAATAAAAACCCGAAAAGTGGAAGGACCGGCCCATCACCTGTATGGACCTTATCTGAAGTACAGTATTACTCTCTATAGCAAGGAGAATGGTGTTCGTATTGTTGGCAATCAGGCTGCCTTTGTTCGATCTGTGGAGACGCTATCTAACTGGCTTTCTGGCCGCGTCATGGGGCTCCTTCCACATGTTGTCTTAGCAATAGCATTTTACTACTAACACATCAGGCTAGTATTCCACGGCCAGATAATACTCAGAGATTAGCACCTGCAGGTTGCACATTGATCCTCCGAGAGTGCACTCTTCAGGATAGCTTACAACAGCACCCGTCAGTCAGCATTTCATGCGCGATTCTACCCAGGAGATGCCAACCACTTTTTCGTGGATAACCCTAATCTGGGGCTGGTATGTATGATCGCCCTGCCTAACTTGGCACGACGGGAGCCCCGAAACTACTCATACGTGTATAAACTGACAGTAGGCGGACCCCCTCGCGACATGAAGGTGAAATTTGATCTGATAACTGCCCACTTGACCCAAATCACCGCTTACTTATGACTAATTTGTGTTCGTTTCGAGACGTACCTAATCAACTCACCCATAGTTTGTTTTTCTGCTACCTTTCGCCCACCCAAGGTGGACCTGAACATCATGCGCAAGAGCGAATGTGTGAAGACAATCAACATCCTCTATATTGTCCTCGGTGTGATTGCCGGAATCGTGCTTGGCGGTCTCATCCTACTACTGATCTACAAACTGGTCATCACCATTGATGACCGGCGTGAGTTGGCCAAATTTGAACAGCAGGGTGAGAATATGCGCTGGGAAATGGCTGAAAACCCTATTTTCGAATCACCTACGACAAAAGTGATCAACCCAACCTACGAAGAAACAGCCTACTGAACCGCACATGCCTCGCACGATAGATCACCAAACGAGAATTATTAGGTTTCCGGTCTCGACGAGTTCGGTTAGCGTTGTTTTTCGCTTCTGCACAATGTTACCTGCACTGCGTACTCTTATGTTGCTTTCCGCCGTACAACACCGTGTATAAAATATGTATATCTAATGAACGCGCCAGTCCTTTCAGCATATATTTCCCTTTTTCAATTACGTGCTTATTCCCCGGTCTGTCTACTGATGTAACTTCTAGCTTTTAGCGCATACTTTTCTCAACGGTACTTTTAGCCTACCTATGCTTCTGTTCAATTCTATTCGCATGCATCATGTGTCTGTGCGTTTGCAAAATAAAATTGCTTCTTTAGTAGTATGCTTTCCCTGCTTGTGTAGCTAGCCAACATTGACTCTCCTGTTTTTGTGTTGCTGACCTATTCTGAGGTGAATTCCATTGTGGTATTGTGAGATTGCACGTTAAGCTGTTAGAAAAGTCAGCTGTTTTGGCCCCTTCTACGTTTGTCACGTGATCTACATGTTAATAAGATCTGTTGCTGAGGTGCACACAGCCAGCCCCTCTTTACTATCATTTTTGCGGAATCAGCCGTACCCTCATTGCATTCTAGGTCGGGTAACAAAATGTCTGCACTATGGGCCACGTTTTCCTTTAGCTATGCTCAGCGCGTGATGTCAGCCTTGACATGGTGGAAACAACGCTAACAGTTCTATTAGAGTTGCTGTAAAGGTGCACTTTTGCTGCACGAGGTCGATAAAAGTGTTTATTTGGTTACGTGATCCGTCAACCATGTCTCAGTAGAAACAAATGCCTCCGCGTTACATTCGCCTGCTCCACTTATTTTTGCGAAGTCCAAGAAAACAAACGTATGTATGAGTAGAAGACCATCAGGCAGTCATATTTGCAGCATTAAGATCTCTGACAAGGTGGGTTGCATCGTTTGTGTCACGTTGGTCTGGTGTGATTGAAAATTCATCAGGTGTGTCGGTCTGAGCATACAGCATGCTGCGGGCGGTCCTTCATCGGGTTACAATTACCCGATTTTTGTGTGCATCTAATAATAGGCGGCCATTCTGGTTCATTCCATGGTCTAACTGAGTGCAGATTGGGCTGTCTCCCATTTACTGTGCACGTGTAACTTGAATCACCACTGACCAGCTATACCTGATGCTTAGTCATCATTTGTCCTATTAAGTTGGCTGAAGTACTTGAATTCTAAAAAGCAAACTATACTCAGTGGGAGTCAGCAAAACAGGGCCATCCGTAGAAAACAAACTTGTAGTAGGTAGCCTGTCAATTATTGTCAGCCAGAGAGAATTCTTAGGCTGCAAATTCCTCGAAGTCAGATGTTCGAGGTTCGTTGCCCTTAGGACGGGGACTAGTTCACTGTTCATCATGGTTGCCTCACTGAACTATTGTTCTCAGTCTTAAGAGGCATCTCTTTGAGTATTCGCGTGCAACACTATCCTATCCACAGGTAGAGTTTTTTTATGTGGCAATTGGGCGATCTGTACCTTTATTTTTCTTTCATACATCTAGGAGATGTTCTCGAACCATGCTCCTGTGCGATACACAACCTAAGTTATCTGTAAAACGAGAATTTCCACTTTCGGTCGCCTGATACAGTATAGCTCGTTAGCAAGAAGGTACACCTGGACCTACTGCCCCTGTTGCCATCAACCGGAACACTTGTTCGACAGTTCACCGTGTCCTTTTGCTCATCGGCTTGCGATTCGATATATAAGTTCTGCTACTTATCAACAACGCTTCTGCGATGAAATCCCGCTGGAAGACCGAAAGTGTCCCTGGATGAGGGATACTCCTCCGTTGAATAATTTGGGATACATGTTCAAAGAACCAATAGCAATCAATGCATTCATCCATCGTCAGTCAACACAAAACTAATTTCTAGTATCAGTATATAACTAGCTTTGTTTTGCTTTGAAAGCGTCATCCTATCCTACCGAACTCCACTTTTTCCGAAAGTCCGTGATTTCCTTACTTTAAGCCAGTACATTACGGGTTGTGGGGTCACAGCTACTTTACAATGTCCCATATTAACGAACCATGGGTTTTGATACGAATAGCCCTAAAGTAGGACACATCTCTTTCCAGTTTTCCTCCCTCACGATCGTTATTTCCTGCCCCAACGATTGTTTGCTCACAAGCTGACTTCATCGCATTGAGCATAGCACAATAAACAAGCGATCGGATGTGCCTCGAGTTAGAAAAATCAATATGAGACAAACACCAAGCGGAGAATTTCGCACGTTAGTTCTGACTTGTGAACGCACAACGATCAACGTGTCTACTCGGCCACTAAAGTAGATCGGTTCGCCCGTTGGTTCGCCTGTGCAACACCATCAAAATACAGCTTCGTATCAGCGAATCAGCAGCTCGAATCCACGCACCTATGTTTCTACGAATCACAATTTATGGCAGGGTGTTATTAGTAAAACCAACTCTCGGGTTGACAATTCGCTGTCTCTTTGAGAGGGGGATCTTTGATTCGGTGCGGTTTTGTTCATTCAGTGTTCTTTGTCTACATCGTCCGGGTACCTTGATTCTTACTACATTTTTATGGATTGCCCGACGGGGTTTTACTTCATTAGTCTTCGGGTTCTTCTTCAAGAACTGTATCTTAATCCTTTCCAAAGTGCCGTGTCAAGATTGCAGCGTTGTTTTCCGAAACGTTGGATCAAAATGAAGAGAAACCGTGTGACGTACCCAGTCAGCAAATTGCAAAGCAACGCATTGACCTGCAACTTACCAATTATATTGTCTTTAGTGACGATTATTGTCTATTCACTAAGCATAGAACTTAACTCACTCTCATCTGCCTCAGTAAGATAACTCTTGTGTTTTTTGGCCTTACGTTTCAAATAGAATACTGGATCTTCGTGGCTACTCTGCGTGACCCGAATCTCTAGATCCGTCAACCAACCACCTCGATAAAGGCAACCACATATTGGTAGAGGCCTTGGCCTTTTCCATGGTGTGGTCTACATTTTGAGCGGTCTCAATAGTTTGTGAATGACACCGTTTCCGGCTCTTTAAGAGAGTGGTCTCTTCGACGGTGTCTTACAAGAGGATTTGCTTTCAGATATTTCTCAAGTTCTTTTTAACCGCTGAAGCCAGCTAGGTATCTTGAAGCGAATCGGTTTGATGACAACTATTCGCAGCCTGAGCGTCGCTGTTAAATTAGGTTTTCAGATTTCCATACACCTGTAGACTGTGTAGGCGCGATGCGCTCCCGCCTATGCAGCTGTGGTGAAAACGTAAACAAAGCAGCTGTGTAAAATAACGGATCTGTGGTTCGTTGGGGCATAGTTTTTTTCATGTTAAAGCCTCCCGGTCTTTTGTATACGGTGCCTCGATATGAATGTTAAGATATAGCGCTAGGAAACTTCGCTGAGGATGTAGGGAATTTCGAAGGAGCATGGAACGCTTCGGGCTTTACGTCACAACGTCAGAGACTTGGTATATTGAGACACCGTTAGATTTTTGTCGAAAAATCTTGAGATTTCTATGTTCAGGAAAGGGAGAGGGAACACCGTTACGGACAGCGATAAGTGTTACGATATTTGAGGAACCAACGGATTTGTACGTTCCGGCGAGAGAACCCTCTTTCCTAGGGTCTCGTCTTGATTATGCTTGGCAACCATATCGCAGACGCTGTGTCAGCGGCTCTGGAGGGAATTTATCTTTGCGCTGTCGACGTTTATTTGGTCGATGGAAAGACGTTTGAATCTTATTCGCCAGACTCATTAAACAAACCAGCAGCCAGCGAACGTACCTAAACTGCCGTATTTGTCATCACCTCCAGTGATCGGATCGTCTCACAGCCGCGAATACTGGCCTGATGACTGTAACTCGAGCAACTGAGACAGCGCTGTAGGGCAACCATGTTCTTCGATTTACCCTAATTGATGTAGGTGTGTGAAACCAACCGGGTCTTGTGCGTCTTCCTCGGTCAACTGACTGATAGCTGATGGATCGCTGCGTTGAATGGCTCAACCGTCCCTTTTGGACAAAGCGATCCCCTCAGCCAGATTAGGTGAAGATCATACCGATTACCGCACAATTCTGGGAGCAGCGCAGTTCGGGCTGAGTTCGCACTTCCGTCGTGTGGACTCGTCCATGAAATAGGCTCAACGTAGCCTGTTAGTGATTGGGAATCATCCACACTTTGCAGCACACAAACCAGTAGTATGGTTCGAGCCCGCAACTTTCCGCTTGGTAGTGGAACCCTATACCGTTTAGACCTGGGTGGTCATTTGGTGGTGCATCCACTATGCATTTACACATAGTACAGCACCACGATCCGTTAGTCCCTCACGCGGTTCATATCTCGTGATCCGGTTTTTACTGCTCGTCAAGGGACGAATTCCCAGATTGGGGGTGGTGTATGAGATGTCCTCCTGCATACGCAGATCACTCGGTACTCAGGTTGATTGATCTTCAAAATTTCCTCAGCCCTACGATTCAAGTGTTAGATGTATGATTAGAGGGGGTGGCATTACCTTCCATCCAAGTGCATCACTGATCAATCACTCGGGACCGGATGGGACGTTACTTGTTCATCTATTGGCCGGAAGTCCACGGGTGGTGGGAATTTCCGTACAGCTCCGTAGTGTACGCACTGTTGATGATTCCCAGCAAGGGTGGTACAGATGTGCAGTGCTTCCCGGCGTTTCACCTGCTGAGTGAAATCCAAATTACTCAGTTGCACCTCGAGATATATGACGTTGACGAATGGATCAATAAAATTTTAATTCACTCGTGTTGTGTTCGTTGGTTCCATTTATCAGAGCATCGGCCAGCTTCCCCTGTTGCCAAGTAAGTCGATCACTGTCTCCCTGCTGCTCCCGATTCACACAAATGAATATGGGAAAACGTCTTTGACAGGTTTAACTGTTTGCCATGTCCTACTACCAACAGATTTTCTCGGCTGACTAATTATACCAGTTAACAGGTTTGCAGAACCGATTGGGCTTGCCTAAGAACTTTTCACGCTCAGTTGACAACCTTATCCGACATTTTTTGTATGGACGCTCTTTATATGAATCATTGAACTTTTAGATAGTGCGCTACCAAACATAAGTAATTTGCTTTTTGTCCTTAGAACAAAGTGCGCTCTATAGGTGAATGAACCACGCAAGGAACCCTAACTCAAAGTGATTATATTGGCATAAACGAAGCCAGCAAAGGCGACACTTTATGTCAAAACCCAAAGCATGCCGGCATTCCTCAAGTCGTATTAACACTAGGCAGTAACAGAGGTTTATCGCTTTAAGAGCTCCAAAACGCAGACGAAATGCATTCGTTCATTTTATTCTGTACTGAACTCGCGTTCCGGAGGGTGAGTAACTCCAAGGAGGTCTCCAGATAGCCAATGCTAGTATTGGTCGTCAGCGAGCGGGAACCCTATCACTCGTCTTCGTGGTTTCCTTTTGTCGGCACGCTACCGTCAGCGAGCAGTCTTGTACGTCTTCTCCGGTCAACTGACTGATATCTGATGGATTGTTGGTAGTATTTGGATGGCGTTGAATTCATATCTGTATCGAAAACCTCAACCGTCCCTTATGGACAAAGTGATCTCCTTAGGGGTGGTCACTCATTATCGTCATTATTGGCTGTGAGAATCGCGTACTTACCGTACAGTGGTTGTAGCTGCCATAGTTTTGTCAGTCGATGATTCGAGGAGGTAGGTGAGGCATTCGGTCAATTAAAAACCGCGTTTCTCGCCGGTGACGATCCATGCTATTAGCCAAAGAAACACAGATGGCTTATCATTGGAATGCACAGAGGAGGCATCCTAGGAGTTTCTGTGAGGATTAGGACGTACATCTGGCCGTTTAGTTTATCCGACCACTTCCCTAAAAGCTTTCTGCAACCTTGAAACATACCTTGTATATTCTGATCGATCGTCTCATCGCAGGCTGCCATGCGCTTTTTCACCGTGCCACTATCCAAGGTTCCGTTGTGGAGATAGGCTACGTGTTTCAATGAACGAATACTCACGAAGGACAGCCTGGTAGCAGAAGACTATGGAGGGGTGGCGTTCAAGACGATTGATGTTCCGGCAAATACACTCATACCGGTTTGAACCTGAATCCTAGCTGAATCTCATTCAATTGAATGTGCTGCACTACCTCATGTTTCAGTTGGTACGATATTCGAGATATCGCAATACATTGCATAGACACAATACACTATTTGTAAGGTTGATGAAAACTGTTCGACTGCCCACGACTGGTATCGTCCTTCTTGGAGCCCATCAGGTAGGCACAATCTCTGAATTTCCGTCAACCTTAAGTTTTACTTAAACCCAACTAGCACGAAATTCGGCTTACACTTATCCGAATATCAATTAGGTTTTCACTGGAGACTCACCTGAATCTCTCGTTTGTGTTGTTCAGCTGGGATTCGGGTGAATCCCCCGTGAAAACCAGGTGATATGCAATAAAGCGCATTTACCGAATTTTCTTGTACTTTGTGTTCAAATAGAAAACGAAGTTGGCGGAAATTCTGGGACCACCGTTACCCGATGAACCCCAAGAAGGGCGGGGGCGGTCATGGGTTGTCGAATGATTTTCAGCGACCGTATGAGTAGTTTCCTTCACAGTAGATTTTTCCTCACGTTATTCAAGTCTTATCGACGCAGTTCTATAATGAGGTTAGTCAAAGCACATAGATTTTTATTGGCCAGAAAGTCAATAAAAATGATCATCATCATTATCATCATCATCAAAGACAGCAAAAATCAGTGTTTACACTGATGCTTCACTGCCGTACAACCATAAAGTTCGCATTTGTTCTTTGTATCCAGCTCGTTCTAGGAGAACAGGGGGAGATACAGTGTTAGACGGTCTCTGTTGTTGGTCATGTGGGGGTTTAATCTGAACGCTACAGTTCACGCTACATTTCGGGGTGGATCCGAAGGAAGCGTCGTCCTTCCGTACATGCATGCTTCGGTGAAGGCACGTTTAACTAGCTTGGAAATCAGACCTAGTGAGACGCAAAAGTTGATTTTCGAAAACCCAAATTTCCCCAACTTAAACGTAAATGCTAAAGACGCAGTCCAGACGTTATGTATAATGCATTTCCCTACAGTGGTCGATTTTTGGTTGCACTGGCACTTTTGCAGATTGGACTACCATCACTCCATTAGCAGCATCAGCTGTAAACTTTAGCTGTCGTTCTCTTACTGAGCGAGCAGGACATACCTTCGATCATCACAAACTGGCCTATGTAAATGGCATCCTCATGAGTAGCACTCCCCTTCAGCAGGTTTAGACGTCTTTTAAGTGTTGCTCCTTATTGAGGTAGTCAGAGCGATACTGGAATGTGTTTTTATTAACTCTACCATCGGCTAATGCAGTTGCTGACATTATGAATTTCGCTGGAGATTACGAAATAACGTAGCAATCAGCTCTGCAATTATGTTTAAAAGCACAATCTTGCAATTTCCCCGGGCTGCGGACAATTTAGTTATTGCCAACTGTCTTGTTCACATTCGGTAGGCACTATGGTCTCATACGAAATCCGATTAGGTAAGGTAACAAAAAATAGTACCTTAGTCAAAAGATATATCACTCACGGACGCCAGAATAGAATGTGCACTCCTTCTCACCGAATTAATATCCAAAACTTCGCGTACTTGTTAAAACTCCAGGATATCTGCTCGCATTTGTCACCAGAGCATCAGGTACTCATTCAGCAAATAGTGGGAAAAACTCCGTCCAAATATACTCACCTACGCCTCTCCATCAACTAATTTTGGTTGCATTACACTGACATTTAAAGCTATAGCCCTCCCCCCGGAGAGTGTTCTGTTTGGAGAAGGACCACTCTTCTAAAGGGCACAGAACACTATCTTCCGAAACAGGACCACTTCCATTAGGGGCCCGTCTTGATGGATTAACGCACACAAGAACAATAAACAAGCTATTCAGTCGAGTCTCCTGTGAAAACCAATTTGACTTGCAAACTGTCACGAAGAGACTGGACCTTACCGTGGTGTGACGGTTTGCGCACCTCAACGACCCATTGAGCTATACTGGGGGGTGTCCCCGCGACACTCACAGAGTCTCTCATACCAGGTTGGTCAGTGGTTAGAGTTCTGACAAACACAGTCTCCTGGTTCTCCAGGTTGGGGGTTGGAACATCTGGCGACTTGTTCCGTAGAAATGGTGATGCATTTGCATTTCCCGCCAAACACCGCTGCCTTGCGGTTAGGCTTTTGAGCCAAAGGCTTTGGTTGAGGACCCCAATCGTCCTCCTGTCTAGGTGTGGGCGCCCTGACAGTATCCCAGCCCACGTACAACCATGTACGGCAGTGAAGCATCGGTGTTAAACACTGATATCATGCTGTCGATGATGATGATGACTTGCAAATCACTGTATTTGTCGAAATAGTGTCAGTTTGTCATGTAGATGAACTGACACCACCTTATGGATAGCAGACGAATTTCCACCCAGGAACAGAGTGAGATCCTTGGGTTTGAAGTGTGGTGTCTGTTTCGGTGTTAGGAAGGGAACTCGCTGACTAGTCTGAGCAGTTTTTCCACTGGGTGCGTTCACGGCCACGTATTTCGTCCTAAATATTTGTATTGACGAAACCCTCAGTATGACTTTCTGAATATGGATATGGGCCAATCTATCTCTAATGACTACTTGTTATCAAAGTGTTGCAAGTGTAGTCAGGTTTTTTTGACCGCGTTTCCAGACATTGCTTCATGATGCAAGGCAACTCTCCTAAGGATCACGAGTTGGTTTTCGAGGTTCTATGTCTGGCTGATGTCTAGATGTGTACAACAGCACAGTAGCTCACCATCAGTCCTCTTCTCGAGTCGTTTGAAAGCCGTACACACTAGAGATATCACATCTAGATTGTTTTAATTACAAGCGTTTCGGCGTTCTTCACCCCTTGTGGGGTCCTTGCCGTGTGGACGTCGTTCCTCATTGAAATGCCTATTTGAACTACTGACTAGTGTCACAAGTAGACGGCATAATGTCAGTAATTGGAACACAGTCTGTCCATTGCTTAGGACGCCTTTCCCTTAGGATTCACGCTTATGCGACTTAAAACTCACGCTTTTTCGGTGGCTGGATTACGTTTGTCAACCGTACGTGGTTCATTTCTAATTATCTTTAGGTCACGTTCGTTTGAAAATAGTGTTGTACTGGACATTCACAGGGGCATCCACCTACACACAAGTACAATCCACTCACCGTGTATCCTTCAAACTCGGCTGACGTAGTCATGCGACAAAAATGTACTACTTCGTCACCAAAACATTATACCACACTCAAATGGTTTGATCTCTTAAAGTCTGCTGTCTGTTGGCCACCAGACTCTATCTCACTGTTGTCGTAACCCGAAGATAAGACGAATCCAATGTAAATAAATAGAAAATTCCAACAAGCTGTTATCTCCATTTCCGTCCTGTTCGGGAACAGGGCCCATCGTTTGGCGGTTTATTAGCCGAGGTATTTTTCATAAGTCACACTGATTTCGTTATGGAAGGTAAGAACTTGAAGATGAAGATGCTGGTGAGTGGCTAGGTCCTCCTTGTGATTCCTCTAATTTCTTGCGAACGAAACCCTAGGTGCCGTCTGAACTGATTCCCCTACCCCGTAGAAGTCGCATTTCTTCCTTTCGAAATCATTCCAGGTCGGTTTTTCCCTCTGTGTTTCAGCGTCTCCTATCCCTATGGGCTCGTCGGTCTCTCCTTTACCCTCCATTCTGCCGTCGTCAGCCATTTTCCAACGCTAGAAGCAAGAATACTAACTGTGCTAGTACATCTCCGGAAACTGGGCTTCGTTTTGTCCCTGAGAAGCCCATCTGGCGACGATTCGACGTGAGCATAGCGGCTGAAACAGAGGAAGACAAAAGTGTCCAGGTAATGGCAGAACTACGCATAAGCAAAACAGATTGTTTTCAACGTATGTAATTTGCCGAACCAGAAGTCCGCCCAGCGGCACTGTACCTCTCCTATGCAGATTAAAACTTGAAACAAGGACATGTGAGCGGCAAGGCGGGTATGCTCCTCGATCCTACTGCTTGCGAACATGCACCAGGCCACACATTACAGCTCTATTCGAACGAAGAATAGAATTTCCCAAGTCTCTGCAACCTCTACCACCACTGACCTGATCTGTAGGTCCAAATGTCACACTCCGAGGGAAGTCGGGTCGAGCCAAAAATTGAAATGCACTCACTCTGACAAAACTTGATGTTTCAGCGTATAGCTCGCTTAGCTTATGGTATATGGCTATACGTGAAGTAATACGTTCTCGCTATTCCAACAGGGCGTGAAGCCACTTAGACAACACAAAAATAGAATTTCCAAAGTTACCGAGTTATTCTAGTGTTTGAATTGAATGGCACAGTCCTGCTGAACTGATCATGACAGAAATTCACGTCAATTTTTTGTCGCCTTCATTGAAATGCTATTCATCCAATTTACTGCGTTTCTAACAAGTGTATGCTGCTGTTGGCCATCCTTTCACAGGATTCGGAAAACTCCAACATTTTTCATATACCCCGCAGTTCGTTGCCCCCTCGTGTCCAATTGGATTTGAACACGATCAAGCTCTTGGAACGTCTCTCATTGACGGACTTCGGCACGGAGGTACGTTGCTGTTCGCAGCCAGCGTGTGAACGTTTCCTCAAATTCATCAATTTATGTGATAAATTTGGAGTTTGAGAAATACCAATTAGAAATGGAACAATTATGAGAAAATACCAATGATTGAAGGTGTTTCTTATCAACGTTTCAGACACCCAGAATAGCCCTTTCGACTAAAAATCAACTTAAGTATGCATGTTTCCCTCATGAAGGACGATGCATACGATTGTTGAGCGAATCTGAACCACCTGCGGCTTAGAACCGATTAATGCAGCTCACACAATTTGATGTCATCTAGGTCCCCGAGTAACAACCGCTCAGATTGAAAGAAGAAATCGTTCAGCTGTAGCACCCTTTTGGTGCTTAGCTGCCATGCTGCCCGAAGGAAGCACGAGGGCTGAGATACTGTCAGGTTGCCCAACCCTAGACGCGCTCTGACCACTTAAACCATGTTTTCCCATGTGAATAAACTAGGTACGCTATATGGGCCGATTGAATTTCGTAATCTCCCTGTCGCACAATTTATGAGCACATTAGGTGACTGAAGGGTGTTGGCACTGTCCTCACGAAATTCACTTAAGTCGCATCGGTGAAAAGCTACCTGTGTCAAAACAGCATAGCCTTCAACCAACCGAGAGGCTGTGGGTTCAAATCTCCCTGCAGATTTACGGGGTGTGCGTTGCTGGCAATTCCCGACAGAGTCAAAACAGTTGCATAGTGATTCTAGACTTTTCAATAGGATTGACTTTGCTTCGAAGATGAGAGCTCTAACAAACTGTTCCACGTTGGAGTCTTTCTTCCGGTACATTTACCCCAGAAAATCAAATATTTATTTCTTCAACAATTCTTTGCTCGTTGTATAGCAGTATAGTTACAAATATAAAGTTAATTGCAAATGTAGATCCTGTGGCATGGTGACAGTAAATCCATCATTCCGATGTTCTGTTTCGCCGCTGTTTTCCTTTCTTGGTCAGCCAGACTGCTGCGACGACGGTATTGTCACCGGAGCCTGCTTCGAACTGTTAGGCTATTTTGCTAAAGCTACTGTCATTTACTGCCCACCGGTAAAAGGACATAGTTACCAAGGCCTGTTTATGCGAGTGTGGCATGGAAAAGCGTTAGCGCTTTAAAGTTGGAACGACATAGTTACCAGGGCTTGTCTATGCGAGTGTGGCACGAAAAAGCGTTAGCGCTTTAAAGTTGGAACCCTTTATCACTGGGATGCGCAGGACATCCTTTTTTTACCTACCCCACATTTTTAGCTCATCTACCTGGCCCGACGGTGCTACAAGCTGCGGACAGATCACAACGAGCTCTGTATAACCGGACTTCTCTCATTTTATTCCACACAGTGTTGGTCATCACACGGATCGTGTAGAAATTCCGACAGACTGAATTACCACTCACCTAAATTCTCTAGGGAAGGTTGCGCTCAAGATAGCTCGGTGGTTAATGCGCTAACTCGCTGAACGGAAAGTCCGTGGTTTGAACCCAAATCCAGCATCTCGATTGCATAGGCAGCCTGGCAGTATTTCAGCCCTCGGGTGGCACGACAGCTAGATACTGGTAACTGGTTTAACTTCGGATCAAATGTCAAAGTGTGTTGTCCTTAAAACTGACCGCAGTTGGTCGTATCTAGGCTTTCACACCTGCAGACGGCGGCGGATGCGACTGCGGCTTTTTTATACGGGTTAAAAACATCCAGAACGGGAAGTCATCTCAGACCAGTTGGATATGACCACATAATCGTTGTAGTGTTGATGAGAAGTCGTCTGTGGATCGTTTTGACGCTTTAGTATGATCTTACGATCGTAATCTGGAAGCACACGTTAGTTGGCTTGACATGATCATGACAGGTTGACCAGGATCCAACAACCATGAACTGTTCAAACAAGCAACTTCTCTTCGTGTTCATACTGAGCACCCTATGTGTATCATTTAGCGAAGTGTAGTTAGAAGGCGAACGATTTACAGCTTCTAGTTCCAGCCTATCCTTTGCCTACTAACAATGAACACTTGCTCAAATACGTTCTAAATTTTATACTTGCTTAGTTTAAAAACTAGTGATTATGCACCACGGCCTTTTAGAGTGACAAACGAACGCAAGCACTGACGGCAATCTGTTGGAGTGTTGACACTTGGTGTGCATTCATTAGTAGACGATCCCGTAGCTGTTGATCTGTTCGTCGAGCTTGGCAGTTGATTTACAAAGGTATCGTCACCATTCGAGGAGACACCATCGATGCATGGTTGGGAGGGTAGCTCCTGTCTTCGCGTTTGTGCACGAAGGGAGGGACCATCCACCCAACCAAGCACTTGAATGGTGAGGAAACGTTTGCAGGTCGACTCCCAAGCTCGGCAAACAGGTTGACACTCACTTGATCAACCACTACCAACAAGTACTAGTGTAAGCAATCATTTTCAAAGCGAATCGTCGAGCGAGACCCCAAACTCCGATTCCGTTTTCCCCCTAAGTTTTTGTTGATCATCTCGTTATAGCAAGTCGATACTTTGAATGATTGCGGATGTGTGAAATGTGCTGTAGGTCTGCTAAGGTGATAGTCGTTGTTGTGATTCATGATAGTACAAGAATGTCGCTCAGTATAGTTAGTTTACCTCTGTGCGTTGACTAATTCATCGACCTTTTTTCTCTCCTCTCCCCGTGGACACCTAGAAATGTCTGGATATTTTGGAAGAAGCGATTCGCTACGCTGATCCTCTTCTGACAGATATTGCTTTCGAAGGTACAACGAGAAACGAACGGTTGTCACGAGCTACTGTGGCCCCTTTGTACAGTATTTTAGAGGCAATGGATCCTAACTACAGCTGCCCACTGGATGATGATATACCAGCTGTCGACCCTAGCCTGGCGGAGTGCATTGTGAATGGTGCTCCTGTCATCTGGGAGGGCTATTTTGTATCCCCATCGGGAAATGTTCCGATTGAACCAAAAGGAATTGAAAGACGAAAGAGCGGGGTCCGGAAATGATGCCACTTGCACCAAACCCTTAGCTAATGTAACTTTGTGAATGAAACGTAAAATACATGTGTGGCACATCGTCACTTTTATGCATAAAGATAGGATGTTTTGGGGCAGTGGTTTATGAAGTAATTCGCACCATGTATCCACTCAAATACATCGCGAAACGTTACTCCGCACTCCAGGTTCTGCGAACCTCAATCATAACGTTCTCGATACAGTACTCTCTCCTTATAAGAAACAATTTGTGGGCATCCATCTTCGAGATAGTTTCAATCGAAATTTGAGCCAGAAACAAAAAGCGAATCCAAAAGGGATGTGGGAACTTTTCTACCCACCTTACGAACAAACGACAGTTAAGTGGATTCAGTGCCAAAATTCCAGGAAAATCATAGAGCTGCACGAACGCCCGCTTGATCTCTTCCCTTAGTGCTAGGAAAAGACCTACACGAACCCTGTTCATTTGAGCAGCAGAACCAAATAATTCCTCGAGTAACTCTTTGTTTTGAACTATACATCTTACCCAACCATGGTCATTTCGGCGAACGACAAAGAGGGGAAGTCATCCGTAAAAACGCCCGATTATTACGTGACAGATTGAACTAATACCGACGTTCGTCCTATCACTTGTTATTTGTTTTAGGTGAGTAGAGCTCGATCTACTTTGTAGAGCTCGATCTAATTTTGTTGCATGACAAGTCGAACAGGCTATACAGTCTTACGTTATCCGAACGTCCTGAATGCGTACCAGCCAGCCGTAAAGTCTCCCACTTACTATTTCGGTCTATCCTGGATGCAGTGGCGACGCGAAAATGAATGCAGGAATGTTGCAAATGTTCTGCGGACTTATACGCACAAGAAGCTCCCCCAAAGCAAGCAGTGGTCCTCAGGATCGCTCGTTGGGATTTCTATAGGCCCCTCTAGAATTGCCTTTCTACCTCCTACCCTGGAAATGATTTATCACTAAAAATCTGAATACCACCTTTGATGATACATGGGAATGGTTCATAGCTTGCCAGTGGATAACCTCGTAAGGCCTAGACGTGACACGTCACCCAAGAAATTGCTGAAAACTCTTCAATAATCATAAACAAGATGAATGTCCCTTTCCATGGACGTTACGGGAACCGAATGAAGAACGTACTTTCCATCAGCTGACATGGACACCACATCCGGCTCACACATTGGCCTGGCATATAAATGCGCCGCCGAAGTTACACGTTACACTGGCAACCCTACTTGGCCCACCGGTCTAGTCAATCGCGGAACCTCTCAAAATCGAGCAAGCCCTCTTTGTAGACGCACTGTCTGAATCTACGGGCAAAACACCGCTTAGATCTGATCTGCGTCATCAGCAGTAGCACTTATTTTACGGAGTAAACAACACCTAGCTGAGAAGACCAACTGTAGCAGCGCGATATCAAGTGCGGAGCACGTCCAACCAGCCCTCAGTGCGTTTCCGCTTGACTTCTTCGAATGTATCATTCGAATCGGGTTTTTAAGTTCAGTAGCTCAGCCATGAGGAAGGCTACCGTATCTGAAAAAGTTCAAGTAGCGAGCGAGGAGACATCCAAGGTTTCCCATAAATTCACCGGAGATCAATTCGATTTTGTTACTAATCGGGAAATAAGTAAAAGTTGACGCCCCTAAAGAGACAAACTTATGTCCTGACTGTCGAAATGTGCAGTTATACAGACTAAGACGTTGATGAATGGCTACAATACACTAGCGTTCCGGAGATCGTTGGAAAGTGAAGTCTGGCTTGGTGCCGATGCTTGCCTCGGTAACGGCCGGAACAGTAGTAGGCCAAATTTTCTCCACACAAAGACCAGGAGAAGTACCCAGAACACCAAGTGTCACAGGAAGGAGTGTCGTGCCTGTATTTTTTGACCACACGTGTGATTTAGCCGCACTACTGCTCAGTCATTCGTAACCGGACCACTTGGTCTTCAATACTGGTTGGAAGGTCGAGGGTTCGAACCAAACTGTAGACCCGAAAGATGGAGGTTTCGAATAAGACTGAAACAGCTTCAAGGCTTTTCGGCTTTAAGGAACGGGAACTAGGTCCACACTTCAATTTCCTTGCATAGATTGCTTGTGGCTTTCACTGAACCCTGTGCCATGGATGGGACTTTCGGAGACCCAACCGGATACAGAAATCATTCATAGGAAAAATTGTATTGTCGACTTTAAACAGGGGGTACTCACAGTGCCAGCGATTTGCCCACAAAACTCAGCCGTCCGTAGGAAGACCTGTATAAACGAAGCAGGAATAAAACGATATTCGAGCTTACCAATACGATGTCGGACTGCTTGCTTCCGCCTCTCCCTCTCATTTGAGGTCGCATCTCCGGTGCCATTTGCAGCACCGCCTTTGGTATCTTCGGCTTTCGCGGGCTCCTCTGCTTTTTGCAGATCGATGAATTTTTTGAACTCGGCAATGTCCTGGAGGCCGAGTTCAATTCGTGTCAGAGGACGACGGTGCATGATGATTTATGCATAGGTAAAGCTGAATAGGGGGGAAATTGAACAAGTAGGGCAGATCTCATGACGTTAGAGGGGGTAATTAAAATAAAGTGACGCTCTGTGTATCTCGAGGTGTATAGAACGATGCCGGTTTCAAGTGGGAACGAAGATGACACGGAAGATGACTCGGCTCGTCGTTGAAGCTGTATATGTTATAAAAGTGGATTACACAACTCTAGGACGCATATACACGCAAACGTATACATCACCGCAACTACAACCACCGCAACTACTGAAATATAACGTTTGAGGTGAAATAATCCACCTTCAACAATCCGGGCGCACTTTTACAGATCAGTCTACCAAACTACTGTGCAGCACTTTAATTAGAGCTGTGGTAACACCCACGCAGGCAGAATGGAGCTATGTTTACGCCAACGTACAGACATATTCGAATCTCATATGCCGGACAACCTTGGTTTGCTCATTGAACATAACTGAACAACCACAGACGATTTGTGAGAAGTTGATGCCACGTGTAAATTCCTGGCGATGTTTATCCTGGTGAATATCGGACTAAACATGCAGACTTGCTATAGGCCACCAGTCGACCCAAACAAGGTACCACAGCGAATGTCAGCATTAATTACCTCTTCATCATGGAGACACTGGCCTCAACCGCCAATTTCCTCTAGGTTTCACGTGGTACCGCACTTTCATCATAGTACTATGCAACTGTTCCCAGAAGCCGTGCACTAGCGCATCGTCAGCGATAATCGAAAACAGATGGAATTCTATTAACTATATGGTTGATGATACTGCCGCCCTTTAGGTAGTCAGGCAGTTGCTGATTCGAAAATGGAAAGCTTCATGTCTGTATAAATGCAATGACATACATATATGATGCTCACACCTCATTCCCCTGGAAGAAGAACCACCCACAGTGACCTTAGTTTGGGAGAGGCAATCTCTCTCGCAGGGGAACAACCCATAATGATCATACGAGCAAATAATAATACACTGCTAATTCTGATAGTGATACAGTGGTACGCCGAAGATAGTATGGCGCTATCGTGACTAGAACATAGCAAATACTACCACATCAAATCTATTTTTAAGGGCCGCGGACACAGTTGCCACATTCAAACTCAATAAAACCGCTAGGAAGCCAACATCTAACGAGGCGGCTAAGTGGTTAGAGCGCTGACCAGAAGGTGCGTGGTTCGAATCCGACCTCTGCTTCTCGACTTCCCCTGTCTAGGCTTAAGCAACCCAACAATATTCCAGCCCTCGTGCTTCCTTCGGGTGGCATAGTAGCAAAAGGCTCCGAAAGGGTGCTACAGCTGAACGATTATATTATCACTATTAACTTTTTATGCTGTACTGATCTCTAGATTCTGAAAGCATTTGCTACCAACATCATTGACAATAGCACTAGACGAGAATACTGATGCTTCACTGCTGTAAAACCATGTCAATTTATTTCAAAAAAGCCTTGTAATGGAAAGAAGAAATCGGATGGGGAGGTGACCTAGCGCTAGTCTACCACAAACATCCGAGGTGCCTGTCCCTTCAACACTCAGTCATAGTTGTAGAAACCAAACTGTCTACCTCTGGCGAGACTAATCATCAAATTCTTTAACAAAAGCAAAACATCAGTGCTCAACACTTACACTTCGTTGAAGTACAACCATAACTCATTTGAAAGCCTTGTTTTGAAGACAAGGATACAAGTGGATTGGAAAGAAACTTAGTGCTAGCCTGCCACAATCATCTCGAGGTGTCTTCACCTCCAGGCACTCATTCAAACAGGTTGGATAAAAACTGACAAGAACGACACTGAGGTCAAATCCCGGAAACGTATTCTTCCTGGTTGAGGGTAAAAAATCCCTCGATCAGACTATCAGACTTCAGGTGAAATGAGCATTCGTGCGAAGCGGGAATCTTGTTGGATCCAGAAAGTTGAAGAGATGGACGAGCTGGTAGACTGAGAATGTGTAAACTGTTCCAGCTGGTACGCGCAACGGGCTCATATGAGCCTCTGGTGACCGAAACAATCACTGATAACAACGGCTCGCTAATCTGGGAAAATTGCCTGAATCGTTGGCCTGATTACTTTTAACTGGCCATTTGTAGTAGCTCAGTCGGATTCTCAACCGACAATGCAGCCCTGAACAGTAAAATTGGAAACCCCGACGGCTTCGGAAATAAGAAAACGCCTTTTGTCCTTCAAGTGTCACCGAGCTGATGCTCCCGACGGAGTCCCATGCACTGAGTTCAAAGATGGAGCAGAAAAACTCATTCTGTTTTTGCCTCTCCCTAGGAGAAAGAGATCACTCCAATCAACTGGAGTGAGTCGACAGTGGTGTCCATTTTCGAAGAGTGCTCGCAGAGTATAGCAATTACAGAAGAATAAGCTTGACTCCCCGTTGTAACCAGACTCTAGGCGTCGCTTATTTTACGTCGTCTGACGAAGACTCGTGAAGACGGAACCCTGGAACAGCAGGAAGGATTCCGGTGGGGAAGGGGCTATGTGGACCACATCTTCACACTCCATTAAGTGTTGGAACAACGACATGCCCTACAGTCTTGGTCTTCCTTGACTTCAATAATGAGTTCGGTTCTGTCGATCGCGCTATGCCTCAGACGTTCGTGGATATTATATGCTCTTTGTATTCACGAAATTGGGGGTGCATGAGTGGATAGGAGGCATTTTCACGAGCAGTAGTGTCACAAGGATGCTCACTTTCTCCGTTTTTGCCTAATTTAGTTACTGGTGAGATAAAAAGGAGAAGATTGGAAGACCCCGAATCCCTGGCGTCCAGATCTCCCCGGGCAAGAACCAAGTCCACCTGGAGTATGCAGACAACATTGCTTTCATTTTGAAAAGGGGTAGGAAGCACAAGCAATACTATAAAAGCTGCTCAAGGTGATCCGGTCATTCGGCATGTGCTTTGCACCCACAAAGTGCAAAATCATGCTACAGCGCATACAATCTTTCGACATGCTTCTGAGAATTCAAGGAGTAAGTACAGGTTGTGGAACAATATACGTATCTTGGGATTTGCCCTAGCTCTGATGGCAGTGTGTCGAACATCGAAGTCCAGAAGTGCGCTTGCTAAATTGCGTCACTTGTGGCGTCAAAAGGAATCTCACTGAGTCTCAAAGGAAATGTGTATCAGGCTGCAGTACAGGATTTGTTGTACGACTGTGGGACTTCGCCAATTCGGGTGGTCGTTGACCTCTGATACATCAGAGGGATAGCTGGAATCGACTAGAACCAGCGAACTCGTAATGATGTAGTCAGGATGCTGTTCTTAAGTGAAGCAGAAGATACTTCACCCAAAGAATGCACACAACAGTACAAATTAAGAGTAGAGACTCGGAGGAGCAGTTCAGCTGCAGCACCCTTTCGGTGCCTAACTGCCATGCCACCAGAAGGAAGCACGAGGGCTGGGATACTGCGAGGCTAATAATAATAATCATCATTCAGCTGTAACGCCCCTTCAGTGCCTAGCTGCCATGCCACCCAAAAGAAGCACGAGGGCTGGGATACTGCGAGGCTAATAATAATAATCATCATTCAGCTGTAACGCCCCTTCAGTGCCTAGCTGCCATGCCACCCAAAAGAAGCACGAGGGCTGGGATACTGCGAGGCTAATAATAATAATCATCATTCAGCTGTAACGCCCCTTCAGTGCCTAGCTGCCATGCCACCCAAAGGAAGCACGAGGGCTGGGATACTGCCAGGTTGCCCATGCCTAGACAGGGGAATTCGAGAGGCAGAGGTCGGTTTTGAACGAGGGACTTTCTGGTCAGTAAATTCGCTATCTAACTGAGCCATCTCGCCCCACTGCAAGTTAAGGTGGCTGGGCCATGTGTTACGCATGCGGACGGACTGTCTGCCCAGACAGACGCTGTAATCCGTGCCTATTTCGGAACGGTGGGAACCCAGAGGTGGCGTAGGAAATGAAGGCTGTTATGAAAAGTTTCGGTGACGTTGATGCAGTTCGCTCACCAGCATGGGTTCACGTGACCCTTCCTGTGCTTGGCCGGAGACACTGAACGACATGGCGACTAGCTGACATCAGTGAAGTTCGCGCTGTCAGTTTCTATCCAAAGTGTCTGAGTGCTGGAGATATAGGCAAATCGGATGTTTGTGGTAGGTTAGCCCTAAGTCCGCCTCCCTGCTCCATTTCTCCCTTCTTTTCACAAATAAATTGATGTGGTTGTGCGGCAGTGAAAAATCGCGGTTTTCATCTGGCGTTGCTGTCACCGATGATGGTGATGACGTGAGCAACACATTCCGTATAGCCTCCGAGAGCAGTTAATCGCACACTTAGATTGGCCATATAACAACTATATACGACGATCTTGTATTCAAGAGTGTCACTCCTTTTGGAACACGTATACGGAGTCAGATCACACCCTCTTTCGTGCCCGTATTAAAGCTTGCTTTCAAGCAGCTAAGAAGACTAGTCACCGCTAAGATATGCACTATCCGAAAAATTCGATCGTCAAAGAAGTCTATCAAACGCGCTTGCACCGAAGACCGCTGGACACGAAGCGAACCAGTCAGCCAAATAAGGACTTGTTCAAAATACGGAACGCTCTGATCTCAGCTATTGACTGCGCGCGTCCGTAAACTAGGCCACGTCCCAATTTAAGTTGGATCACATAGCGATCCATGTCCCAGACCAAGGTGAGAAAGGTAGTCGCACCGAGACGAGAATAGGAATCAGCAACAAGATCTACGAAACAATACCTGACTATCAGTCTTATAAATGACCAGTAGGATCGGTGGCTGAGGAAAGCCTAAGAAATGGAAAAGGCGGCTATTAGAAATAGTTGATTTCTTTTTCTGCTCCCTTTCGGCTAACAAAGCCGCCGGTCACTGAATTCATTACGGGGGAAGACGGTTCAAAAATCAGTTCCCAAGTCCCGACGCCTGCTTCGGTGAAACGAGTACTTCAAAGAACACTCCAGCTTATTTGACGTGCCCAGTATAACAATCAACGCACCAACAGATTCGTAATAGGACGTGAACTGCTTGGTCCCAACCGAAGATGCTGGGTGAATTACTCACACTTCATAGGTTACGCTGGTTAGGACATGTATCCGCACGCCAGAAGACCGTCTACCTCGCAGAGCTCTTTTCGTTCAGCCCTGTGCTGCGTGGGAGCGAGTGCAAGGTGGACAGTGCATGACCTGGCGATGAAGTATGAGACCACTAATCGATAAACGGAGCTGGGCTGAAAACTGCCGTCTCCCTGGATGAGGACCACGGGAATCAACTCATTAATGGTTAATGACGCTGGCAGAAATGGCTCTATTGTGCAGTCAGTGACGCTCGTGCAAATTTATCGACTTCGGTGCCCACATACCGAGTTACCGAATTAACTAAACATGCCATCGCCTCCAAGACTTGGCTGTGTGTCCCACACACTCTCACTTTCCGGTGACCGAAACCGTAGTAGCTCGAATCAATGGGCCTATGGTACATGATTTATAAATGAGGAATCGACCGATTGAGTAAAGGTGAAATCAATAAAAAATAATAGTTCGGCTGTAATACCCTTTCGGTGCCTAGCTGCCGTGCCACCCAAAGGAAGGAGATGGAAGAGAAGCACTCGTTCGGTCTGAAGAAATTCGTGCACAGTGTTTAGAAGACAAAGGTGCCAGAGGGATGGCAGATATCCTATGGCGTTCCTGTCATCAAGAAAGGTATCAGCTCGGAATGTGAGAATTGCCCGACTATCAGTTTGATCACGGTCGCTTCGAAGTTGCTCACAGATATCATGCTATGCATACCGACTAGCACTCGTGAGAAGCAGAGTGCTGAAAAATATCCGGGTTGTGCATCAATTAAAAATCTTTGCGTCGCGACAATTTCTCAAACACGGTCACACATAAAAGGCCAACAGCTGTCGGCTTCTTACATTCAAGGGCAGTGTTCGATTTCATCGAATTGTTGCTTTGTGGCGGTCTCTTTTAAAGGCATGCCGAACATTTTCATTAAGTTTCCCCAGTCTTTATAATCCAACCGCTTTGAGCGCATGAAAGTCTGCAGAGAGTACTATCCCAAATTCATCAAACAAATGTGGTGTCCTTTGTCAGCTTTCCTTCTCAAATTCGGAATCAGATTAATTATCGAAGAAGTGCTCACTTTTTCACCTGTAGGATGGGCCTCTTCCCCGAGGGAAGACCCTAAATACTTGGACTATTCGGAGATGTTGCGCTACTTGTTTGGAATCCCAATCAGATACAACATACAATGAATGATCTAAATAGTGTTGCCACGCATTTTGGTATGCACTTAGCAACTTCCATGTGCAAAGTGCCATTAAAAGAATGGGTCAGTAAACTACTAAAACTTATGAAAGCATCGAACCACTAAATATACTGGACAGGTTTACCTGTCTGATAGGCTGTAGTAGGTCGAAGTGTCACAACCACTGACAAAGTAAATGTTAAAATCGCTAAATGCTGTTCTGCCTCCCTTCATCTTGGGCACCTCTTGAGTCAGCTTGGCATTAGCCTGTCGGTGAAATGCGGGGCCTTCAATGCGACTGTGCGCCAACTGTTGCCTTAGGGTTGTGAGGCTTGGTCTTTGTGCGTTAGAGACAAGAGACTGCCGGTCTATGCTCAGCGGTGCATCTGAAGCATTGAACGTGTACTATGATAACAGTGACTTAGCGATGGTACAGTGGAATGAATGTGTCTTGATAACAAGGCCAAGTGTTTTTCCCACCTATGGGTTGGTTCGGCTGCAACAAAAACGCTGGCTCGGCCATTTTCTCCATATGCCAGTTGACCGGCTGCCTCGCCGTGCCCTGTTTGTTGAGGCAGAATCTCAGTGGAAGATACCACAAGATAGACAGTGCATTATCAGGACACATAGGATGAGAAATATAGCAGAGTCTTGGCGGTACTGGTACATATCGTCTGTGGTGTCGGCTTATCAAAAACCCACCACATTACTGATTGGAAGTACTAACTGACATGGTGATGCAACACAATAAATATCCATAATCTTGCGCTAAACCACTGGTCCGCTGTTTTTTTACTTTGTTTTTACGTGTTTTTCTGTACCTCCTCTATCAGACACTACCCACCGCCGTAAGTGGCGGCTATCTGAAGTACTATGTGTACGTACACAGTCGAGTCCGCACAAACTCCAATGGATTTGCCGGGACTCAGTGAACGATGTGAAAGACTTCGGTAGAAACGACAGTATGATTAGAATTAATTAAATATACAGAAGCTGAGCTGGAATTCAACTTTCTAATTTCTCAGGTGAATTTAAGTTAAAACATTCGTGCCAACAAACACGGAAGTGTTACCCGGCTGACAATAACGTGCCCAACTGGCCCGTCTTTTGGCCAAGCATTTAGCAAATGAGTGGTACGGACAGTTGAACGTATCTATCGTCTCTCTTTGGCAAACTGTTGTTATGCACGTTCAGCCGGCTGTAGGGTCCTGGGATAGTCGTTTCGATAGGGTAGAAAGGTTTAAATTCAGACCGCGTCAATGAATGGTTTCTGTTTTAGGTGGCGTAATGTGACGAAAATCGATTTTCTTTCAACTTGGTGTGTCTTCTCTCTTTTTGTTTCCGTTCAGCTGAACCTTGGCCAGTTGGCTGGTATTTCCGTACCTTTCGTTACAATGTTTTATACTGACGTAGCACTTCGCGAAACTATAAACTGCCTGTGTGATTACACCAATGTCAATGGGATAGACACTGGTGTCCCAAAAGACAACCTAAAAGAAAGTTCGACCCTGTGTTTTAATCCAGCACTCAAAGCTACAGACGGATAGACGGTGTCATCATGGAGTCTCTGTTTGGCCCATTGTTGGTTGATGTATTCATGTGAAAGTTTGGAGGATATTAACTGAATTTTATACTGAGAAAATTTGCCATCCATGGGCATTGCGTCGATGACATAGTTACCTTCGTCCTCAACTGAATTCAGTTCTAATGAGATTCTGACAAAATTCAACCACGCCCAGCCGAACGTCAAGTTCACCCTAGAGCCAGAAAGCCAGAAGGGGTTTCTAGACATTGAGATGAATAGGAGAAATGATGGCACTGCAGACAACAGTACTTAGGAAACTGGCCTGGAATAGGCAGCACGTCCATTTAGAGAGTTTTTCTCCCCAAAACCGAAAGAGGAACATTATACGACACCTGACACCAATACAACAATGAGAACTGGCTTGGATACTACCCTGAAAACCGGATCAATACGATTAGAGGACATGTTGATCTAAAACGGATACTTATCGTTATGAGCAAACAACTATACGGTAGGAAAAACAGACCGAAATTAATATCAGTTGAGACCAATACCGGTCTACATCTGTTTACCTTTCAAACATGGCCCAGTGGCCGAAATATCAGTTTCCACACAGGTAACTAAACGAATTACGCATTGACGAATCTATGGGTTAAATTCCGGGCCAAATATTATCCTGAACATGAAGTTATGAGGCAAATAGCTATATTCCTATATCAGCTTCTGCGTACTCAATCGAATAGCCATGTACGAGGCAATTTCCCAATAAAATCGGCGAACACTACCTATTTCGACTAACCCGAGGAATCAGTGAGTCCAACTCCAGTTCAGCTGATAAGCATTTGGTTGATTTCGATCATACTATCGTCCAATTCGAGGTATCTCAGTGATTAAGGCATGAAATTACTCATCAGAAGGTCCATGGTTCGAACCCAACTCCAGCATTTTCACTGCTCCTGGGCGGCCTGGCAGTATCTTAGCCCTCGTGATTCCTTCGGGTGGCATGGAATCTAACCACCGAAAAAATGCTGCAGCTGAACGCTACCGTCGTTTTCACCTGTCTTCCAGGAAGTGTACCGAACATTGAAAAATCCCCCAATACCTACGCTGAACTAGCCGACAACAATTGCAAACCGGAACAGACCCGCGATTATGTAGTGGTGGACACTGAGGTTTGTTTTTTTCAACTTACTGCCTCATCATTATCACGGACAGCATGACATTAGTGTTCAACATTGATATTTCGCTGCCATGCAGCATAAAAGCAGACTTTCATTCTTCTCTTTTGCACAAGGTCCACACACAGAAAACAGTAGCTGTTTGCTATCTCATCCCCGACCAAAAGCTGTCACCTTGTCGTATCTCATCACTGTAATGAAGTACATCCGTGTTTAAAACCTGTGTATTTCTCGCTTGGAAGATGATAACGTTGTCTGTACATCCCAGATCAACAGTTCGTCAGGTGTTACAGCAATGCCACATGTACAGACGACCCACAATCTTGGTATTCCTGGAATTCAAGGGTGTGTTCAATTCTGCCGACCGTCAGTGCTCTTAACACTCGCTCAACGGGTTTTGTCCCAGAATTTTGTGAACATAATCCGTATGGGATTGTGGTGAGCTCTCCAATGAGCCCCTCTTACAAAATGTGGTTTCCGAAAAGCATGTCCGCTGTCTTCTTTCTGGCTCAATTTCATCACTGATGGAACATTGAGGCGAACGCTAGAAGGTCTTCAAAACCCCGTGTTTATCTGGTGTACGCAGGCGACACTGTCATCTTTGAAGATGAGGGCGAAGAACCAGTCCTGATGACTAAACTGAACACCATCACGGCTTGCATTTTCGAAGTGCAAAGTCATGCTTCACAACGTATAATTTCGAGACACCCCCCCCCCTACAATTCAAGAAACACTGTAGTTTGTGGAAAATTTTTACATACCCCGGTAGTTGTATTAGTTCTGACGGAAGTGTCTGATAAAGTCAATGGACGAATCTCAAAGACTCAAATCACGTTTGCTAATTTGTATCACTTGTTTGACCAACTAAATACTCCCCTTAGTGTTTATCGGATGCCCGTCCTTGGGCGTGGAGATCTTGAATGGCGTACATTTCCTCGGTTGATGTGAGGGCACATCAGAATAGTGGCGAAGAAGTTGAAAAGCGTCCACTCGGACGACACTGCGAGGAAAGTACGGAGCGCGCACATGAATGACACAATAAGGCTGGTGCATGCGTTACTGTGGTCCCTTGTCCTCGGGTATGTCATTCAAATATTACTGGTCAGAGATATTTGCCATTCGAAGCAGAATGCATATCACCGGGTCTCAAGGGTCGCATGTGCCAGGCTACAGCAAGGGCGAGACATGGCATCTGCGAACATGATGCATCTTCAGGCTGAAACAGCCTTCAGGTTTTGACCACCGATGTCTCGGAAATGCTGCTGGTGTCTGATGGTGTCAACGATTTTGTAACCAGGGCATTAAAAACGGACATTTGATTAAGTAGCATGTACTTCGGTCACCGAAAAATACAACACCATCAACTGCGGTGGCTCGGCCATGTGCTATGTATGCCGAAACACCGTCTACCGAGACGACTTTTCTTTTCCGTTCGCCCTTCAGAATGCCACAGACCGCGAGGTAGAAAACGCATGACTTAGCAGAAGGGAGAGAAACAGAGTACGAAAAGTTTGGGTGTTGTTGATGCGGTCAGCCTTCCAGGGAGGTATGTAAGCTGAACACTTGGGGAGGCCGGTCACTGGTGACAATGCCAATACTAGAAACCTCCGCACATCCATTGTACTACTCCATAGCTAGTTTCGAGCCCATGAACCCATCAGTGTACAACATGGGAAATGAGAACACACTGCCTAGACAAACGACTGGGTTGTCAAGCCGAACCCTAAAGTGCAGCCGCCTGAACGCCCGTGAGTCAGCTCTGCAACGCGATTGGTCAGAAGGTCGAGATACCGGCGGGTCCAACACCAAGCCAAACTCTGATTGGCCAAAAATGTGGACACAATAGCCAATCGCTGTCTGCTGTATGCCATTGTCGCATCCTGATGGTGTCTGAATTTCCATAAGATCGTCCACACTACAGTAGTATTTGGTATGATTTATATGTAAGCATTAGTCAGATGCATTCTTGCTTACTGGGCCCCTGAAGTTTCTTTCTGTGTGCAATCCACAGAAATTGTCGTGGACCTCCACATTGAGCCTGCATAGCACATATTTAGCAAACGCGCCAGGATAGCACCACCCATTGTTGGTTTTGTCACAAAGTGCACGGCTCAGCACCAGCTGGTTCAAGTAAACCATGGTGCATTGAGAATGGCATTCTTCAAAAAGTGGGCTAGTATATTATACATGCCTGTCATTTTGGTTGCTTTACATATAAGTTCTGGTGATGTAACGGGTTTCGGCTCACGGATTCACGGATTCACGGCTCATGAGGTTTCATTCGCGGAATTTGTCATGAACCTCCACAGTCGTAATCCCCTGGCACTTCCATATCACAAACTTTGAAGGTAGCTTGCCATGCAAGCCATTCAACTACTTCTGGCCTTTACCGCTGTATATTGTTAGTGCCCTATTTGTAACGTAAGTAAATTGATTATCAGGGTGCAGTAGCCAACGAAGTATGTTTTTTTAGGAATGGCTATAGCAGTAGTTAGGTGCACCTTTATAACTGTTGAGAGTTGTTGATTGAACTTCCGGACGCGGAATGTGTTTTCTCTGCAATGTTCCGCGGCTGACCCTGGAGGCTTCTGGGGCTTGTTTGGCTTCCTCTCCTATACGCGCTTGTTTTT